>OY728122.1:1625567179-1625887179 GCA_963277665.1 Viscum album
AACACTTTCAAAAATTAACTAAGGTCTCATAAAATTATCCTAAAATCATAAGAATAAAAAATATTGATTGATGAATACATTTTATGAAAATTATTTTTTTTTTAAAAATTATTAATTATAAAATTTTAATTAAATATTTATGACTCATAAAAACACCAACACTTAATTAATATTTTTTAAAATATTCATTTAACTATACTATGATATAATTATTTCCTAATTTCATTTATAATATACCTAAATTTTATTTATATAATCATGGGTGAGGTTACTATTCATTAGTTTGATGTACTATTCATAAGGTTCGTATTACTATTCCTAAGGTTAAGTTACTATTTCATCAGTATAGGTTCCTTAACTTCTAGAAATGCCTCTTATTTCATTCATTATTCATTTATGATGTTTTTATTATGTTATCTAAGTGATTTTATGTAATATATACTATATGAAATAAACATAAGAAGATAAATTTCATTGATAGAGTTCTGGGTCATTACATTCTCCCCTCCTACAAAAAAATATTCCTCGAAATTTCTAGATTATCACCCCAAAAAAAGATTAGGGTAGTTCTTCATCATATGCTCCTCAGGATCCCATGTCGCCTCTTCAATTTTATGATTTTTACAAAGTACCTTTACCAGTTGAGTCATATAATTCCTCAAAACCTATTCTTTAGTGTCCAGAATTCGGATAGGATCTTTATAGTAAGATAAGTCATGTTCCAATTCTATTCCTTCGGAAGTGAGTACATGTGTTGGGTCTGGAATTTACTTCCTTAACAAGGATATGTGGAACACATAGTGTAACTTATAATGGCTATGTGGCATTGAAAAATGATAAGCCACAGCTCCAATTCTCTCCACAATTTCAAAAGGACCAATGTACTTGGGGCTTAGTTTCCCTTTCTTCCCAAATATTACAACACCCTTCCATGGAGATAATTTCAATAAAATGTGATCTCCCACTTAAAATTCCAAATCCTTTATTTGATTATCGACATATCTCTTTTTCATACTTTGATATTCTTTGATATAGGTTTGAATAGTTTTTACCTTTGATTTTGTTTCCTTCACAAGCTCTGGGGTCACAAGCTTCCTTTCAATAACTACATCCCAACAAGTTGGTGTGCGAAATCTCTTTCTATACAATGCTTCATATTGTTCCATTTGAATACTATAATGGAAACTATTGTTTTATAAAAACTCCACTAATTATAAATATTGATCCCACATACCTTTAAAGTCAAGTGAGAATGGTCTCAACATGTCTTATAAAGTTTGGATCGTTCTTTCTTACTGCTCGTCAGATTGAGGGTGATAAGTAGTACTCAAATGAATCTCAGTATCCAAATATTTATTAATAATTTTCTAGAATTTTGATGTAAATAATGGATCAAGATCAGACACAATTGATAAAGGTTCTCCATGAATTTTTTAATCTTCATTAATATAGAGTCGTGCAAGGTTCTCCAATGGAAAATCCTCCATTATAGCGAGGAAATGTGTAGATTTGCTAAGTCAATTAAAGATAACTCATATTTCATCATTCTTTATTGGGGTTTTTGGTAATCCAATGACAAAATCCATTTTAATATCATCCCATTTTTATATAGGAATAGGCAGGGGTTTCATGACACCTCTAGGATGTTGTCTTTCAGCCTCCACCAATTGATAGACTAAACATATTGATACATAATCAGCAATTTCTCACTTCATATTATCCCACCAAAAATGTTCCTTCAGATATCTATATATCTTAGTGTTACCAGGGTGTATGGAGAGATTAGATCTATGGTAATCATCCAATAACTCCCTTTTTAGCTCGGGTATAGAGGAAACACATAGCCTCCTCCCAAATTTTATAATTCCATCCTCACACAAAAAGTCTAGAAACTTCCCATCATTCACAACTTAAATTTTCTTTTGAAGTTTCTCATCATTACACTGAGAACTTTTTATTCCTTTCAATGAATATGGTTGGGAAAATAGTTGAAAAGTAATTATGTTTCACCTTTCTTAATAATTTCCATATCTATCTTTTCTAGATCCATTTACACAGGATCTTTATCAATCCTCATTTTATTCAGAACTCCATGATCCTTCCTACTCAAAGAATCTGCTACCTTATTTTCCTTCCTTGGGTGGTAGTGTATTGAACAATCATAATCATTGAGTAGCTAGAGACATCACCTTTTCCTTATGTTGAGTTCTTTATGTGAGAAGATATATTTTAAACTATTTTGATCCTTATATATCTAACATCTTTCACCATAAAGATAGTGTCTTCATATCTTTAGAGCAAATATTATAGTTGCTAACTTAATATCATGAGTTTTATATTTCTATTCATGAGTTTTCAACTACCCTGATTCATAGGAAATAACTATTTCATTCTGTATAAGGACACACCCAAGTCTTTTCTTCTATGCATCACTATAAATAACAAACCCACTATTTCCTAGATGGTAGAGTCAGGATCAAAGAATTCAACAATCTTCTCTTTAATTCTTGAAAACATTCTTCAAATTATTTTGTCTATACAAACTTAACCCCTTTATAAGTAATCTTGGTTAACGGGTTAGCTAATCGGAATAAGTTCTGAACAAAATGTCAATAATAACTTTCTAAAACAATAAAACTACATATCTCAGTTATGTTTGTTGGTGTAGGACATTCCTAAAACACATTTTTCTTCATAGGATCAACTAATATTCCATCTTTATAGATAATATTTCCAAGAAAAATCACACTTTCTAAACTTCCCATATAACTCATTTATTTTAAGAGTCTTCAGAACAATGCACAAGTGATTCTCATGATCTTCATAGATTTTGGAGTATACCAAGATATCATTAATAAATAACACAAAAAATTCATAAATATATTCCTTAAAAACTCAATTCATTAGATATATGAATACAAAGGGTGAATTATTCAGTCCAAAAGGCATTATTGTAAACTCATAATGCCCATACCTGGTTTGAAATATTGTCTTTGGAATATCTTCCTTCCTCACATGCAACTGATGATATCCATATCGAAGTTCAATCTTAAAAAAATATTGGTCTCCATGAAGTTGATCAAATAAATCATCAATTCAAGGGAGAGGATACATGTTCTTTATCATAATATAATTGATTTCCCTATAGTCAATACACAGCCTCATAGATCTATATTTCTTCTTGACAAAGATAATAGGGGCTCCCCATGTAGAAACACTAGGGCGAATAAATCCTTTATCACTAAATTCCTCTAGTTGTTTATTTAGCTCCATTAATTCCAATATGTCCATTCTATAATGAGTCTTTGATATAGGCCTTGCACCATGAATTAAATCAATAGAAAACTCAATTTACCGCTCTGAAGTATTTCCAGGTAAATCCTATAGGAATACATCAATGTATTCTTTCACAATAGGTACATAATAAATTTGAATATATATTTCCTCACCCATAAATATTGTTTTCTCTTCATCCCTAATAATTTAATTCAAAATATCTATTTGGGTGGATCTATATAAGAATCAGATGGCGTGGTTTCTACTCTAAAGATAAGGGACTCTACATCATTCTCAAAAATTGTAACTTCATTCTTCTTGTAATAGATTTATGCATCATAATTTGAAATCCAATCAATAAAAAGTATTATATAAAAGTAAATCATAGGTATGATGATAAGGTTAGAAACTAAATCATGTTTATGTGTCATAAAGGGGACCGATTGACACATATTTATTGTAATGATACTTCCCTTAAGAGTTTTGAATGATAACTCTTTTATTAAATCAAATTGGAAATGCCTAATTTTCTTGGAAAACTAGGAAAATATAAACAAATATGATGATCCAGAATCAAATAAAGCATTGTCTATGTTTTAGGAAACAATTAAAGCGCATGCCACCACATCATTAGAAACTTCAACCTCAACAATTTTGACTACATAAGCTTGGCCTTACTCCCTTATTCTTCTTTGGGGAAAGTTTCCTTGATGTATAGGATATTAATTTGAATAATATACAATATATTTACAATTATAGCATTGAATATTGGAATATTATTTCTTTACCTTACATTCATGAGATTGGTGGCCTTTTTCTCCACACTTGTAATAGACTCTCATTCCCTTCTGACAAGTACCAGGGTGTTTCTTCCCACAATTACTGCAATGTGGAAAGTCAAATATTCCCTTCTTCCCCATTTCCCTATTTCCATTTCCAGAGTGTTCAGAAACCCTCTTCTTCTCTTTCTTTACTTTTAATTCATATGAATTAGAGAATTATTTTTCTATCTTGATAACATATGAGACTATATCTTCATATGAGGAGAAATTTTGGGAGACCAGTTCCCTTTATAGGAATAGTTTTAAACATAAAATAATTTATCAATCTTGTTCCTAGAATTATGTATGTAGTTCATGACATGCCATGATAACCTTGTAAATTTGGCATCGTACTTTGAAACATTTTCATCCTCTTTCTATCTTAGACTCAATAATTGCCTCTCCATATCTTCTCAATGTTCATGAGGAAAATATTTTTCTAGTAAAATTTCCTTAAAATATCTCCATTCCATATTTTTTATTTCTTCTTCCTCCTTTGTGTTTTGAATTAGTGAACACCATTGATCCACATCTCCCAATAGATGATAAACTTACCTAATAGCCTTATCCCTTTAATTACTTCCCAAAGAAAGAAATATCTTCTCTAAGGAACATACCCACAGCTCTGCTATAAATGGGTTTGTGGTCCCATTAAATGATAGAGGTTCTTATCGTATAAAGTGGTCTAACATTTCTCCTCCACATTGTAGTTCAGGATGCTCCATACAGGTAAGGTTATTGTTCATAACCCAAGTCAATTTTCCTGGTATAGTTATAAGTTTTCAACACCAGTTTCAGATCCAACACCGACATCATTATCTTGTATATGAGGTAAAGCCCTACATGGGATACATGCATTGATACAGTTTTCATTCCTTCCACTAGGAACCATTTCTAAATAATGGAATACACTTGTAAAGACCCAGAAATTACATGTAATTTTTTTTTAATAAATGGGAATTTTAAGAGTCTGCGAAAATTAACGGCGCGTGATTCTGAGGCCCGGTGTGCCCAGAATGGATTTCTGAACTTTATTTCAGGTACGTTCAGTAAACGTGCGAGCGGGATTTTATAACTTTTGAACCAATTCTCGGAATTGAAATATGAGGGCACCGTTGAACTTGTAGTGCCGGTATTTTCTTAAAGAGACCTTCACCTCAACCCCAGTAGGTCGAGGGTGGAAGTTAGCATTTCACATATTCGTGAAAGAATAAAATTAAAATAAAGTTGTGTAACATTTATTTTTATTTTTATTTTGAAACTACCATGTAGATGTTTCATAGGCATGGACCACCTGAACTAAACCTCCCTTGAGAGGTTATAGTGGTGGGGACCACCTGAGTATAAACCCCCCTTGAACTCCCCTTTAATGGGATAAACCCTCAAACTTCTTATTAAATGTGGGGGAGCCTCTTCAACTCCTTCAACATTTATTATGCCAACTCAGTTAATTAATCAACCCTTTTTGAATTTATTCCAATGAACTAAATAGACAACATAATCTATTATGTTGGATACTTGGAATTTTTGGTGGAATTGGGAGGAAGGATCCTTGGGAGAAATCTCTCCAATGAAGAATGTCGTCTTCAACTCCGACTTCTTCCACGGGACATTCATTGATGAGGAACGTCTTCAATGTCAACGAACCGACGATCGAGGAAATGTCGATGTCATCAATGTCTATCTATTCCCAACGACATCCTCTCCTTCCCCACATACAATCTTCAATGAATCAAATGAACGAGGTAGGGAGGGTGTTTGAATTATTTCCCTTACCCGTTCTTGTTATTATTGTGATTCAAGTATTATATCTCCTTGCTAACACTCTAATGCGAAGAGTGTGGGCCAAAAAAACATGGTCCGTCCTCTCCGAATTTCTTGGGATAATCCTTGTATTCTTCACAATGGAGTAGGACGGCTATCAACCGCGACAAAGGCGATAAAGGCAACAAAGGTAACGGTGTCGCCCCACGGCCGCTGCCGCCCGCGGCCTCTATGCCTTATGGCACTCCACCGTCGTGGCCGGTCGTGCCGCCCTACGGCCCCACTGCGCCGCCCTGCTGCAATCCACGCCACCCTGTGGCCGGCCTTTCTGTAGCCCCCACAGCCTCCGCCCTCCTGACCGAACCGCCCCAGTCGAGCCACCCCGTGGCCTTCGACCTCCCGGCCGAGCCGCTCCAGTCGAGCCTCCCGTGACCTCGCACCCTCGCAACACCCCCTGTGGCCAAGACGCTCCGGCCGAGCCACCTCGTGACCTTGCGACCTCGTGGCACCCCCACATCCAAGTCACCCCATGCCCTCATGACACCCTCGTGGCTGATCCGCCCTGCTCCGTCCGCTGCCCCTTGCGGCCCTCGCGGCCTGCCGAACCACCCAGTGGGTTGGGCCGCCTGTCACGGGTCAGGCTGCCCAGCGGGCCGGGATGAATCTATCAGGTCGAGCCACCCCGCGAGCTAGGCGGAACCCAGTGGGTCAGGCCAAGTCGCCCAAGACCGAGTCGGACCAAGCCGGGTCGGGCCGGTTCAGACCGGACCCGGACCCACTTCGACTCATTTATGCATTTTCGGCCATATCTTTGGCACCAGGCGTCCATTTGATTAACCTTCTATGGCACCAAAAATATTAGAGGGAGACAGTACCTTTGGTATACCTCACTGGAGTTTCGGATAAAGTTTTGGAACAGTTGGGTTGGATCGAGCACGAATTCAACCAGGCCCTCGGGACAAAAAGGCTAATAACTCACGGACCGGGCATCTGAATGACGTGATGTCTATTGTGTTGAGACCCCTATGATGTGGTGATACTTTGAGATACTTCTTTGTGGGACTTTGTGTCAGTTGGAGTATCGAACAGTATCTTGTGAAGAGGATCCTCCCAGAGACGAGAAAGCATAGTGCGGGAACCCAGTAGCTGGTTGTGACGTGAAGATATACTAGGATCCTATGTGGGTATGACGATGTACTAGAGATGTAATAGGATCCCGTGTGGGTATGACGATGTAATGAAGATGTACTAGGATCCTGTGTGGGTCTGACGACGAACTGGAGATGTACTAGGATCCTATGTGGGTCTGACGATGTACTGAGAGATCCTGTGTGGGTTAGCACTTTGCAATCCTGTATGGGTCAGCACCTAGAGATCATGTGTGGGTCAGATTCTAGAGATCCTATGTGGGTCAGCACCTTGATATCCTGTGTGGTTTAGCACCTAGTGATCCTTTCTAGGTCAGCACCTGGCCATCCTGTGTGGGTCAGCACCTCGTGATCCTGTGTGGGTCAGCACCTTTCGATCCTGTGTGGGTCAGCACCTAGCGATCCTGTGTGGGTCAGCACCAAGCGATCATGTGTGGTTATACCTCTTAATATAGTAATATGATTCAGTAGTTACATCTAATCATCTATACTATTGTACTTAAGTTATACCTCGTGTGATCTGAGTTCGTACCTGTGTGGTACTTTCCTTCGTGGTAATACCTTGGTGGTATTCTTCTGTGTGGTGTACATGTGTGGTACTTGCCTGTGTGGTTTTCCTTCCTTTGTGGAACAGTTGAGTTTTGGGATTTTGTGTTGGACCCTATCTTTCCTCATAATTGATATGGGTATAATTGATAACATAGGTATATGTATAGGCATATACCTAAGTAGGGTTGACAGTTGACTTCATGCTTTGAGATTTATCCTTTGTGGATTTTTTGAGACCTTGAGGGTCTCAGTGTCCCTACTAAGTATCATTATACTCACCTCTGTATGGGCTACGCCCACACCTTATTGTGTTTGGTGCAGAAGACGGACAACATTGATCAAGGCTGAGGATACCAGAACTGGACATTGCCTGATGGTGGACCATACGACGTGATGGTACGTAGAGGAGACGGACGAACATGGAGTTATGCGGAGGGGATCTGTACCTACCCTTCAGGTAGGAACCTAGGAGGATGAAATAGTAGCTATTTTCCTTTTTCTTTCAGTTTTATTTCAGTTGTACTTGTATCTTTACAGTTGGGCTTGTATTTTTGTCCCCTTTTTACTTTCAGCACTCTTTTTTCTATACAGTTGATTTGTGTTCATATCTTATTGTGTGCTTGGTTATGTGTGTTTACAGGTTATAAAGGATATTCCTTCCCAGTTATATGGAATACGCCTTTTGGTGCTAGTCGTCATCCCCTGGCTTCTGGAAGACGGGCTTGGGGTAGTCACAGCACGGGCCCCGGGGGACGGGTCATGACAAATTGGTATCAGAGCAGTCGGTTCTACCGCAGAACATAGGACTTTGATCTTTATTTTAACGACAATATTTTTAAGTGTAGTGAGTGTGGTTATCAGTTTAGGGAATCCAGTGTTGGTGCGGCGGCCGACGTATCCATACACCAGGACCCTGACTTCTGATTTCTAACTCTGTGCACGAAAACACTAATTGTGTGTGTGTTTTAAAAAGTTTTCTTTGTGATATTTTGAGTCAGATCACCAAGTATAACTTATTGACTATGGCACACCTGTATATTTTCAGGATGCCTCCACATAGACATCCAGCTAGGGTTCCAATAGTTATACGCACTGATAACCCACTGAGTGATGAGGCCTCGGTGTAGGGCCCTCTTCCAGTAGAGGCACCAGCAGAGGCACTATCAGTACCATTACCAGTTGGTCCACCGATGCCACCAGCCCTAGCAGTAGAGATCGCACGCTACTTGAGCGCGTTGCATGAGTTCCAATTCCAGATACCACCTAGGTTCAGGGGAGAGATGGACCCACAGGCGGCTGAGGATTGGCTAGAGGCCATGGTGAGAGTTTTCCAACTAATAGGGAGACCAGCCGGTTTCATGGTGATCTTTTCCGCCAGCCTTCTATAGGTAGTAGCGGGCAGATGGTGGAGTTTGATGCTCTAGGATCACAACAAGGTGACACTTCTCTAGGCAGACTTCGAGATCCTGTTTCGAGCAGAGTTTGTCCCAGCGACTCTTCGCGTAGTGCGCATTAAAGAGATACTTTATTTGCAGCAGGGTAGCATGAATGTGGCTCAGTACTTAGTGAGGTTCACTAAGCTCTCACGCTACTCCACTGATATGGTGTGAGACCCATTCTTCAGGTCTTGGACCTTCGATCAAGGGCTCATATGAGAGATCAGGGCTTCGATGATCTCACTCAGCATCCCGACGTAGGCGGGGGTGTTAGAGAGATCCCTCTTGGTGGATATTTTCCTTGCTGATCAGTCACCAGTAGTGAGACCCACCACCAGTCGTCACGTAGCAGAGTCTTCTGCAACTGGCAGTAGACAGATGTCACAGAGGTCCAAAAGGACCAAACCTACAGGTGGACGACCGCAGAATTTAGGTTCAGTTGTGCGAGGCACCCAAGACAGAGACGGTCATACCAAGAGATGGTAGTGTTACACATGCGCCAGGTAGGTTCACATGGCTCATGACTGTCCGACCCACTGTACAGATGATCAGCAGACGGTCAAAGGAACGCCCAGGTAGAGATAGAGGTTCAACCGAGGAGGTCTGCAGGGAGCAGGCAGATGTGGTAGAGGAGTTGGTCGTGCAGCTAGCGGTGGCCGATGATTTGAGATGTTACCGCCAACACCACCAGGAGGTTCACCCTAACCGCAGGGAGTAGGTGGACATGGGCGAACTCAGCTCCAGGTAGCTGAGGCCTATGATCATGGCGCTCCGGAGATGATACAAGGTATGATCTGTGTCTACTCCACCTTAGCTGTAGTAATTATAGACACAGGTGTCAGTCATTATTTTATTTCCACTACCCTTGTTCAGAGCTCGGAGATTCCAACGGAGCCGTTGGCTTGATCCTTACGGATAGAGACTCCTGCAGGAGCGGATTCAATATTACACACTGGTACCAGCAGTGCGATCTTACTCTAGGAGGTGAGAGCTTCGGCTGGGATCTCCTAGTAGCGGCGTCAAGGCCTTACGACATCATCTTGGGTATGGACTAGTTATCTACATTCCATGCTCAAATAGACTGTATTCGGCACAAATTGTGGTGTGTTCACATGAATGAGACTAGTTTTACCATCACCGGTGAGAAGGGAGCCTTTGCAGTGCAGGATGGACTTACCCGGAGGAGAGTGCAGCCGATCACTCATCAGTTGGCTAGCCTTACCCTCTGAGTAGTTGATATGGAGAGTCTGATCTATCATGTAGTGGTGGACCAGTACACAGATGTTTTCCCTGATGATGTTCTGGGTCTACCTCCTCACAGAGAGGTAGACTTTTACATTGACTTGTACCCCGGGATGGCATTGATATCTACACCAACGTATCAGATGGCTCCTGCTGAGCTTCATAAGCTGCGGGTATAGCTAGAGGACTTATAGGGGAAGGGATTCATTCAGCCCAGTGTTTCACCTTGGGCAGCCCTGATTTTGTTCACCAAGAAGGCGGATGGAAGCTTGAGATTTTGTGTCCACTATCGACGCATGAACCAGGTGACCGTGAAGAACAAGTAACCGCTTCCGAGGATTGACAACCTCTTTGATCAGCTGAAGGTAGCACAGTGGTTCTCGAAGATAGACCTCAGATCAGGCTATCACCAGCTCAGAGTATGAGATAAGGATGTGCAGAAGATGGATTTCAGATGTCGGTATGACCACTACGAGTTCTTGGTTATGCCATTCGGTGTAACCAATGCTCCAACAGTGTTCATGGGACTCATTAATAGGATCTTCCAGCCATACCTTGATCGCTTTGTCATAGTCTTCATCGATGACATTCTGATCTACTCATCTATTGATAAGGAGCATTCCTATCATTTACGGGTAGTACTGGACACACTCCAAGAGCACCAGCTTTATAGTAATCTCTCAAAGTGCCAGTTCTGGATATAAGAGGTTCACTTTCTAGGACATTTCATATCGAAGGCTGGAGTTGCAGTGGATCTAGCGAAGATTAAGGTGGTACTTACTTGGGATCCACCCAGGAGTGTGAGGGAGGTACGGAGTTTCCTAGGTTTGGCTGGATACTATTGGAGATTTGTGCCAGATTTCTCCAGAGTTACAGCACCACTTTCAACGTTGATGAAGAAGGGGAAACCCCTTGTGTAGTCAGAGAGATGCCATCAGATTTTTCAGGAGCTGAGGTAGAGGCTGACTAGTGCCCCCATCTAGAGGCTTCCATAGGAGAGCGTAGGATACGTAGTTTACTGTGACTCTTCAGGGACCGGACTCGGATGTGTCCTGATGCAGGAGTGAGCAGCGATCGCATATGGTTCTTGATATCTGAGACATCATGAGAAAAACTATGCTACCCATGACCTGGAGTTATCAGCAGTGGTATTCTTCTTGAATATGTGGCGGCACTATCTGATGGACAAACGTTTTATAGTATACTCTAACCACAATAGTCTCAGGTATATCTTCTCTCATAGGTACCTAAACCTGAGATGACGACGTTGGCTTGAGTTCCTCCAGGACTATGACTTCGATATAGTCTATACACCTGGGAAGGGGAAAGTTGTAGTAGATGCACTCATCAAGAGGTTCGGTATACAGCTTCTAGGTGAGGTGATGGAGTAGTTGGCAACTTTGCAGATATCCTTTGTGGATAGAGATGGAGCAACCTTTCTTCAGTATCTTACAGTCACTCCCCCACTTCTTCAGTGATTCAAGGAGGTGCAGCATGGGGGCGCTGACTGTGAGACACGATGTGCTCAGATATCCACAGGACAGACACCTGATTGATTTTTTAAAGGTGAGAAGCACGTCATCCTCTTCAGAGGACGTACCATGGTACTAGTGTCACTTTAGGAGGAAGTGATGAGGGAGTTCCACACATTCCCTCTAGCGGTACATCCAGAAGTGGTGAAGATGTACCAGGACCTTCGACGATAGCACTGGTGGCCGAGAATGAAGAAATCAGTTGCAGAGTTTGTTTCTCGGTGCCTCACTTGTCAGCAAGTGAAGGTGGAGCATCAGGTACCAGCAGGCTTGGTTCAGCCTTTAGAGGTCCCAGAGTGGAAGTGGGATGGGATATCTATGTAATTCATGGTAGGACTTCCACGTATGTCCAGAGGTCATGACTTAATCTGGGTGATTGTCGACCAAATCACCATGTCGGCCCACTTCCTACTAATCAGATATCAGGGTTTAGTAGAGAGCTTGGGATGTCTCTATGTGAAGGAGATTGTGCGACTACATGGATTACTCTTGATGATTGTCTCTGATCGTGATACACGTTTTACTTCTTGGCTATGGAAGGGATTGCAGGAGGCTTTTGGGACGCAACTTTGTTTGAGCACCGCCTTCCATCCTTAGACGGATGGCCATACTGAGTGGACCATTCAGACCCTTGAGGACATGTTGCATGCTTGTGTCCTCAACTTCAGTCATAGTTGGGAGGATCACTTTACTTTGGTGGAGTTTTCATACAACAACAGTTATCACTCCACCATTGGGATGGCACCTTTTGAGGCATTGTATGGGTGACCTTGCATATCACCTTTGTGCTGGACTGACCTAGGGGATTCAACACTAGTGGGACCAGAGATGGTACGGGCTACCACAGAGAAGGTGCAGATCATCTAGGAGCAGATGACGACTGCACAGAGCAGGAAGAAGTTGTATTCTAACAGGAGATGGAGACCTCTGGAGTTCGTAGATGGTGACCATGTCTTTCTACGGGTCTCACCTCGATGAGGTTTGCGGAGATTTTGCCGAGGTGGCAAGTTATCTCTAAGGTTCATCAAATCTTTTCAGGTCCTCAGCAGAGTTGTCGAGTTGGATTACCGCTTAGCTCTTCCACCTCAGTTGAATTGGGTTCATGACGTCTTCCATGTATCCTAATTGAGGAGATACGTGCACGACCCTTCTCACATCATCGACCATGGCGAGCTGGACATCGACGATGGGGTGACTTTTACAGAGGTTCCAGTAGAGATTGAGGATTGAAAGGAGTGGGTCCTTCGTGGACGTTAGATACCTCTGGTGGGCGTTCACTGGTAGCACAAGAACCTCTAGGAGAGCACATAGGAGCAGGAGGCTCAAATGCATGCTTAGTACCCCCACTTGTTCCCTTAGTTTGAGTTGTGGCTTACGGGGACGTAAGGCCCTGAGGTGGGGAGAATGTAAAGACCCAAAAATTCCATGTAATTTTTTTAATAAATGGGAATTTTATGAGTCCGCAAAAATTGACGGTGCGTGATTCCAAGGCCTGATGTTCCCTAAATGAATTTCTGAACTTTATTTCAGGTACGTTCAGTAAACGTGCGAGCAGAATTTTATAACTTTTGAACCGGTACTCGGAATTGAAATTTGAGGGCACCATTGAACTCACAGCACTGGTATTCGCTTAAGGAGACTTTCACCTTGACCCTGGTAGGTCGAGGGTGGAAGTTAACTTTTCACATATTCGTGAAAGAATAAAATAAAAATAAATTTTTGTAACATTTATTTTTATTTTTATTTTGAAACTCCCATGTGGATGTTTCACAGGTGGGGACCACCTGAACTAAACCTCCCCTGAGAGGTTATGGTGGTGGGTACCTCTAGAATATAAACCCCCCTTGAATTCCCCTTTAATGAGAGAAACCCTCAAAATTCCTATTAAATGTGGGGGAGCCTCTTCAACTCCTTCAACATTTATTATGCCAACTCAGGTAATTAATCAAGCCTTTTTTAATTTATTCCAATGAACTAAATAGAAAACATAATCTATTATGTTGGCTACTTTGAATTTTTGGTGGAATTGGGAGGAAGGAACCTTGGGAGAAATCTCTCCAATGAAGAACGCCAACGAAGAATGTCATCTTCGACTCTGACTTCTTCCATGGGACATTCATTGATGAGGAACGTCTTCAACGTCAATGAATTGACGATTGACGAAACACCGACATCATCAAAGTCTGTCTATTCTCAATGACATCGTCTCTTTCCCCACGGACAATCTTCAATGAATCAAACAAACGAGGTAGGGAGGGTGTTTGAATTATTTCCCTTACCCATTCTTGTTATTCTTGTGATTCAATTATTATAGCCGCTTACTACCACTCTAATGCAGAGAGTGCGGGCCAAAAAAACATGGCCCGTACTCTCTGAATTTATTGGGATAATCCTTGTGTTCTTCACGATGGAGGAGGACGACTATCAACTGTGACGAAAGTGATGAAGAAAATGGAACCGCCCCGCGGCCTAGCCACGCCGCCCCATAGCCAAGCAGTGGAACCCATGACCTCCGCCCTCCCGGCCGAGCTGCCCCAGACGAGACACCTTGCGGCCTCTGCCCTCCCAGCCAAGCCGCCCGTGGCCTCGCGCCCTCACAGCACCCCATGCGGCAGAGCCACTCCGTCCGAGCCGCCCCGTGGCCTCGTGCCCTCAAGGAACCTCCACGACTGAGCTTCCCCACGCCCTTGCGGCACCCCCACGGCCTAGCCACCCCACGCCGTCCATGGCCAAACCGCTCCGCGGCCCCTCACGGCCTGCCGGACCACCCAGCGGTCTGGGCTGCCCATCACGGGCCGAGCCGAACCCATCGGGCTGGACCGCCCAACGAGTTGGGCTGGACCCAGCAGGTCGGGTCGGGTTTCCCTAGACCAGGTCAGCCCAGGTCGGGTCGGGCCGGGTCAGTCCGACCGGGTCGACCGGACCCGGACCCACTTCGACCCATTTATGCATTTTCGGCCATATCTTTGGCACTGCGCATCCTTTTGAGGAACCATATATAGCATCGGAAATGTTGGAGTGAGTCGTTCCCTTTGATATACCTCACTGGAGTTTTGGATAAAGTTTTGGAATGGTCGGGTTGGATCGAGCACGAATCCAACCGGGCCCTCGGGAAAAAAAGGCTAATAACTCACAGACCGGGCGTCCGAATGATGCGTTGTCTATTGCGTTGAGATCCCTATGACATGGCGGTCCTTTGAGATACTTATTCATGGGACTTTGGGGTAGTTGGAGTATCGACCAATAGCTTGTGAAGCGGATCCTCCCAGATAAGAGCGAGCATAGTGCAAGAACCCAGTAGCTGGATGTGACGTGAAGATGTACTAGGATCCTGTGTGGGTCTGATGACGTACTGGATATGTACTAGGATCCTGTGTGGGTCTAAAGATGTACCGATCGATCCTGTGTGGGTCAGCACCTTGCAATCCTTTGTGGGTCAGCACCTAGAGATCATGTGTGGGTCAGCTCCTAGCGATCCTGTGTGGGTCAACACCTTGCGATCATGTGTGGGTCAGAACCTAGCGATCATATCTGGGTCATCACCTTGTGATCCTGTGTGGGTCAGCACCTCGCGATCCTTTGTGGGTCAGCACCTTGCGATCCTGTGTGGGTCAGCACCTAGCGATCCTATGTGGGTCAGCCCCGAGCGATCCTGTGTGGGTCTACCTCCTAACAGAGTAAGATGATTTAGTAGTTACATATAATCATCTCTACTACTGTACTTAAGTTATACCTAGTGTGAGATGAGTTTGTACCTGTGTGGTACTTTCCTTCGTGGTAATACCTTGGTGGTATTCTTGTGTGTGGTATACCTATGTGGTACTTGCCTTTATGTTTTTCCTTCCTTTGTGGAACAGTTGAGTTTTGGGCTTTTGGGTTGGACCCTGTCTTTCATCATGATTGAGATGGGTATACTTGATAACTTAGGTATATGTATGGGCATATACCTAAGTAGGTTTGACAGTTGACTTCATGATTTGAGATTTATCCTTTGTGGATTTTGTGAGACCGTGAGGGTCTCAGGGTCCCTAATAAGTATCATTATACTCACCCCTGTACAGGCTATGCCCACACTTTGTTGTGTTTCATGAAGACTACAAACAACATTGACCAAGCCTAAGGATACCAAGACTAGACGGTGCCTGGTGGTGGACCATACGACGTGATGGTACGTAGAGGAGACGGACAGACGTGGAGTGCTGAGGAGGTGATATGTACCTACCCTTTAGGTAGGAACCTCAGAGGACGATCCAGTAGATTTTTTCCTTTTTCTTTCAGTTGTATTTCATTTTTACTTGTATATTTACAGTTGGGATTGTATTTCTAGCCCCTTTTTACTTTCAAAACTCTTTTTGCTATACAGTTGACTTGTGTTCGTATCTTGTTGTTTGCTTGGTTGCATGTGTTTGCAAGTTATAAAGGCAATTCCTTCCAGGTTATAGGTAATACGCCTTTCGGTGCTAGTCGCTAGCCCCTGGCCTATGGAAGGCGGGCTTGGGGTAGTCACAGCACGGGCCCCGGGGGATGGCTCGTGACAACACTAGATTAGGATATTAATCGTAATGTATAATCTTAAACTATAAAAACACTTAATATAAATTGAAATTCTATGCATAGTTATTCTTATAATCATAAACATGGTTTCTTTGGGGACATATTTACTTTTAAATCCTTCATAATGGTTTATAAAGAAAATGTGACTTATCCTAAGCATATCCCCCAGGAGTTTCAAACCAGGTGCCTATTAAGACCCATTATCTTGTACAAGGTTACCCCGAGTTAGGCCTGGGATACCTTGTCAGAGTTTTTACCCCTAGTTACATCTATTTCTGAACCATGTCCACTTGTATTATCTAGATAGATATATATTTCTTGGAAGTTCCACATAATCTCTACCTTACCAAAATTATAGGATGTTATTCTATTCATATCCTCAAAGTCTATCTTAGGGTTATGTTCCCTAATATATATTTTCAAAATATAGTTTTCAAGGTTTCTACTAAACTTCCTTTGATACCAACTATAAAGACTCTAACCCCAGTTTCCTAGAGTCGGTGACTTACTTCATTACATTGTCATAATAAATAAGGAATTCTTATCCTGAACTAAAAAATAGTTTAGTAGCTTTGGAAAATAATATACATACATAAGTTCAACATTACAACTTGAAATAAAGTAAAACATAGTAACTATATTGGAAACACCCATAAACTTCTAGATTATCCATGCAAGTCATTCATAATATACATCTTCGCATCTTGGGGGGAAATAAACATAAGAAAAGGGTGATCTCAGATGCTCAGTAAGGGTAAGTAATATAGTGGAATCATAAAAATAAACCCTAAGGAAAGGTGAATAATTAAAAACACTTGTTATTAAAACAAAAAATTTAGCATAATATGGAAGGAATAACAACTGATTAAATAAATCCATATAAATGATCATAGGAGAATGAAACTTAACCACGGATATTATACTAGTTGAATAATCGCATAGAATATAAAATAATAATATCATAATGATGTAATTTATTATTCAGGACACTATAAACATACCATCAAGGCTTCGTCCAAGACATCATACATAATCGGGTAAGACGTTAGCCCATACCTAAATTAGTTTGTCTAATGAGACCTGCCGATATACCGAGGGGCTATAGTGGGCCTCACCTGAAACTTACTAAGTCCAATGCATTCCTCATATTAAAGTTTTGAAACATAATCAAAATATACATTCATAGTGAAACTAATATATGAAATGTAAATAACATTCCCAAATCAGTAAACATAATCACTAATCGTTTGGAGTAATATGGTGAATGGTATCAAGATAGCACATTCATAGTCAAACTAATCATAAACCATTCAATAAAATATGTTAGATAATATCATAAAATATTAATCCCAATTAAACATAATAATCAACAAGGTTTTTGAAATAGATGAAATATACTCGTATAAAATCATCGATGAATTCTTGAGAGAAATACTATTTTTTACTTTGAAAAGAAGAGTTCTTTTGGAAAAATATTTGTGTAAAAATAGAAATAAAATAAGATATTTTTTCAACATAAAAGTAGTTATTTTATCAAAAAAATGGTTTCTTAAAATATATTATATATGGTACTTTAAAATGGGTAATAAATTGAGATTTTGCCTTTAATTGAGTCTGCGTATCGGGGAGGATTGAGAAGGGAACCTAAAAAACATGTATTTCTTATAAAATAAAGACGATATAATCTAGATATATTATTTTTGAATTTATACACATAATCTAGAATATTTATATAAAAATATTTAAGAATTAAATTGGTGTATAGAGGAAGAAATCATAACCCGAATGAAAATGGAGGTTCCGAAAGAAAACCCTTACCTTATGTCCAAATGTGTTCTATACTTAAGCTTAACATCCTATATAATCAAATTAAATCTATTAATTAATTAATTAAGAACCTTTTTTACATGTATTTTATTTATTATAATTTAATTAAGTTCTTTTATGGACTTTTTGATGAGTTATAAGATACAATTTTATTGCTCAGAAGCGCTCGTTTCCTTGGTTTTCACAATTGGTATACTTGTATATGAGTATGGAAGTTCATGAAGAATGGGTATAATTATACAAAAATTGAATTTATATGATATTAATAAAAATAAATAAGTTTAAATGGTTATATATATCATTTTTTTATATGGTATGAGGTTGAATCATTATATACACTACTGGAAATGCTGTTTTTCCCAACGGGTGTTTACCAACGGTTTGCTAAAACCGTTGGGCTTGAAGGATTAAGACAGCCTTTCCCAACGGTTCTTTGAAACCATTGGGAAAAGCCACCCCTTTGCCAACGGTTTGAAGAAACCGTTGGTAAAGGGGTGTGTTAATCACCTTTTGCCAACGGTTCTCTTGAACCGTTGGGAAAGGGTCACCCCTTTGCCAACAGTTTCCTCAAACCGTTGGTAAAGGGGTCCTTAGCATCTCTTTCCCAACGGTTCTTAAAAACCGTTGGGAATTATTTCCCCCAAATCCAGCCACGGGGCTGCTCTCCCCCATTCGCACAGAAACCTAATTTCATCCGCTCCACCGCTCTCCTCTCGCGAAATCCCCTATCCGAAGAGGTGAAAACCATCTGAAATCAGGTATCTTTTCATTTATACACATATACTTCCTTATTTTTATTGTTATTGCTTTAGTATTTTAGTTTTTAGTTATCAATCCACCTCCAGCTCTCAGCTACTCTCCAAATCCCCCATCCGAATAGGTGAAAACCCGTTTGAATCATCTCAAATCAAGTAATTTTTTCTTTATACACATATGGTACCTTGTTTTTATTGTTATTGATCTAATATTTTAGTTTTAAGTTTGGATTTTGATGTGATTTCACCGTGTAAAATAGGGAAATGAATAAATATTTTGTTAATTAATTATTTTCCCCTGGAATATCAGTTGTGTTATAAAGTCCATGCTAAATAAAGGGGTAATGTAATAAAAGACCTTGAATAAATAAATTGTGGAAGTTGGGGTATGTTGCCTCTATGAGAGGTTTTTTGTTGTGTTTCATTGTATGTTGTAGGCTGTTTTATGGGGATTGAGGTGACCAGTTGGGCTTTGTGATATGTGGGGTTGTAATGTGATGGTTAGTGGGCATGGATGTGTCATGTGAAGTTGTATGATAGTGATGATGTGTGGTGGTGTTGTGTCGTGTGGAGGTGTTGTGTGATGAAGTTGTGGTGTATAATGTGGTGAGGTGGTTTTGGTTGTGTGGTGGTTTGTGATGTGCAATATTTTTATTGTGATATGTGGTTGTTTTGGTGAGATGGTTGGTCGATGTAACATGGTGTCGATGGTTATTGTGAGATGGTGAGTTGTTGTGTGGTGGTTTTATTAGTTTCCTGGTTATCTATGGAATAAATTATGCTGTTAAAACAAAAAAACAAGATATTAAATAAATGAGATGGAATAGAAATGGATGTGTGGTAAATGGATTTAATTAATTTAACATTAAATGAATGGACAATGTAAGTGTGAATGAAGTGGCTTATAAATGAATGTGAGAAATGCTATGCATCTTGTGTGGTGCTGGTGTGGTTTATGTGTTTTATGGTAGTAGTGAAGTGTGTGATTATGTAGTTAATGTGAACCCATAGGTTGAGTATTTTGTGCTATCTATATATCATGTATTTTTATGTTATTTCTACACATTCCAGGGGGGTGTTATGTCTAGGTGGTGGTGGTGGGGTTGCAGGGGAGGGGGGTGTGGGCTGTTTGGGAGGGTGGGTGGGGCTATCCAGGGGGGGTACGGGGTGTCCAGGGGGGTACGGGGGGTGGGCGGGCTGTCCACAAGGGTGGACGGGCTGTCCACGGGGGTGGCCGGGCTGTCAAGGAGGGGTGGGCAGGCTGTCCAGGGGGGTGGGTGGGCTGGCCACAGGGGGTAGGGGTGTCCAGGGGGGTGGGCGGGCTATCCAAGGGGGTGGGGGCTGTCCATAGGGAGAAGGGGTGTTGAGGGGGGTGGGTGGGCTGTCCACGGGGGTGGTTGGGCTGTCTAGGGGGCAGGGGGTGTCCACGGGGGTGGGCGGGGCTGTCCAGGGGGTGTGGGTTGTCCTGGGGGTCTGGGTGGGGTGTCCTGGTGGGGGAGGGGTGTGTGGGGTGTCCAGGTGGGGTGGTATGTCTAGGTGGTGGTGGTGGGGTTGCAGGGAAGGGGGGTGTGGGCTGTTTGGGAGGGTGGGCGGGGCTATCCAGGGGGGGTACGGGGTGTCCAGGGGGGTACGGGGGTGGGCGGGCTGTCCACAAGGGTGGACGGGCTGTCCACGGGGGTGGCCGGGCTGTCAAGGAGG
Source organism: Viscum album (assembly GCA_963277665.1). Lineage (NCBI taxonomy): Eukaryota > Viridiplantae > Streptophyta > Magnoliopsida > Santalales > Viscaceae > Viscum > Viscum album. Next base: position 1,625,587,782 of record OY728122.1, read on the forward strand.
GGTGGGCGGGCTGTCCAGGGGGGGTGGGTGGGCTGGCCACAGGGGGTAGGGGTGTTCAGGGGGGTGGGCGGGCTATCCAAGGGGGTGGGGGCTGTCCATAGGGAGAAGGGGTGTCGAGGGGGGTGGGTGGGCTGTCCACGGGGGTGGTTGGGCTGTCTAGGGGGTAGGGGCGTCCACGGGGGTGGGTGGGTTGTCCACGGGGGTGGGCGGGGCTGTCCACGGGGGTGGGAAAGGCTGTCCACGGGGGTGGACGGGGCTGTCCAGGGGGTGTGGGCTGTCCTGGGGGTCTGGGTGGGGTGTCCTGGTGGGGGAGGGGTGTGTGGGGTGTCCAGGGGGGTTGGTATGTCTAGGTGGTGGTGGTGGGGTTGCAGGGGAGGGGGTGTGGGCTGTTTGGGAGGGTGGGCGGGGCTATCCCGGGGGGGTACGGGGTGTCCAGGGGGTACGGGGGTGGGCGGGCTGTCCACAAGGGTGGACGGGCTGTCCACGGGGGTGGCCGGGCTGTCAAGGAGGGGTGGGCGGGCTGTCCAGGGGGGGTGGGTGGGCTGGCCATAGGGGGTAGGGGTGTCCAGGGGGGTGGGCGGGCTATCCAAGGGGGTGGGGGCTGTCCATAGGGAGAAGGGGTGTCGAGGGGGGTGGGTGGGCTTTCCACGGGGGTGGTTGGGCTGTCTAGGGGGTAGGGGGTGTCCACGGGGGTGGGTGGGTTGTCCACGGGGGTGGGCGGGGCTGTCCACGAGGGTACCCAACTAATATGGTTATGGGATGAGGCATGCTCTGATGTGATAACACATTAAGTTCTTGTTGGTTTTACATTTTTTCAATAACACATTAGTATGTTTTTTTCACATGTGTAGTTGATACCATGATTATTTTCTTCCTTTATCGTTTACTTAAATGTATTTTCTATTAAATTCAATCCTATTGAATTGTTAATGACAAAATGACTTATATGAATTTTTTTACAGAATGGACAGAAGTTGGATGTATGAAACTGATCGTATCTCAAGCGATTTTCAAAACAATTTGGAGAGCTTTATAGATTTTGCATTTCACAATGCTTCAGATAGTGGTCGCATACACTGCCCATGTTCCAATTGTGTTGGTAGACCTTGGTTGAGTCGTGAAGAAGTCAGCTACCACATAAACAAAAATGGTTTTCAAGAAAACTACTTTGTGTGGTATCACAATGGGGAGAAAATGAAATCTCAAATTGGTGATGATCGAAATGAAAGGACTGGAATGGAGAATTTGTTAGATGATCGGTTTCCGTTTATTCGTTATCATGAAAAAGAAAGGATTTCGACTCAAGAAGACGTCGATATGAGGAAAAATGATGCATCTAGTGAAAATGATGATATTGATAGGGTGAAAAAATTGAATGATGCTTCCACGACTCCAGTATATCGACAATGCGATAAAATGAAAAAGCTGGAATTTTTAATCTGATTGTTTCATGGAAAAACTATGTATGGGATTTCTAATACAGCAATCGATTACATTCTTACCCTCTTGAAGGATTTACTTCCAGATGATGCAGATATTCCCTCAAACCACTATATGGCATGGAAGTTAGTTGAAGAACTTGGATTTTCCAGAAACAAAATTCATGCTTGCCCGAAAGATTGCAGTTTATTCTGGGAAGAAACCGCTGAACAAAATGAATGTATAAAATGTGGCACATCCCGCTGGAAGTCAAAATCTGATGGAACACCATCCCGCGTTCCACAGAAAGTAATGTGGAACTTTCCATTGATCCCCAGACTCCAGAATCTTTTTATGTCTGATGACATATCAATAAAAATGAGATGGCATGATACCGAGAGAAAGAAGACTAATGATGAGTTGGTTCATCCTGCAGATGGATTTGCATGGCAGAGATTTGATTCTCGACATCCTGATTTTGCATCTGACGTGCGTAATGTGAGGTTGGGTCTTTCATGCGACGGTTTTAATCCGTTTGGTCAGATTCTTACTTCGCACAGCACATGGCTAGTTTTTATACACATTTATAATCTTCCCCCATGGTTGTGTATGAAAAAATCTTTCACTTTCATGAGTATACTCATATCTGGTCCTTCTGATCCTGGCATTGATATTGATGTATACATGCAACCTTTAATAAAAGAGTTGAAACTTCTTTGGGATGTGGGTGTGCGCACATACGATGCATGTTCGAAAGACATATTTCAGATGTGTGTTGTGCTTATGTGGACGATCAATGATTTTCCGGCTTATGCAATGATGTCTGGATGGAGCACAAAGGGAAAACTATCATGTCCAGTTTGTATGAAGAATACACAATCCAGAAGACTGAAACATCGTTGTAGTTTCAGTTTTATGGGACATCGACGATTTTTGCCAAAGGATCATCCATATAGAATGAATCGTCGAAGATTTGATAATACTATAGAGACTGATGATCCACCTCAGCATATGTCTGGAACTGATGTTCTTAATGAATTGAAAGATTTCAGTTTTTCGTTCGGGAAGGGTCAAATGAAATCTGGAAAGAGAAAGAATGTTTCCACAGAAACCTGTTACAATTGGAGGAAGAGGAGTATCTTTTTTGATTTGCCTTATTGGTCAACCAATTTGCTACGTCATTGCTTAGACGTAATGCATATTGAAAAGAATATATGTGAAATGTTGCTTTCAGTTCTTCTAAATGTCAAGGGGAAGACAAAAGATGATTTACGGTCTTGAAGTGACTTGGTGGATTGGGGCATCAGACCAGAATTGCATCCTGTGCGTATCAGTGAAAATAAATGGCAACTTCCATGTGCTTCTTATGTGATGACACCTACTGAAAAAAAACAATTTTTGGAAGTATTAGAGACTATTAGAGTTCCTGATGGCTATTCAAGCAACATATCTAAACGGGTCAACAGAAGAGAGTTGAAGCTAAAATCTTTGAAGACTCATGATTATCACGTTCTACTGCATGAGTTGCTTCCAATAGCAATCCGTCATCTTTTGTCCAATAATGTAAGGGTGGGTGTTATTCGGTTGTTCCATTTGTTTAGAGATCTTTGTGCTAAGAAGTTGTCCAAGTCTTTCTTGCAAAAAATGTTGACAGATGCCCCATTAATTTTGTGTGAGTTGGAGAAAATATTTCCCCCATCATTTTTCACATGCATGCTGCATCTGACTGTCCATATTCCAACTGAAATACTTCTCGGAGGACCTGTTTCTTTTCGTTGGATGTATCCAACTGAAAGAAATATGTTCACATTAAAGTCTTATGTTCGAAACAAGAATCATCCTGAAGGTTCTATCGTGAACGGTTACTTAGCTCAAGAATGTATGGATTTCTGTTCAATGTATTTGTCTGATCTTACTACAAGAATGAACAGACCAATGAGAAATGAATAAGAACAATATGAGCAAATTGAACCCAGTTTTCCATCACTTCCTCAAATAGGAGGAATTCCTGGATCATATACATTGAAGACATTAAGCCATGAAGAGAGGGAGATGGCACATCGCACAGTTTTGTTCAACTGTGATTTATTCGATGACTATATCAGGTAACAAAATTGAATATGTATATCTTACATATATATCTGTTAAACTATTCATATTTTTTATCTACAGGGAACATAAAACAATGATAAATAGGAAGCATCGTTCTTTATCTTTGAGAAGGAGAGAGACTTTGCATAGCAAAGAGTTTTCTGCTTGGTTAAAATTGAAGGTAAAAATATTACTGTTTAAATTAATTTTTTCAATATTTACTTAAGTTTAACTGTCATTTATATTGCAGGTATTGAGTTTGTCTGCTGACTCTATCTCTGAGGAAATAAGAGCTTTGGCTTTTGGTCCTAATACCGTGGTTCGTGACTATAAATCAATTGTTATCAATGGTTACAGATTTATTGTCACTGAACGAGCCAAAAACATGAGAACACAACATGATGGTATTATGGTTACTGCCACAACAGATTGTTATGTCAGTGCATCAGATAGTAGACCGTGACTTGAAAATGTGGGTTATTATGGAGTCGTTGAGAAAATAATAATATTGGATTATTACTCTCATGGACGAGTCACAATGATGAAATGCCATTGGTTTGATTCGATGACGAGACATGGAACATTTATTGATGATTGTGGATTTCGAGTAATTAATATGACCCGCACTCTTGCAACCGAAGAACTATATGTGTTGGCATCAATGGCTAAACAAGTTTTTTATGTCAAAGATCAACTTCAACCTGAATTTGGTGTCATAGTTGAAGTAATTCCAAGACATATTTTTGATGATGCTGATGATGGAATTGACACTGTCCCTATTGCCATTGGAACCAATCCATTTATTTCTTTTGATGACTCCAATAGATCAATTGTCAGAGTTGATTGTGAACCTGAAGTTGTGGTTGGAAATATATAGAATCATTCATCCATGTTCTCAATTCTTTTGGTTTACCTCGAGTTGGGTTGTTAAGGTTGGTAATATTCATATTTATTTAGTAATGATCACAAATATGTTTTAGCTGACTTGACCGTTATGTGAATTTTCAATGTTTATTGGTTGCTGTTTTATTTGAATTGCATTTTCTAATTTGGAATTGAACTGTATTCAAACCAAATCAAACAATATTTCTAACTTGGTGAACATTACAACTTGTATGTTTTATTAAATTCATTCAAGCTCTTCTAAAACAATTGATAGATAAATTACCAATGAATCCCCTCATTCCCTCATATATTTAGTTTTTTGGTTTACACATTACTTTTCTTTTTCTAATTAATTACATATTTGTTTTCAAATGCAGGAAATGCAGCCAATTGAAGAGAGACGAAGAAAAAAAATGGCGGAGAACAATCGTCAGATGGAGGAGATGGGCATTCCACCATTAGTGCCTACAGTGAGTACTTTATTTCAAATATATATATATATATATACAGAATATATAATGTCATGTGATTAATTTTTTTTGTAAACTTTTTTGTAGGATCCACCATTACGTCGACAGTTATTCGACGAGGAGCCTAGTATTGGTCCTAGTACTCAGGCCGGTGGTACAAGGAGGGTTCGTACCAGAGGTGGACGTAGAGCTGCGCATGCCCGACTAGACCCTGCCCCTCCCACTGACATTTCAGCCTTCCCACATTCTGATCCCGGTGTGTCGTTAGGGACACACGGGGTATTTAGTCCTCCCATGTTTTCGCTACCTTCTGCATCTTCTGCCCCATCATTTTCACATCCCATGATGATTCCCACTCCCCAGTCAGCATCAGGTCATACAGCTGTTCCATCTTCTTTTCCTTCTACTTCTGTCTCTCCGAGATTTTATATTCCATCGTCTTCGACTCCTATTCCACCAGAGGGTGTTCCATCAGGTTCTGTGGATCCGGCACCACTCATTGATCAGACTAGCGCAGGTATATTTATAAAACCCTAACAAATGTTTATAGCAATATTTATTTTCATTATAACATGTTTTGATAAAATATTTGTTTTTCTTTCATGACAGATACATATACTGACAAGAGGCGGGGGTGGGTCCGTACACGCATGCGTTCGGTGTGGAACTGTCGCACACAGGTTATGGTGGAATATAATGAAGACAATCAGATGGTTGAGAAAACAGGGCAGCAATGTCGGAGTTTTCTGGCGACGCTTTCCAAATACTCCGACATCATTCCCGTCAGCCCGCTGTCGTGGAGACATTTTCCACATGAGGTCAAAGATAGAGCTTGGGTAGAGATATGGGTAAAAAATCTGTTGTATTTAATGCCATGAATTATTTTTGTATTTATATGAATTAATATTTTGATTTCAGCTTCGATTTAATTTTCCTGATGGTGAGGGTGCACGACTGGAATGTCTAAAGGATTTAGGCGAGCTTTGGAGAGCCTACAAGCATGAGCTGTATATTGGCTGGCGTGCTAGAGTTGGAACTGAGTTAGAGGCGGTACCAGTCGTGGATGATTGTCCTATAGAGCAGTATCGTCAGATGATTACTCATTGGACGAGTACCCAGTTTAAGGTATGAATTACATTTGAGGTATTTAAATAATAACTTTCAAGTTTTTCATTAATATTATCCTTTGAATTATCGAATTTTATTTAGGAATCATCTGGAAAAAATAAAAAAAACATTGATGCAAAAAAATACCTCCATACACTAGGACGCACAACGATGTCAGATCATGAGAGGCAGCAGGTATGACAATTGTTTATAAGTTTTCTTTACGACTTACATTTTCTTTTGTTTCCTCAATTATTTAATCATTTTCTAAAGTTTTTATATAACTTTTGTTTTCAATGTAATTGTAGAGGCAAGTACAAAATATTGAAGGACGTGTGCCTCGAGCAAAACTGTTTTTCTCGAGTAGACGAAAAAAGGATGGAAGTGCTGTCAACGAAGCGACTCAGCAGCAGATTGTAAGTTTTAATCTGTTGATTTTATATTTTAATATCTATTTCGTAACTTAATAATATATTTATATTTGTAACAGGATTATTTAGAGGCCCTCGATTCCCAAGAAGCAGACAATTTTGGGCCATCTGATCACTTACATCAGGTGTTGGGAGAGGATCATTCTGGAAGAGTACGCTGCCGACCTAGGATAGCCCTGACGAGGTATTGGCCTACCTCAGGTACGATTTGTAGTGCCACCGAGCTGCAGAAAGTTAGGGAACAGGCAGAACAGGCTGAGAAAAGGGCCACAGAGACGGCAGAACAGTCTTCTAGGGCAAACAGTGCATTTATGAAATTTATTGAAGTTCTACGTCCAACACTTCCAGCAGAGGCCAGCCCAGCGATTAATGAATACATGTCGTTGATACATTCTATATATGGTGCACCAGGTGGCAGTTCCAGTGGTGGTCAGGCCGATGTCCATCTTGAAGATGATGATGGCGAGGAGTCTGATGCGGAAAAGGAGGGAGATGAGGAGGGCGAGGAGGAGGGCGAAGGCGAGGAGGAAGGCGTTGTGGAGGGTGAGGACGATGATGAGGACGATGACGAGGGTGATGATGATGATGATGGTGGTGATGGTGATGCTGATGTGGGACATATTGATCCGTTACATTTTTGAATTATATTACTGAGATTTGATGTTTAATCTATTCTAGTTGTTGGTTTTATCTAGACTCGTAGTATAGTATTGGAGTTGAGTTATTTTTATATATTGTCTGTTTTTATGGATGTTGTTGTCTTTTAGTGGTTGTGTGTTTGTGAACTCCCTGTAAAACCCCCCTCATTCTTGGACCCTGGACAACCACCTCAATCCGAGGCGCGGTGTGGCCGACACCACTCAAAGTGTCTCTATTTTGTTTAAAATGGACTTCATTTTTAGTGAAAACAAAAAATGACATACGGAAAACCGAACAAACGCATTCGGTTTCTGTTGAAACTTTAGGAGAACGATCCATGGGTTATATGTGACGTGTACGAGTCAACGCCACCTCAATCCGAGGCGCGGTGTGGCCGACACCACTCAAAGTGTCTCTATTTTGTTTAAAATGGACTTCATTTTTAGTGAAAACAAAAAATGACATACGGAAAACCAACCAAACGCATTCGGTTTCTGTTGAAACTTTAGGAGAATGATCCATGGGTCATATGTGACGTGTACGAGTCAACCCCACCTCAATCCGAAGTGCGGTGTGGCCGACACCACTCAAAGTGTCTCTATTTTGTTTAAAATGGACAGTATTTTGGCCGTTTATGACACCAGAACTGCGTTGTCGGTCACCGCAGGCACAAGGCACGTCCGATTGATGTGCCGTCTGCTCGACCACTTCAGAAATCACTGTCCCGTATTTTTCGTCTTATTTCAGGCCATTCCGACTTCGTTCGGCCCGTTTGGACCCCCCTCACGTGCGTTTACGAAGCGCGCGCATCACTTAAAACACGAATATTGAGCCGTACCACGCAAACCGCACATCCGATTGACGTTCCGTCTGCACGTACATGTCAAAAATAATAATTAGAATGTTGCACGGTGGTTTCAGGTCAATCCGAGGTCATATGCTATGAATTTGACCGTTGGACGCCCGTTTTGGCCGTTTATGACACCAGAACTGCGTTGTCGGTCACCACGGGCCCACGGCACGTCCGATTGACGTGCCGTCTACTCGACCACTTCATAAATCACTCACCCGTATTTGTCGACTGATTTCAGACCATTCCGAAATCGTTCGGCCCATTTGGACCACCCTCACGCGCGTTTACGAAGCGCGCACATCACTTAAAACACGAATATTGAGCCGTACCGCGCAAACCGCACGTCCGATTGACGTGTCGTCTACGTGTACACGTCAAGAATAATAATTAGAATGTTTCAAGGTGGTTTTAGCTCAATCTGAGGTCGTCCACTATGAATTTGACCGTTTGACTCCCGTTTTGGCCGTTTATGACACCAGAACTGCGTTGTCGGTCACCGCGGGCACACGGCACGTCCGATTGACGTGCCGTCTGCTCGACCACTTCAGAAATCACTGTACCGTATTTTTCGTCTGATTTCAGGTCATTCCGACTTCGTTCGTCCCATTTGAACCCCCCTCACGTGCGTTTACGAAGCGCGCGCATCACTTAAAACACGAATATTGAGCCGTACCGCGCAAACCGCACGTCCGATTGATGTGTCGTCCGCGCGTACACATCACGAATAATAATTAGAATGTCGCACGGTGGTTTCAGGTCAATCCGAGGTCATCTGCTTTAAATTTGACCATTTGACGCCCGTTTTGGCCGTTTATGACACCAGAACTGCGTTGTCGGTCACCGCGGGCACACGGCACGTCCAATTGACGTGAAGTCTACTCGACCACTTCATAAATCACTCACCCGTATTTTTCGTCTGATTTCAGGCCATTCCGAAATCGTTCGGCCCATTTGGACCACCCTCACGCGCGTTTACGAAGCGCGCGCATCACTTAAAACACGAATATTGAGCCGTACCGCGCAAACCGCACGTCCGATTGACGTGTCGTCTGCGCGTACACGTCACGAATAATAATTAGAATGTTTCACGGTGGTTTCAGCTCAATATGAGGTCGTCCGCTATGAATTTGACCGTTGGACGCCCGTTTTGGCCGTTTATGACACCAGAACTGCGTTGTCGGTCACCGCGGGCACACGGCACGTCCGATTGACGTGCCGTCTGCTCGACCACTTCAGAAATCACTGTCCCGTATTTTTCGTCTGATTTCAGGCCATTCCGACTTTGTTCGGCCCGTTTGGACCCCCCTCATGCGCGTTTACGAAGCGCGCACATCACTTAAAACACGAATATTGAGCCGTACCGCGCAAACCGCACGTCCGATTGACGTTCCGTCTATGCGTACACATCACAAATAATAATTAGAATGTTGCACGGTGGTTTCAGGTCAATCCGAGGTCGTCCTCTATGAATTTGACCGTTGGACGCCCGTTTTGGCCGTTTATGACACCAGAACTGCGTTGTCGGTCACCGTGGGCCCACGGCACGTCCGATTGACGTGCCGTATGCTCGACCACTTCATAAATCACTCACCCATATTTGTCGTCTGATTTCAGGCCATTCCGAAATCATTCGGCCCATTTGGACCACCCTCACGCGCGTTTACGAAGCGCGCACATCACTTAAAACACGAATATTGAGCCGTACCGCGCAAACCACACGTCTGATTGACGTGTCGTCTGCGCGTACACGTCACGTATTATAATTAGAATGTTGCACGGTGGTTTCAGCTCAATCTGAGGTCGTCCGCTATGAATTTGACCGTTTGACGCCCGTTTTGGCCGTTTATGACACCAGAACTGCGTTGTCGGTCACCGCGGGCACACGGCACGTCCGATTGACGTGTCGTCTACTCGACCACTTCATAAATCACTCACCCGTATTTTTTGTCTGATTTCAGGCCATTCTGACTTCGTTCGGCCCATTTGGACCCCCCTCACGCGCGTTTAAGAAGCGCACACATCACTTAAAACATGAATATTGAGCCGTACCGCGCAAACCGCACGTCCGATTGATGTGCCATCTGAGCATACACATCACGAATAATAATTAGAATGTTGCACGGTGGTTTCAGGTCAATCCGAGGTCGTCCGCTATGAATTTGACCGTTTGACGCCCGTTTTGGCCGTTTATGACACCAGAACTGCGTTGTCGGTCACCGCGGGCACACGACACGTCCAATTGACGTGCCGTCTGCTCGACCACTTCATAAATCACTCACCCGTATTTTTCATCTGATTTCAGGCCATTCCGAAATCGTTCGGCCCGTTTGGACCACCCTCACGCGCGTTTACGAAGCGCGCGCATCACTTAAAACACGAATATTGAGCCGTACCGCGCAAACCGCACGTCCGATTGATGTGTCGTCTGCGCGTACACATCACGAATAATAATTAGAATGTTTCACGGTGGTTTCAGCTCAATCTGAGGTTGTCCGCTATGAATTTGACCGTTGGACGCCCGTTTTGGCCGTTTATGACACCAGAACTGCGTTGTCGGTCACCGCGGGTACACGGCACGTCCAATTGACGTACCGTCTGCTCGACCACTTCATAAATCATTGTTCCGTATTTTTCGTCTGATTTCAGGCCATTCCGACTTCGTTCGGCCCGTTTGGACCCCCCTCACGCGCGTTTACGAAGCGCGCGCATCACTTAAAACACGAATATTGAGCCGTACCGCGCAAACCGCATGTCCGATTGACGTACCGTCTGCGAGTACACATCAAGAATAATAATTAGAATTTTTTACGGTGGTTTCAGGTCAATCTGAGGTCGTCCACTATGAATTTGACCGTTGGACGCCCGTTTTGGCCGTTTATGACACCAGAACTGCGTTGTCGGTCACCGCGGGCCCACGACACGTCCGATTGACGTGCCGTCTGCTCGACCACTTCATAAATCACTCACCCGTATTTGTCGTCTGATTTCAGGCCATTCCGAAATCGTTCGGCCCGTTTGGACCACCCTCACGCGCGTTTACGAAGCGCGCGCATCACTTAAAACATGAATATTGATCCGTACCGCGCAAACCGCACGTCCGATTGGCGTGCTATCTGCGCGTACACGTCACGAATAATAATTAGAATATTTCACGGTGGTTTCAGCTCAATCTGAGGTCGTCCGCTATGAATTTGACCGTTTCATGCCCGTTTTGGCCGTTTATGACATCAGAACTACGTTGTCGGTCACCGCGGGCACATGGCACGTCCAATTGACGTGCCGTCTGCTCGACCACTTCAGAAATCACTCACCCATATTTGTCGTCTGATTTCAGGTCATTCCGATTTTGTTCGGCCCGTTTGGACCCCCCTCACGTGGGTTTACGAAGCGCGTGCATCACTTAAAATACGAATATTGAGCCGTACCGCGCAAACCGCACGTCCGATTGATGTGCCGTCTACGCGTACACGTCACGAATAATAATTAGAATGTTTCACGGTGGTTTCATCTCAATATGAGGTCGTCCGCTATGAATTTGACCGTTGGACGCCCGTTTTGGCCGTTTATGACACCAGAACTGCGTTGTCGGTCACCGCGGGCACATGGCACGTCCAATTGACGTGTCGTCTGCTCGACCACTTCAAAAATAACTCACCCGTATTTGTCGTCTGATTTCAGGTCATTCCGACTTTGTTCGGCCCGTTTGGACCCCCCTCACGCGCGTTTAGTAAGCGCGTGCATCACTTAAAATACGAATATTGAGCCGTACCACGCAAACCGCACGTCCGATTGACGTTTCGTCTGCGCGTACACGTCACGAATAATAATTAGAATGTTTCACGGTGGTTTCAGCTCAATCTGAGGTCGTCCGCTATGAATTTGACCGTTGGACGCCCGTTTTGGCCGTTTTTGACACCAGAACTGCGTTGTCGGTCAGCGCGGGCACACGGCACGTCCGATTGACATTCCTTCTGCTCGACCACTTCAGAAATCACTCACCCGTATTTTTCGTCTGATTTCAGGCCATTCCGACTTCGTTCGGCCCGTTTGGACCCCCCTCACGCGCGTTTACGAAGTGCGCGCATCACTTAAAACACAAATATTGAGCCGTACCGCGCAAACCGCACGTCCGATTGGAGTTCCGTCTGCACGTACATGTCAAGAATAATAATTAGAATGTTTCACGGTGTTTTTAGGTCAATCTGAGGTCGTCTTCTATGAATTTTACCGTTTGACGCCCGTTTTGGCCGTTTATGACACCAGAACTGCGTTGTCGGTCACCGCGGGCACACGGCACGTCCGATTGACGTGTCGTCTACTCGACCACTTCATAAATCACTCACCCATATTTTTCGTCTGATTTTAGGCCATTCCGAAATCGTTCGGCCCGTTTGGACCACCCTCACGCGCGTTTACGAAGCGCGCGCATCACTTAAAACACGAATATTGAGCCATACCGTGCAAACTGAACATCCGATTGACATGATGTCTACGTGTACACATCACGAATAATAATGATAATGTTTCACGGTGGTTTCAGCTCAATCCGAGGTCATCCTCTATGAATTTGACCGTTTGACGCCCGTTTTGGCCGTTTATGACACCAGAACTGCGTTGTCGGTCACCGCGGGCACAAGGCACGTCCAATTGACGTGCCGTCTGCTCTACCACTTCACAAATCACTCACCCGTATTTTTCGTCTGATTTCAGGACATTCCGACTTCGTTCGGCCCATTTGGACCCCCCTCACGCGCGTTTACGAAGCGCGCGCATCACTTAAAATATGAATATTGAGCCGTACCGCGCAAACCGCACTTCCGATTGACGTGCCGTCTGCGCTTACATGTCACGAATAATAATTAGAATTTTTCACGGTGGTTTAAGCTCAATCTGAGGTCGTCCTCTATGAATTTGACCGTTGGATGCCCGTTTTGGCCGTTTATGACACCAGAACTGCGTTGTCGGTCACCGCGGGCAGACGGCACGTCCGATTGACGTGCCGTCTGCTCGACCACTTCATAAATCACTCTCCCGTATTTTTTGTCTGATTTCAGGCCATTCCGACTTCGTTCGGCCCATTTGACCCCCCTCACGCGCGTTTATGAAGCGTGCCCATCACTTAAAACACGAATATTGAGTCGTACCGCGCAAACTGCACGTCCGATTGACGTGCCGTCTACGTGTACATGTCACGAATAATAATTAGAATGTTTCAAGGTGGTTTCATCTCAATCCGGAGACGTGGTGTGTCCGGCACCACTCAAAGTGTCCGTCTTTTGTTTCAAAAGGACGTCATTTTAAGTGAAAAGCATCAACTGACATACAGAAAACCGACCAAACGCATTCCGAATCTGTTGATAATTTATCCCAACAATCCATGGGTTATATGTGACGTGTACGAGCCAACCTGGGATGAATCTGAATCGCGGTGTGGCCAGGATAAGTCTAAGTGACTCTCTTTTGTTTAAAATGGACACCATTTTAAGTACATACGGAAAAACGACCAAACGGATTCGGTTTCCGTTGAAACTTTAGGAGAACGATCCATGGGTCATATGTGATGTGTACGAATCATCCCCGCTTCAATCCGACATGCGGTGCGGCTGACACCACTCAAAGTTTCCGTCTTTTGTTTCAAAAGGACGTCATTTTAAGTGAAAGGCATCAACTGACATACGGAAGAACGACCAAACGCATTCGGATTCTATCGATACTTTAGAACAACGATCCATGAGTCATATGTGACGTGTACAAGTCAACCCCGTCTTAATCTGAGACGCGGTGTGGCCGACACCGCTCTAACTCTGTCTCTTTTGTTTAAAATGGACATGATTATAAATGAAAAGAACAACTGGCATACGCAAAACCGACCAAACGCATTCGTAATCTTTTGATAATTTATCACAACGATCCATGGGTCATATGTGACATGTACGAGCCAACCCGAGATGAATCTGAGTCGCGGTGTGGTCAGGATTAGTCTAAGTGTCACTCTTTTGTTTAAAATGGACAACATTTTAAGTACATACGGAAAACCGACCAAACGCATTCAGTTTCCATTTAAACTTTAGGAGAAAGATCCATGGGTCATATGTGACATGTACGAATCAACCCTGCCTCAATTGGAGACATGGTGTGGTCGGCACCACTCATAGTGTCCGTCTTTTGTTTCAAAAGGACGTCATTTTAAGTGAAAAACATCAGTTGGCATACGGAAAACCGACCAAACGTATTCGGATTGTGTCGATACTTTAGCACAACGATCCATGGGTCAAATGTGACGTGTACGAGTCAACCCCGCCTCAATCTGAGGTGCGGTGTGGCCGGTATCACTTCAGGTGTATGTATTTTGTTTAAAATGGACATCATTTGAGGTAAAAATATATGGTATAGAAAAAACCGATCAAATTATGAATTGAATTTAGGATTCCACATATAATTGTCATCTAAATTTTAAAATGAATTCTAAATGAATTATGTATGTTTATAATTATGTTATGAATTCTACTTTAATTATGGATGTGTATATTTTCAGGATGCATTATATGTGTTGGTTGGTTGGTTTTCATTATTTGTATGTGTTGGTTTGTTCTCTATATGTATGCATTATATGTGTTACAGGTACAATAATTGGATTTAAAATTGAATTGAAAATGAGGGCATAATTGGATTGAAAATTGAATTGAAACCGCCCAAAAACCAGACCTGCTGTGCAAATTGCAGGCTGCTGTGCAATTTTCACAGCAAAGCCTATGCCAACGGTTTGAAAACCGTTGGCATAGGCTCTATGTAGCTGTTTTTACCAACGGTTCAAGGAACCGTTGGGATACCCTGTTGCATGGTTGTTTTTACCAACGGTTTGTAAACCGTTGGGAAAGAAAATTATCTGTTGATTTCCCAACGGGCCAAACCGTTGGGAAAGGCCTTTCCCAACGGTTTGGCAGAACCGTTGGGATAGGTTGATTTTTTCTAACCTATCCCAACGGTTCTGTGTAAACCGTTGGGAAAAGCCTTTCCCAACGGCTTACTTCCCCACGGTTTGCAGAACCGTTGGTATAACATATACCAACGGTTCTGCAGCCTTTCCCAACAGTTTAGAACCGTTGGGAAAGGCTGGATTTCCAGTAGTGATAAGACATTGAGTGATAATTGTTTACATTATTATGGCGGTTATTGATCATAACAAACTCATTTTTTTTATCATTTAGTATTATGTAAATATGTTACTTACAAAACATAAGAAAGGTTTTAATATATATATATATTATAGTCTTTTTTAACCATAAAAAAGGTTTAATTACCATCCTTGAAGGATAAATTGAAGAATGAAAATTCATCATCCACGAAGGTTGTAAATCGTTACCTCACGGATGATGATTTAGTTTTTAAAATAAAATAGGGATATAAAGGATTTTGATGAAGTATATTCCATTAAAATGATATTATTTCAGTATATATATGATACTATAGTTATCATGATCATTTTTACAGAGGAGGTGAGGAGATAATAATAAAAGAAAATAACTTGAAAAGAAATTAAAAGGAAAAGGAAGAGGGTTTTACCTCTTGAATACTTATCCTTGAGAACCTCCTTAAGGGGGTTGGTTTTGATATTTTTATAATACCAAGAGCTCTTGGGATTGGGGGAGATTCTTGGGGAGAATATTGGGTATAAATTTGACAAGGATCAAATCTTGGAAGGTGTGAGGAGAAGAGGTGGTGCGGGGTGGTATTTATAGCGGAGGAGTGGGGTGATTTGTCATTATTTTATTCATTATTTTATTATTTTCCTCAAGACAAGAAATAGTGTTGATTCTTGTGACTAAATATAATAATAATTTCATTTTAGTTCTAACTAAGGGTGTTGTGGGTCTTATTTGACCTTCCTAGAGGGTGTCGCAAGACCTGGATGATCTGTCTAGAGGGCATCGCGGGTCTCAACTGACCTACCCAGAGGGTGTTGCAAGAGCTCAGTTTTAATTACCATGTAAAACCATGAGAATTGACTTGACATGAGAAGGATTCGTTATATGAGTTAAGGGGTGTATCTGAAGGACATCGCAAGGATCGAATGATAGGTCTATAGGGCTTCGCGAGACCAAAGTGGTGTGCCCAATGGGACTGTATGACTTGCTTTGAAGTGCCTGAAGGATTTTTCATGTCCAAAATAGCATGTTGAAGGGGCATTGTGAGACCTAATAGATGATTCCTAGTAATTTTTTGTGTATTTGTATGACTCACGTGAAGCGCATGAGGGAAAAAAACATGTATTTCACTTAATTATTTTGGTTTTAATTTTGGTTCCAGCCCTTGTATTTTGAAGACCTTAGGTTTGTTCAATATCATTTTATCTTGAGTCTTGCGTGATCTGGGGGGATATGTGGTATGTTCTTCACACACCTTACCAGTAGTCCTTTGTGTGATATATGAATGATCACATTAAGTACCTTATATATGGTGCATGATTGCTCTGGCTATTTCCTAGTATATTACTTGAAAAAATACTTTTCATTCATGAGATCATCCACTCCAAGAATTCTGCTCTAGCCCTTGCACCTAAGATTCTAGATGTTAAGAGTCAAATCATCCAGATTCCCCATTTTTCATGTTGGGGTAGGGAATTTATAGGTATCCTCACCCTGATTGTGTAGTAGTTTGTGCGGCATATCTAGCATGAATCCAGAATAGATTCGAAAAAGGGATCTGGCACCACACGGCTTCGTGAGTTTCTACTACGGACAGCTCCAAGGTTGTCGCCTAATTTTCAGCAACCACGAGTCCCTCTCGTCAATGCTTCCTTTATAGGATTATTTCCCATTAATGGGGACTTGTTTGATCATGTAGATGTGTCTAAGGAATTCCTTATTGCTATATTGACATGTCCAAGGGACTTCTCAGGATCCCAATGCCTGTTGAAAGGCATCGACAAGATGCTTGATGACTTGTCTGGGACTTTCTATGAGACAAGGATAGTTTACCCAGGGGTCTCACGGGACCGCACTGTGGGCTTCCTTAACATTTCGTGAGTATTTTACGACTGTGAATGCCTTATGAATCCTCCCAATTTTATTCCCTTTTTTATGTAAGAAAGGTTGGGATTTGAGAAAAATTGCATGAGTAATTTCAAGAACAATTACCCTATTTTTTGGTGATGTATCGTGTGACCAATATGGTTCATATCAGGGTGTAAAAGCATTTTGTGGATAATTCTATTTGTTTTCCCTTAGAGTGCCTAAGTGGAGCGCATGGTTGACCAAACATATACAAGTATTTCTGTATGATGGGGATGACAAGCCAAAGGGACTCCACGAGATAAGGGGGACATGTCGTCAGGAACTCACAGTGTCTTGTGGATTGTCATAGGCACTCCACATTTCCTTCATCAACCGTGATTAGCTCCCACCTCATCCATTTTTATCTGTTTTTTTTTTGTTTTACAAAGGTTCAAGAAGTTTGTGATTTTTCTTGAAGGTTGCTAGGGGTGAACATTATTTCCTTTAGTGATGAGTCGCATGATCTTTGTGATTGATAGGGGCTTTCACCCTTTGGGTATCCTTCCTCTCATTTTCATAGGATTTTAAAATTGGATTTCCAGTTTCTTATCATCGGCAACCCGTGTGGCCTAGGGGAACTCATCTGAATGTCGCATGCACAGTTACTAGTCATCTGGATCACTTTCACAAAAATAGAGGTGCTTGTTAAAAAGTGGCTCTATGGGACCTTCATAGGTTATGTGTTGTGCATAGAGACTTTTTGTGACCTTATAATGGTCATGTGATCATGATTCTCTTAAGGGTTTTTGCGATCCATGGGTATCAACCATCTTCCTTTTCTTTTGTGGAGGAAATAATACCCATATTCAGGTATTTCTTCCCTTGTGAATTTTTCGATGCTTATTTGGAAGGTGTCAAAAAATTACCCCCTAGGAGAAATGTCTTTAAGGACAAGGACTTAGTTTTGAGGAAATTAAATACCTTCCAAATTCTTTGGAAGTGTTGTGAATCAGTGCCTCGGGTGAAGTTTGTTCTTCCAGTTGATGTTTGGTATTCCTAAAAATTACCTATATATAGGAGGGGTAGAGAGAGATTCATTCCACTAGTCACCACTTCTCCATATCACTCTTTCCTTTGTCTCTGTTGTGTGCCTCCGTCACAATACCATGAAGCAGATCCTGATCGTGAGACCTTATTCGTGAGTCTTTTCTGTGAGATTTATCTTGCAAGACCTACCTCCACTCAGGTACTCATCCAATCTTAAAATGAATCCTACTTCGGTAATTTTTTTTGAACTTCAACCGCAAGGTACTGTGATGGTCTTGATGGTTTCATGGGGTTTGATAGTTATATCATTCGATTCGACTGATTCATGTGACCATGTTCAGGTCACACGATCGAAATCCTTGAAAGGGGTCATGAAATCATGTGATTCCCTGCAGGGATTATGTGACCCATGAGTCCTTTGGATATCAGGCCATTCGCATATCCTTTATGTGATTCAAAAATACCTTGTTGATTCATGCGATGCACATGACGCCTCTAGGACTTTCATGCTTCTATTTTTTTACAAGATCTTATATTCTATTTGTCTAAAATGTTCCACTTACTTATTTTCAGATGGATTCTGGTTCTCATTGATCCTCTCACAAGCTCTCAAAGGAGGATAAGGCAGCAATAGCCCATCATGATGCTATAGTGGTGAGCATAGATCCTTCTTATCGTCATCTTGTAAGGTCAAACCAGAAGATCCTGAAATCATTGATGGGATTAAAGTTCTAAGAATATCCTCTATTAGACTTTTTTACTCTTTATGGAACTATCCTTACTGACGATGCTTCCATCCCTCCATCGAAGTCATCATTTATACCTTTTTCCTAGATTCGGACAACTTATAACACATTTCAAGTGCATATTTACTTAGGGGGTTACTTTATCTCTCAAGGAGACCAGGAAGATGGGCATATACTGACTTGTATTCCCACAAAATTTTATGGGACTGATTGTATGATTTATGAGGATGTCCATATGTATCATTCAATAATGAAGAAATCCTCTCCTAATCAAAAGCTCGGATGGAATACCATATGGGATTTTCGATCCGGAGATAGCTATGTTATGGATTGGGGATGGCCTTTCTGGGTCCAGTATATTGCTTCTAAATTCTCTAATGATTTAATGAATATTAGGATGTATGAGGATGTTTGGATGTCATAAAAAAGGTCTGATGATGGAGCGGTTCAGCCGCTGGAGCCCAGATACAAATACTTTCCACCTTACGCGTGGTGATGTGGACATCAGTCTTTAGGGTGTGGAGCAGATCTGTGGCACACCTGGGTGGAATTTATGACGAGTTCTTTCTTCCTCGATCTTCCTAGGATGATGTAATGAAGACCCCCCCCCCCAACTCGAGAATTGATTAAGCTAGCTGAGAAATCCATTCTAAAGAGGGTGTTTCTTGGAGAGTATATCCCTTTCAAGACATGGGAAAATGATTTATCAATAAATATGGTTCTTATCCGGAATCAAAAAATTCCAAAAGAGTGTCTTATGATGGATTTTCATGGTGTGTTGGGTGATTATTGGACCATGGTTGAGGAAGGGAAGTTTAAGGAATGGAGATGGGAGTTTTTCCCTAATATCAATCGATCCATTAAACTAGTTGGTTTTATCTCAATATACTTAAGTGGGTACATACTTCCCATAAAGTAGAAAGGTGGGGTTAGAGTTTCCACTTTCCCAGTGGTGACCTCTATGGAAATGGGGGAGCGTATCAGGCTGTACATCCCTGTGTTAGATAAACTCTACCACCTTTTGCACCATTTTTATAAGGGTAATTCCCCGTAAAGGATTGTGGACCCCTTATAAGTATTATGGGGTTGGATAGGAACTCACCTGGGTGGTTATGAATATCTAAACATTCAGGATATTCTTGATGCTCACTTCATACCATACTTGCAGCGTATCTATGGAGTTAGACCTATCCCACTGAAATATTGGGATATTAGAGACTATATAAGTGGCTATGATTTTTTCTCCTTTAGACCATTCATGTCAGTACCGACAGGTGAAATTATTGACAACAATGAATCCCATCTTGATGCACAGGCTTATGTGGTGTCACTTCACGAAGGATCTATTTTCACTCATATTGACGAGTAAATATGTGAGTGGTATACACCCTGCTGATTCAACCTCCAATTAGTTTGTGTTCAATCAAGATGTACATGCTCTATCTATGTTCAATCTGAAGAGAATCTAATGGTAGCTCACCATTTTTGGATAATTTTTAAAAGGGAGGAGACTGGTGCGAGGATAAACCTCCCTCTATGTAATGCAGTGATAAATTTATCTCATGAATATGTAGAGATTTTGATTTGTTTATATCCCAATAGAAAATTATGCCAATTAGTAATAGAAACTTTCCAACCGTCGACTATGGATCATAATCCTAGGCCCGAGAAATAACTAGCTTAAAAAAGGCCAGTATCCTCAGAAGCACCTCAAAAAGAGATCAGGTGCTTACCATTGCTATAAGAACCGCTTGATACCACAGTTATAGCGAATGTGTCTACAGGGGGTGAGGCTATTCTAGAGTCATTTTTTCCCATTTCAACTCAATAGTGGGAAATTTGGAAGGCTTGATATTAAAAAGATGATTTGTAAAGTTTGTTGGAATGATCATGGGTGCTTTTAGAAGGTTTTTCTTATATCACCACACCTCATAGTTTCACCTTTAAAGACCATTGTGAGGATGTCAGGGCCTTTATTTGATACCTTGATGCATCTTTGGAAAGTGTTAAGGTTTTGGTATTTTTCTCCCCACTGGTTCACCAATTAGTTGTCCCGGGCACACTTCAAATCATTATGGATGAACAAGGATACCCTATCACTGAAGAAGAAATAATTTTAGGATTATTATGGCTCTTAAGGTTTTATAGTGTTCTTTCAATGGTATTGAAATCCCATCTATGTGTTGACGTAGTGGGAGGTTATTGAAGATCATCATGTCATGTCATCCTCAAAATATACTCCCCATTGTACGGCCATGGGAGAGAGATTTTATGATGACCAGGAAACTAATGATGAAGGGTCCCCAGGTCGACAAGCTCAAATGAGAGTAGAAATTTCCACTTATAAATCAATAGTCTCAGCTTCGACACCTTTTGGAGGGTCTTCCTTGGAAGGGAAGAAGAAGAATAAAAGGAACTGATTGGCACTGTCAGATCCTTCTCCTCCAGGATCCTCAAGTAATCATGGTATATTATTTTTCTATCACCTTGGGTCATCCTATCATCACATTCTGATTTGGTCAAAATGTGAAGGTCCCCATTGGATTCACTTAAAAAATCATGTTTCCTATTCTGAGGATGTGGACGAGCATTTGGTTGCTTCGGCAGACCCTTCACTATTGGGTCCAACTTTTTAGGAAGTGGAGGTAACTGGGGTGACAGCTTTATCATGCCCATCGCCTTCTATGAATTATTTAGTGATTGTACCATTTGATCCAGTTCAGTTGGGTGCATTTCTATATAATTTTGACACAAATAGATATTTCGTCACCACGTTCGCCGCAATGGAGGTGATTTTTGAAGAATTTAAATACTTCTTCAATAATGGACACTTTATTTTTTATCATGTCACTTGATCTTGTTATTTCATCCCTAAATTCCTTAAGGATGTTGGACAGAGTTCTTCATCTAAAAAGGGTTTAGAAGGGATGCAAGGCTAGTCAACACAAGAAGGTGTTGCTTCTTCTCCTGAGGATGGGGTTGGGGTAGTGGATTTTTCTAGTAACGTGATCAAGAAAGTTATGCTTCTATCCTTGTTTATATCTACTGATTACCTAGTGATACCAAATTATTCATCCTGTAGATGATGAGCTCCTATATCCTTTATTTTGGCATCTTCACCCTGAAATTTAGGGGACTTAGTGCCTGCTCCTCTAGGGGTTCCTCCAACCGAATCTACCAATGTAGAGGCAGACTCCCTCCCTTAATCATCAAAGATGATGAGTACAACTCTTTCCCTAAGTGACCTAGTCCTGAAACACATTCTAGTTCCTAAAATGGGTCTAGGTTAGGATCCAAGGTCCACATCATTCTATCATTCAGTGAGGAAACACATGTGGAAAGAGGTTTGAACCTTAGTTTTGGAGACCCCCTTGGAGGAGTTGAAGGATCAGTTGGGTAACCTTTGATTTATATTTCCTACCCTTGGTTATGAAGGATTTGATTATTCCACTGCTCATACTTGTGTAAAGGAATTAGTTTCTTTGAGAGAGAGAAATAAGAACCTTTAATTGAGGGTAGTAGCTATTGAGGATTCCTCTTTGATGAAGTAGAACTAGGATGAGACTATAAAGGAAGCCTCCCATTGTGAAATAGAGGCTTCCAATTACTAGGACATAGTCGATGATGGGAAGGTAAAAATTGGCCACTTTTGATCTGGAATTGGTCATCTTCAATTTGAAATCAATCATCTTCAATTAGAGTTATCTAACTTTCATCACGCACTCCAATCATCAGAAAATGTCATGCTAGAGAAACAGTGACTTCTTGACATAGCAGAGAAGGCGCATCTTGAAGCCACTTCTTGGGCAGAGGGGTTGCAACATGCTGTGAAGGCGGAAACTAAATATGTGGACCAACTATGAAAATCTATGTATTCCATGGAGTAAAGACTTACAAAGATTAAGGAGTCATATGAGAAAATTTTGTGATGAAATCATAAGCTTACAATCTTTTTCGGGTTCATATATCCATGGGAGAGACTCAGGTATGTGGATATTACTCATGTTTCATGTTTTGTTATTGATGAACAGACTTCATCAGACATTATATGTGTTTTACACTTTTTTCTTTTATTTATGAGATGCATGACATTTTTGTATTTCCAATTTTCTATGGATCACCAATGATACTAATCCCTTGATTTATATTTGAATGAAAATGAATGCCTATAATTGAATGTTGAAATTCTAACATATCCCCTCTAAGAGATACTCGTGAGTTCCCACCATCATAATATTATTTATTGATAATCTATTCCAGCAAACTTGAAATTACCTAACTTGTAGAGGGATCGTCCTGAGTATGACATATGTCCTGAAGGGTAAGTTCTTTGTATCTTCTCCAAAAGTGATAAGATTTTGGATAGAGCATCCCGATAATGTTAAGACCATGTATTGGGCCTCATAATCTTTTATAGTCTAGATAATTTCCATGATATTTAGTTTAGGGTCTTTTAGCTCAAACCTTCAATCAATTTAGTTTAATTTCATCTAGCTCGGACCTCTTGTCACTTTAGTTTAAGTTCATTTATCTTGTAACTTATATCACTTTAGTTTAAGTTCATTTATCTTGGACCTTCTATTGCTTTTCAATTCATTTATCTTGGACCTTATTTTGCTTTAATTTAAGGTCATTTATCTCGGACCTTCTGTCTCTTTAGTTTAAGTTCATTTAGCTCAGACCTTTTGTCACTTTAGTTTAAGGTCATTTAGCTCTCACATCATGTCACTTTAGTTTAAGTTCATTTATCTTGAACCTTATATCACCTTATATTAAGGTAATTTAGATCAGACCTTTGGGAAACTATAGTTTAAGATCTTTTATCTCGGACCTTCTGGGATACTATAGTTTAAGGTCTTCTAGCTCAGACCATATGTCACTTTAGTTTAAGTTCATTTAGGTCATACATTCTATTACTTTAGTTTAAGTTCATTTATATTATAACTTTTATCACTTTAGTTTAAGGTCATTTAGCTCAGATCTACTGTAGAATATGAGGCTGAAAAACCAGGGATGACTCAAAACACCATGGGGTGTTGAGTTCCACCGTGGTGCTGCTAGGGCTCACGAGGATTGAAGTTACTTTCTTACAAGGATGAGATGACTTTAGTTGGAAGGTTAAATCCCTTATGCATTGATATCATGGACAAGAAAATCTGATCTATACTCTTTTCCAAGGGCTATGGAATATTTATGGAAGGAAATGTGGATGAGGGTGAAATACTAGGGATATTAGGCCTTCCTAGACAATTGGAGTGTGGGTGATATAAATCATAACCCAAAATATTGAGCCTATGAATATGGGATGGGGAAGACATGTCGGGTATGTACCATAACATTTTGAGATGTTTGGTTCCACCTCATCATTGTTAGGACTTGCAAGGATTGAATCTCCTTTATTTCAAGGAAGAGATGCCTTTAGTTTGTGGGTCTAAGACCTTCTGCATCGATAGCATGGCCAAGAAAAGTTGATCTCCACTTATCTCCAAGGGTCGTGAAATATTTTTGAATAATCTAACATCTAGATGAAGAAGTTGGGTGTGGAAATAGGGATATCCAGGAAGGGATATGGCACCATAGGGAAATTTAACTCTTAATTTGAAGCTCTAGCTCTATGCCATGTGGTTTCAAATCACGAGGTGTGGGCCATAAAAGGTTCAAGAATGGAGTGTCACATTCTGTCTTTGAGAAAGGGTACAAAACAAAGTGACTTAACATTGAGGATGTTGAATCCACTTAGATAGTTTGGAACGAGGATTGTAAACCATGGTCTAAATACCTGAATTAGGAGGATGATATGGGACAATCACATTGGGAGTAGTTCAAACACACTAAGGTATTGAGTGCTTATGACCTGATTTCATGGATTATAAGGATTACAATATCCTTTTTTCAGAGTGACACGTTTTTTTGACAACCATAGGCACATATGTATGAGCTATAGGCATGCATGAATAGTTAATAAAAGGGTCCCTTGAAGCCAGATATCTTTTACACAGGACATGAAAGGTTTACAATGACCCAAGGTGCTTTAAATCATGATGTGTGATTTATGGAAAATGTAATATCCAAGAAGAGTTCGAGCACCCTAAAAGTTACGCCACCACCTAATGAACATATTCTCATAGCGATTAAATAAAATAAATCATTGATCTAATTTTTTCTTGGACCAGTAGGTCCAATGAGCATATCTTAGATTTTACTAGGTCTATAGAGAAGACCCTATGAGCTTTATGCCTTTTATTTTCTCCCTAATATTTTTCCTAAACTCTATAAATGAATATTTTAGCGAGTGAATACTTGAATTTTTCTCAAGAGTCCCTTTTCGGTTTTTCAACCTAACAAGTTTTGTGTATTTTTCACTAGTAGATTATGTTCTTGCGATTTGGACCATTATAGGCTAAAGTTTAAGGTTGTATAACTTTGACCAAAGTGCAGGTAGTTTAAGGTTGTATAGATTTGACCAAAGTGTAGGTAGTTTAAGGTATTGAATCTTTTTGACCTAATATGGTAGATGTCACACAATATCCCAATTAGGATACCCAGGGTCAAGAGTATCCCAACATATTTCTGAGTGGGAGGTGGAAATGTTGTAAATCACGGCTCGATTTCCCTAGGTCATGAGAAATGATATGGGACAGTCATAATAGGTATGTCTTATAACATTTTAAGATGTTCAGTTCTGCCTCAGTGATGTTGGGCTCATAATAATCAGAATGCACTTTATATTGGACCAAGATGTCGCCGGTTGGTAGGTTTAAATCCCATCTGCATCAATAGCATGGCCAACCTAGATATAAATTTTTTATTTTAAAGGGATATTAAAGTCTTGAGCAACCTGATTCATACAAGATTCAAAGTGTGGTATATGGATTGAGGTGCTTTTAAAAGATGGTGGAAGAACCTCGTACTCTGGTTGACCGATGTGAGTTTCTTGTGGTCCTTTGATAAGGACTAAAAAATGGGAGATGGATTTCATAGTTTATTTTAATGTAGTTGGGATGTTTTCATGTATTTTTAATGTCCTATGACCAAGATTTTTACCTTATAGTTTAACTTCATGTGGTATGGACATATTCCCATGCCATTTATCATCATGCGATAAGGATGTGCTTCCGTGCAGTTTATCATCATACAGTAAGGAAACTTTCCTTATAGTTTAACATCATGCAGAAAATACATACTTCAATGAAGTTTATCATCATGTGGTAAGGATGCATGAACCAATGTGAATGGATGGAAATGTTCTGTTTGGGACCAAGGGTGAAAGTTCGGGCATCACTACATATCTCATGAAAATGAGAATCAAACCACACGTAGTTCTTAAAATCCATGAAGTTTAATTTCATGTAGTGAGGACATTGATCCCCTGATGTCAAATGTTGGAATCATGGTGGGGACCATTAATGTAATTATGGGTGTCACTACATATCACATGGTGATGATAATCAAGCCCTACATAGTTCTTAAATGAGAAAATCTCTCTTCACCGGTATGGCCCATACGGAAAGGAGGGAATTTTTTCCATTGATTTTTGTAGTTGGGCCTAGGATTAGAGGTCTAGGAATCATTATGTATCTTGTAATGATATAAATCAAACCACACATAGTTCTTTAAGGGACCATTCATTTTAGCATCATGAGTCAAGGAAAAATATAGCCCGATGTGAAAAGTGGTAATATTACGGATATGACCAAATATGAAAGTTTGGACATTGGTATGTATCTCATGAAAATTGAGAATCAATCCATACATAGTTCTTGAAATTCCATGTAGTTTAACATCACGTGGTGAGGATTGAGGCAAACCGTTGTGAATTGACGGGAATGTTGTTTGGGGCTCAGGGATGGAATTCTGGGCATCAATATGTATCTCATGAAAATGAAAATCAAACCACACATAGTTTTGGAGAGCAATTCATTTTAACATCTTGCGGTGAGGACTAGAGCATGTCGAGGCTGATATGCCTTGTTCATGTGGGGAAGCCTTTGTTGTAATTCCTAAGCCCACGTGAGCCATACTCTATGTAAGAAATAAGAAATGAAAATGGTCCCATGTAGGACAATAGAATTTTGTATCATTTGGTGGATGGACCAAGATATAGGGTCGAGGCATCCCAACATATCTCATTTAAAATGACAATAAATCCATACGTAGTTCTAGGAAACCTATCCAGTTTAACATCATAAGGTAAGGATGTGGGTGACTCAACGTAAATAAAGATAGTTATTGTGGATCCGTGAAGTTTTAAGTTACGCAATAAGGACATTGGGTCACTTGATGTGGAAGGAAAGTAACCATATGGATGGACCTAGTAATAGTTATTTGGGAATCACTACATATCTTGTGATGACAGGAATCAATCCATATGTAGTTCTTAGGAAACCATTCAGTTTAACATCTTACATCAAGGACGCACTCCATACATTTTATCGTCATGTGGTTAGGACATATTTGTACAATTTAACATCATGTACTTAGGACGATCTCTGTATAATTTAACATTATGTTGTCAGGATGATAATGGGGATTACTCTGATGTGGATGCCCTTTCTGACAGCTTATTCAAAGTATTTCTTGATAAACCTCATATTGGTAGGCAGTGTGACATGCTCCCCATCCATGGTGGCCAATGAATAGGCTCCATTATGATAAAACTTATGTATTACATAAGTTCCTTCCCAGTTGGGTTCCAATTTTGGGGGCTTCTTTCCCGGTATCATCGGGGTTCTATAATCTAGCACCCATTCTACTTGGAAGAATTAGTGGAGGAAAAAAATATTAAAGGCTCATGTTATCTGATTCTAATGAATTTATAGATTTTGCAGCATGCATAAACTTTTATCATCTAGTCGTTCCAACTCATCCAACCGCTTTTGTGACTGCTCATTATTTGAGAGATGCCCACAAATAACTATTTGTAGTAAAGGAAATTGGACTTCTATGGGTAATACTAACTTGGTCCTATACACTAATGACTATGGTGTTTCCTATGTGGCGGTACACGTGTTGGTATGGTAGGCCCATAAATCATGGATGATTTTATCTAGCCAAGAATTCTTATTCTTTTTTACCATATTTTTAAGTGTGTTTGATAGTATCTTATTTAAGGCCTTTATCTATCCATTTTCCACCACATAATAGTGGGATGAGTAGTTGGACTCGATATTGTACTCTTGGTATAGATTCTTTAACTATGTGGAGCATAAATTTGTGTCTTTTTTCATCAATATTGTGTGAGGGACTCCGAACCTAATGATGATATAGGACTTTATGAAGTTGATAATATCTTTCTTCCTGACTTCCTTGAGGGGTATTTCCTTGGTCCATTTGGAAAAGAAGTCATTAGTAGTAAGGATGTACTTGAACTGATTAGATGTGGCTGGGGGATATGGCCCCACAACATCCATCCCCCAAATGGAAAATATCTAAGAATATTTAGTTGTATGTAGCAATTCCTTAGGTTGATGGATGAAGTTTTCATGAATCTGGAACGCATGAAATTTCCTTGTGAATTCCACGTAGTATTGTATCATGGTTTTTTGGTAGTATCTCAACCTCCTGATTTGGTGGGAGAGCCTAGTTCAAGAATTATGGGTTTTGTAGGAGCCTGTATGAAATTCTTTCAGGATGGAAAAAAATTATCCTTATGCTATTCACTTGAGGAAAATTCCATCAAAGCTGCATTTTTAGAGGAATTCGTTATCATTTGGAGAATCTTGTAGAGTGAAGTTTGCTACATAGCGCCAAATTTATTCCCTTCTATCACAATCTACTGGGAGAATCCCATTTTGGAGATAACCAAGTATGGGCTCCTTCCATACAGAATTGGTCATTGGTTCATCACACTCTGGGTGGTGTTGACCAGATTTATTTCTTCCATATCACATATGACGATTGATGAGATCATTATTTGATGTATGATATGGAATATTTCTTCCTTCTGATCATGGTTGGCCAAGACAGAAGCTACATTAGCAAGTGTGTTGGTGAAAGAATTATTTGATTGAGGAAAATGATGCAATGTGGGATCAAAAGGGAATTCTACCATCAATCCCCTAACATAACCAGTGATGGGGGAATCTCTTCCTTTTTAATAGAATATTCACCACTGATCTTCTTTATTACCAATTCTGACCCCCCCACTAATATTTAGGTAGGCTATGTGAAACAGTGGGGTTAGTTTCAACCCTGCAATGAGGGATTGGTATTATGCCTCATTATTGGTGCAGCCTTTAGACAATGAGAAAAAATAGGGCAGAACCGATTTGTCTGGAGAGAAAAATAAAATACCCAGACCAACCCAGTTGATCTTTAGGTTTTCCATTATTGCACCATAAGGACTTCGAGAGGCACCATCAAAGTACATCTCCTATGTATGGGGATTGTCATGTGTGTAGAAGACCTATTCATCTGGGAACTCAGTGTCTTATGGTGTATTTTCTAAGGTAGGATGTGCTGTGAGGAAATCATCCAGGGCTTTCCATTTCACTGAAGTTTGTGATATGAACTGAATGTCATATTGTTACATAATAACCTCCCATAGATCCAATCTCCCAATCAATATATGGTGGAAAGGATGTACTTGATCAGATCAATTCGGGAGACTAGGCGGACTTCATGGTGATGTAAGTAGTGCCTGAGCTTTTTCACTATGAATATGAGTGAAAGGAAGTTCTTTTCGACATCAGAATATATGGTCTCGGTACCTAGCATCATCTGACTGAGTTTTTAGAGATTATTATTGATCCCCACATCATATTTCTATGTGATGAGGCTTCCCAATGATCATTCCATAGTGTCCACATATAAGATAAGTGGTCTCCCTTCCACCAGAGGCATCAAAACTGATAGGTGTAGTAAGTATTGCTTGATACTTTTGAAGGCTCTTTGATATTCATCATCCCATTGGTAGGAGATTCCCTTCTTCATTATCCTAGTGAAGGGGAGAGCTTTTCCATCCAAATTGGCTATGAAATGTCAGATGTGGGTGAGGTTCCCTTGGAGTCCCCATAGTTCTTTGAGATTTATGGGGGGTGACATTATGAAGATAGCACTAGTCTTTTTTTGTTTGATCTCAATGTCATGATGGAATACCAAAAATACAAGGAACTTTCCTAATGTTACCCCAAAATAACACTTTAGTGAATTCATCTTTAGACTATCACTACAAAATAAATATCCTTTTGTGGCAGTTTTTTAGTGGCGATTTACTAAACTGCCGTTAAACTATTTTTTTTACAGTCCCAATGCTTCTCCCCCCTGACCCCTATGAGACACCCCCTTCTCCCCCCAACCCCAAAGAGACCCCCCCCCCCCCCCCCCCCCGCAACCCCCGAAGACCTATCTCACCTCCCCTCAGTGCGTCTCGCCACCTCGCCGCCCCTTAGCGTGCCTCGCTGCCCCTCAGCGCGGCTCGCCGCCCATCGTCGTTATCCCCCTAAAGCCCTAGTGTAAGAACCCGGATCTTTGTTTCAGGTATGTTTTTCCTTTTTCTAGAGTTTTTAATAAAAATGAACTTTCTGGAAATTTTCGAAGTACACGCCGTGTACTTTCTGAGTACACGCCGTGTACTTTTTGAGTACACACCGTGTACTCTTCTCTAGCTCAAAGTCATGTTCTGGCCATGTGGGTCCACACACATGGTGTGTAGGGGTAACGTGGAGGCCGATTTTGGTGGAGTACGTAAAATACCCAGTACACACCGTGTACTCTAAAAGTACATGTCGTGTACTTTCCTATTTTTCACTAAATGAACAGGGGTCGCGCCTAACGCACAGAAGCATCTTATTTTAGGTTTCACTCATCCGAGAGAGACCCGTACGGCCGGATCTTCGACGAGATTCCGCCTCTTCATCCGTTCTCTGATTTGAGCACGGTCGATTGCGCTGGAATCGCAGCGGTGAGTTCTTCCTTCTGATTGAGATTTGTTTTTTGATTCCTCCTCGTTTTCAAGTTATCGTGGGTTGAGAGTTTTTTGTGTTTTCTCAGATCTACAACATTCTAAGGGGAATCTTTCGTCGTTGTTCACGTATATCGATCTCCTAGGATCAAGGTAGGTGGTTTGTGCCTTTCTGTAGGAAGTCGATGAGTATTTTGTGCAAATTCCACCAATACCCTTGAACGGGGTATTGCGTGTTATCTTTTTCCCCCCTGTTGATTGCCTACTTTTTCTTGATTGCTTGAGTAGAGGTATTTTCTTGTAAATTCGATAGATTATATTGTGTTCTCATGCTTCGCCTTGCATGTTTTTCTTTTAGGCATTTGCCAGTTTCCATACCTAGTTGTAGGATAGTGGAACTGTTGATTTGTTATGCTGCTGAGCCTTAGAATGATAGTCAAGTAGTTCTTGAGGTTTACTTGGACGATGTACACGCGCTGAGTATGTTTACTTCCACACAGGACTGTGAGTACCTAGTATAGAAAACCATAGGGAGAATTAACCTAAGGGCTTCTCCAAAGTGTCTTTTAATACGATGCGAGACCACAGGGGGAATTGATGATGAGTGCTTCCTCAGAGAGTTTGTAGTTCCTTGACGCGGGCCACAGGGAGAATGAGACATTGAGTGCTTCCCCAGAGATCCTTTAGTACGATACAAGACTATAGGGGGAATTGACAGTGAGTGCTTCCTCAGAGAGTCTATTAATTTCATAGCTGAACCAGAGGGGTGAGACTGTGTGTGCCTCCTAGAAGGTTTCTAGTACTTATAGGTTGAACCATAGGGGTTAGGCTTTTAGAGCTATCTAGAGGGTTACCTTTTTCCTTCTTGTTGCTGGTTGTTTACTTGTGAACTTTATTTGTTAGAACTGTGGACGGTAGCTGCCTGTGCTTTCCTGTTTACTGCTTTTAGTTTTATTACTGCCATGTATTCATTTACTATTAGGCACAAATCTTGGGGAGATTGACTACTGGGATTGTATCTCACACCCTGTTTGGTCCATGCTTTTGGGCCCAAGCAGACTATGTTGCTACAGGTATAGATAAGGGAAAGCGCCCTTCTACTTCAAGTTCTTGATTGCACTGGAGTTGGAGGGCATGGGACCGAGTCGTGTCTTGCGATGCTGAGGAGTTTACTTTGTTTTTATTTTGCACTTTTTTTTTTCAGTTGTACTTCAGCGCGTTGGTTTGTTTACTGCTTTCCATAGACATATGTACCATGTTGCATCATCATTATTTTATACATTACTTCCGCTGTTCAGTTCAGTTGTTGTATGCTGTTTATTGTTTCCACTATTGTGTCTGGTTGTTCTTCCGCTGTATACTTTACTGAATGAGTGCATAGTTTCTCCACCGACTCACCAAGGCTCTCACTACTAGTCTGCAGCCTCTGGCATTTTGGGAAACACGCTTGAGGTCATGTGGCGAACCGGGTATGGGGCACCAGTGGAGGGGCTCCGGATTCGGGTCATTACAAACTGGTATTAGAGGAGTTCTTTTCTCTTGATTTACTATTTTGAGACTTTATCCAGGGATAGGACGGATACTATACTTGGCATTAATTTGTTCTCGGGAGTAGCTAACCTGTGTACAGGTAAAACCCATACTACCTCGTTAATTGCAGTTTTCTGATTTTGAGATTTTACGGTTGATATGACTTCACCTAGAGTGATTCACATGACTGGTGCTATTATTGTTTTGATATTTAGGTTCTATTTCTATCACAACTCAATGAGATGAGGGTATTCCATCTCATGCATCATATAGGAACTTATAGAATTACATTCCATGCATTCTTTCCATGCCATATAGGGTGCATTAGCGATGCATGCCGTTGTGATAGACTTCGTGTAGATTTTGCATGTTGTTGTGATAGATACTTGATAGAATCCCTGTTGTTATGTTATAGAGCTATTTTTTCCCTTTTATGTGACTTTAGGAGATGCCAATCTTTGATTCATGGGGTGTATGGGCCCTCACGAATCGGAATTTGGCACCTATTTGCCTTGTTTTAGTGTTTCTGGGGTTCTGTGCAGTTTCTGAGCTACTGCCCAGAAAAACCCAGAATACACGGCGTGTACTTTTTGGATACACTCCGTGTAGTTTTCAGGCCATGTCACTGACTGTGTGAGTAGAACACGGTGTCGTGAAAGTAAATTTAGGAACACTCCGTGTATGGTAGGTACACGTCGTGTAGTAATGAGCCGTGTACCCGGCCGTGTCACTAACAACACGGGTCGGGGAAGCTTGAGTAGCACATGACGTGTTGTAACGGAACACACCGTGTAGTCCCTTCCAGGTACCCAGCCGTGTCACGAACAACACGGGTCGGCGTGACCTTCTCTCAGACACGTCGTGTTGCTTTTGGAGCACGCCGTGTAGTTTTCCAAGTACCCAGTCGTGTCACGAACAACACGGGACGGTGTCACCTTGCCTATACATGCCGTGTTTGTTCGGAGAATTCCATGTAAGGTTCATCCGTGTAAACGTTCGTGTGTTTAACAACATGGGCCACCGAAGCCTTTTCCACTACACGCCGTGTCTGAAGGGAACACGCTGTGTAGTCTCAGTTTAAGAAAACCGTGTGGGTTAGCCGTGTAAGGGACTCGGGTAGGGGAACAGGTCTCAAGTACATGCCGTGTGTGGGGTCAACACGCTGTGTGGTTTGAGGTGTACACGACTTATAGGGAATGATTACACACCCATTTTAGTGGCTTAAGAAGACACACCATGTAATTTTATACATGCCATGTAGTCGAGTTTTGTAAACTTGTGTATTTTCCTTCCCCTGTTTCCATTTTGTACTCTTGTGTTCTCTGTCCTTGTTTTCCTGATCTAAGGTGTACTCTTGATCTTTTAGAGCTATGCCTCTGAGACGTCCTCCAGTTGTACGTCTGTCGTCAGGTATTAATCAGACGCCAGACAGGGCTGATCAGGGACTTCTTGCCGATCCTCTGGTCGGGCCAGCCTTGGCACCAGCTGTTATACCAGTTGCAGGAACTGATGCGCAGTTCAGGAAGGTTTCATGAGGATGATGTAGGCCTTCCAGGGAGCGCCGCCTCCTGCCATGACTATGGCAGATCTGACACGAGTTTTTCAGCAGCAGCATCCTCCCACGTTCTTGGGGGAAGGAGGACCTCAGGCTGCAGAGTCATGGCTGGAATCCATACTGACTATCTTCGAGCATCTGGAGATGCCTCCAGAGAGGCAGGTCAAGCTCACCACCTACATGCTCCGAGACTCCACCAAGAGGTGGTGGGACGTGATCTCACAGGCGGGTCATCAGTAGGCTATGGCTTGGGAGGAGTTCCAGTGCGTGTTCTTTGACTACTTCTACCTAGAGACCCTGAGGGCCGATCGAGCCCGAGAGTTCATGAGCCTTGAGCAGGGTACTCTTTTAGTTATGGAGTACTCCTCTCGTTTCACTGAGCTGCAGAATTTCACACCCCTCCGGGATGGAAGTGGGGTGTTCCTAGCAAGGAAGTTTGAGGATGGTCTCAGGCGGTAGATCCTCTCGTAGGTGAACATATTCCAGCTAACTTCCATCACTTCCATCATCAACCAGGCACTGATTGCGGAACACAATCTGAGAGACTCTGGAGCTACGAGCCAGGGCGGTTCTACTTCCAGAGCTAGTTTTCCTCTAGATGACAGCAAGAAGCACCGTAGAGAGTCTATGCGCGGTGACCCGAGGAAGCGTGATGCATCGTCAGGCATCCAGGTGACATGCTACCAGTGTGGCCGGTCAGGGCACACGAGGCCACAGTGCCAGAGGGACCCCGTGGAGTGCCGATCTTGCGGAAAGATGGGTCACCTTCAACATTTCTTCCAAGTTTTCTCACCAGCAGCTGGTGACCAGGGTTCTTCCATGACTCCTCGTTCAGGAGCAGCACCACCAGTTTCTCACCAGTCGGGGAACTGGAGTTCTTCCGGCCGTTCAGGCCGAGGTGGAGGTCAAGGCCATGGCGTTCAGCCACTAGTCCCTCAGCACCAGCAGGGAGGTTCAGCTCAGAGTGGTCATCTAGGGGCGCAGGGCCGTGGTGTAGGCCTGTCTTTCTTCGTGGAGCAGATTTATCCGAAGCAGGACCCCATCCCTTCTACAGTTCGAGGTACGATTTTAGTGTCCTCAGTTTTATCTTCATCCCTTTTTGATATTAGTGCTACACATATCTTTATCTCTTTTGCTGTCGTGGAGAGCCTTGGGCTCTGCATCTTTTCTTCTACCGACTCGTTGACACTAGACACACCTTTGGGGTCGAGGACATCTAGTGTATGCCAGTGTAGAGAGTGACATATCGAGGTTGCAGGGTATCGTTTCTTATGGGATCTCTATGTCCTAGAGACGACAGGCTATTATTTCATCCTCGGGGTGGACTGGTTGGTTCCCTTCCAGGCCGCCGTCGACTGTTATCGCCGCAGAGTGAGTTTCGTTTCACCAGAGGGTGAGTCTTTCCTTCATAGAGGTGAATGGGATGTTCGGGCGAGTCGAGCAGGACTCGAGCATCATGGGCTAGAAAGGGTTATGGCCTAGATTGCTAGTCTTTATCTGGATGACCAGGGTACGTCACATTTGGACTTTCCTCCAGTGGTGGATCGTTTCAAGGATGTCTTTCCAGAGGACTTTTCAGATTTTCCTCCGGAACGTGAGGTAGACTTCTCTATTTAGCTCGTGCCAGGAGTAGCACCGGTGTCCATTCTTCCTTATAGGATGGCTACACCTGAGTTTCAGGAGCTCAAGAAGCAGTTGGAGGAGTTTCATGCTAAGGGTTTCATCTGACCCAGTACTTCTCCTTGGGGTTCGCCTGTCTTGTTTGCGAAGAAGGCAGATGGTACCCTTCGGCTTTGTGTGGATTATCAGAAGCTGAACCAGTTGACGATCAAGAACTGATATCCCTTGACAAGGATCGATGACCTCTTTGATCAGCTTCGAGGAGCCCGGGTGTTCTCAAAGATCTATTTGAGGTCCAGTTATCATCATTTGTGCATTAGACCATCAGATATACCTCTGACGCCCTTTAGGAGCAGGTATGGTCTTTACGAGTATACAGTTATGCCGTTCGGTCTCACGAACGCACCAACAGTTTTCATGGCACTGATGAACTGAGTGTTCCATCCTTATTTGGACTCCTTATTCGTGGTCTTCGTGGACGATATCTTGGTGTACTCTCACACTCGACACGACCATGCCACACATCTTGATATCGTTCTAAATACACTGGGAGAGCATCAGCTTTATGCTAAACTCCTGAAGTGCCACTTCTGGATGGATCAGATTCACTTCTTAGGTCATGTCATCTCAGAGGCAGGAGTATCTGTGGACCCAGAGAAAGTGAGGGTTGTAGTTTCCTGGGAGCATCCGAAGAATGTCTTTGAGGTACAGAGTTTTCTAGGGCTATCTGGATACTACAAATGCTTTATTCAGGACTTTTCTCGTCTGGAAGCACCTTTGACAGGTCTAACCAAGAAGGGGGTGAAGTTCTTATGGTCATATTCTTGTGATTCACCCTTTCCGGAGCTGAAAGGAAGGTTGACGTCAGCACCAATACTAGTCTTGCCAGAGCCAGGAAAGAGCTACATTGTTTACTGTGATGCTTCAGGTATCGGGCTGGGAGTTGTGCTTATGCAGGAAGATGGAGTCGTTGTGTATGGGTCTCGGCAATTGAGGCCACATGAGAGGAACTACCCGACGCACGATCTGGAGTTGGCAACTTTTGTCCATGCCCTACGCTGTTGGAGACACTACCTGTTGGGAGAGCACTTTGTGGT
Organism: Viscum album; assembly: GCA_963277665.1. Taxonomy (NCBI): domain Eukaryota; kingdom Viridiplantae; phylum Streptophyta; class Magnoliopsida; order Santalales; family Viscaceae; genus Viscum; species Viscum album. Next base: position 1,625,624,167 of record OY728122.1, read on the forward strand.
CTTAACTGACCACAAGTGTCTCAAATATATCTTCACTCAACGTGATCGAAATCTGAGATAGCACAGGTAGGTCGAGTATCTTTAGTCTTTTGATTTCGAGCTTTCCTATACACCAGGAATGGGCAATGCAGTGGTTGATGCGTTGAGCAGGAGAACTCAGGTTCAGGTGGTTCAGGAGGCCAGTAGTGAGTGGAAGCTGGTGGTTATGTTATCTGAGATGCATCTGGAGGTGCACGACAAACAAGGACAGACTTTCCTTTCTTCTGTAGCTGTTACCTCTACACTTCTTGATTGGGTATGGATGAGGCAGCTATCAGACTCAGAAGGCTTAGTCCTATGGGAGGGTGTGTCAGGAGAGGACCCTCTTCCTGGATGAACAGTGAGTGAGGATGAGATCTTGCGTTTCCAGGGACATGCATGGGTGCTAGCAGACATACGCGAGGAGCTGATGTGGAATTTTCATTCCTCTGTTTGGGAAGTTCATCCTGGCATCACCAAGATGTATCAGGATCTTCATCGCCAGTACTGGTGTCCAGGTATGAAGAAGGATGTTGCTAGTTTTGTCATGAGATGCTCTACTTTTCAGCAGGTGAAAGAAGATCATCAGCCACCAGCATGCCTTTTACAGCAGTTACCCATTCCTGAGTGGAAGTGGAACGATGTTGCGATAGACTTCATGACCGGGTTTTCAAGATCGCCTCGGGGAAACGATGTTGTTTGGGTTGTCATCGACAGGCTCACGAAGGTTTCCCACTTCTTGCTGATCAAGGAGACCTTCAGTGTGATGATCTGGGACGAATTTACATCTGAGAGATCATTCATCTGCATGGAGTTCCATGATCCATTGTTTCAGACAGAGATGTGTGCTTTACCTCTCGGTTCTGGCAGGGACTTCAAAAGGCCTTGGGTACACAGGTACTTTTAAGTACAGCATACCATCCCTAGACTGATGGCCAGTCCGAGCGCACGATCCAGGTGCTTGAGGATATGCTCCGAGCTTGCATCCTAGACTTTGGTGGTTCTTGGGAGAAGCATATTCCTCTGGTGGAGTTCTCCTACAACAACAGTTTTCAGGCGACTATTTAGATGGCACCATACGAGGCTTTGTACGGTAGGCCATACCGATCACCCTGGTACTGGCTGGAGGCATGAGAGGTAGCTTTGCTGGGACCTCGTCTTGTTTAGGAGACCTCAGAATAGATAGAGATGATTCAGAAGAGGATGGCTATAGCACGGTCTCGACAGATGTCTTATGCTGATCAGCAGAGATGACCTCTAGAGTTTGAGGTCGGAGATCAGGTTTTCCTGTGTGTCGCACCGAGGTTGGGACACAAGAAGATTTGGAGACAGGGCAAGCTTTCACTGTGGTACGTCGGGTCATTTGAGGTCTTGGGGAGAGTGGGGCCGGTTGCCTATCGGTTATAGCTACCTCAGAGGTATCGGACCATGCATGACACCTTCCACGTCTCTCAACTCTGATGTTAATTTTCAGACCCATCTCATGTCTTTCAACCTGAGGAAGTCGAGCTTGAAGCAGATGCGTCGTTCGAGGAGCATCCTATCCGGATTGTCGATCGTAGTACGAAGGTTCTCTGTGGGCGGTCTGTTCCTCTGGTATGGGTGCTATGGCAGCACGGACGAGTACAGGACGAGACTTGGGAAAAGGAGGCCGATGTACGATCGCAGTGGCCGGAGCTGTTCGGGGATTCTTCTTCTACACCACATTAGGGAAATTCTTGGATGAATTTATTTAAGGGGGAAGTTTGTAAGAACCTGAATCTTCGTTTCAGGTATGTTTTTCCTTTTTCTGAAGTTTTTAAGAAAAATGAACTTTCTGGAAATTTTTGACGTACATGCCGTGTGCTTTCTGAGTACACGTCGTGTACTCTTCTCCAGCTCGAAGCTGTGTGCTGGCCATGTCGGGCCACACACACAGTGTGTAGGGGTGACGTGGAGGCCGATTTTGGAGGAGTATGGAAAAGACCCAGAACACACCGTGTACTCTAAAAGTACACGCCGTGTACTTTCCTTTTTTTCACTAAATGAACCGGGGTCGCGCCTGACGCACAGAAGCGTCTTCCTTTAGGTTTCGTTCATCCGAGAGCGACCCGTACGGCCAGATCTTTGATGAGCTTCCGCCTCTTCATCCGTTCTCCAATTCGAGAACGGTCGATTGCATTGTAATCGCAGCGGTGAGTTCTTCCTTCTGCTTGAGCTTTGTTTTCTGATTCCTCCTCATTTTCAAGTTATCGTGGGTTGACCGTTTTGTGTGTTTTCTCAGATCTATGACGTTCTAAGGGGAATCTTTCGTCGTTGTTCACGTATATCGATCTCCTAGGATTTAGGTATGTGGTTTGTGCCTTTCTGTAGGATGTAGATGATTATTTTGTGAAAATTACACCAATACCCTTGAACGGGGTATTACGTGTTATCTGTTTTGCCCCTGTTGATTGCCTTCTTTTCTTGATTTCTTTAGTAGAGTTCTTTGATTTTAAATTGGATAGATTATACTGTGTTCTTGTGCTTTTCCTTGCATTTTTTTCTTTTAGGCGTTTTCCAGTTTCCATGCCTAGTTTTAGGATAGTGGAACTGTTGCTTTGTTATGCTGTTGAGCCTTAGAATGATAGTCAAGTAGTTCTTGAGGTTTACTTGGACGATGTACACGCGCTGAGTATGTTTACTTCCAGACAGGACTATGAGTACCTAGTGTAGCAGACCATAGGGAGAATTGACGTAAGGGCTTCTCCAGAGTGTCTTTTAATACGATGTGAGACCATAGGGGGAATTGAAGCTGAGTGCTTCCTCAAAGAGTCTGTAGTTCCTCGATGTGGGCCACAGGGGGAATGAGATGTTGAGTGCTTCCCCAGAGAGCCTTTATTACGATACGAGACTATAGGGGGAATTGATGGTGAGTGCTTCCTCAGAGAGTCTATTAATTTCATAGTTGAACCAGAGGGGTGAGACTGTGTGTGCCTCCTAGAGGGTTTCTAGTACTTATAGGTTGAACCATAGGGGTTAGGTTGTGAGATCTACCCAGAGGGTTACCTTTTTCCTTCTTGTTACTGTCCATTTACTTGTGAACTTTATTTGTTAGAACTGTGGATGGTAGCTGCCTGTGCTTTCCTATTTACTACTTCTGGTTTTATTACTGCCATGTATTCATTGAATTTTAGGCACAAATCTTGGGGTGATTGCCTACTGGGATTGTATCTCACACCCTGTTTGGTCCATGCTTTTGGGCCCAAGCAGACTATGTTGTTGCAGGTATAGATAAGGACAAGTGCCCTTCTACTTCAGGTTCTTGATTGCACTGGAGTTGGAGAGCATAGGACCAAGCCATGGCTTGCGATGCTGAGGAGTTTACTTTGTTTTTCTTTTGCACTTTGTTTTCAGTTGTACTTCAGCACGTTGTTTTGTTTACTGCTTTCTATAGACATATGTACCGTGTTGCATCATCATTATTTTATACATTACTTCCGTTGTTCAGTTCAGTTGTTGTATGTTGTTTATTGTTTCCACTATTGTGTCTGGTTGTTCTTGCACTGTATACTTTACTGAATGAGGGCATAGTTTCCCCACCGACTCACCAAGGCCCTCGCTACTAGTCAGCAACCTCTGGCATTTGGGGAAATGCGCTTGAGGTCATGTGGAAAATTGGGTACGGGGCACTAGTGGAGGGGCTCCGGATTCGGGTCGTTACACCTAGCTCGCCTCCCCGCTGTAGGTCCCAACCTATGCTGCCGCTCAATGCTTCTCGCCGCCCCTCAGCACACCCCACAGGGTACAGTCACTGTTTTTATTAGAAGTTTTCATGGATTTTTGGACATTTCTTTCAATATTTTTATTATCTATTTCAATTCAATGCTATGATCTTTCATCTATGTATTTTTTCTTGATGAATAATATTTTTTACACTAGTGGATGAATGGTTATATGTTTTATTTTGTAGGAGAGATGGTTGTTGGTCGGATTGGTTGTAAGGATATTTATGGTGTTTTCAGAAGGTTGGTGAGTGTTGGAACTATTAGTTTTTTTATTGTAATGGGGGTTGGTTTGAGTAATGATTTTGATAGGGTGGTTCTATCCTAGATATGATGATTTCAAAATCTATAATAGATATGGTTAGGTTCTCTCGATTCCTATTTTTTTTAGAATTTCCTTGGATGAAAGGTTACTGTAAAACTTTCCATGCCCTAAACATGAATACACTAGTTAGTGAAATGACTAGAATATGATCATAAGATGTATAAATTGTGTTTTTTTTCAAGGACTTGATTCAGATCCATCTATATCACCAAAATGTTTAACTCCTCAAGTTTAGTTTCAAGTAAAGATGATTAATCAAACCTTATTACCTCATGAATTCATCTTATGAGAGTACCTATGGTTCCAAATTGTTATTAGTTTTGATTGATCTTTTTAATAAACCCTTTGGAATCTATGTGTGATTTTCCTACCAAGTATCCTACTTATGAGGCATCTAGAAGTTTTCTATCATTTTCTAGTAGGAATTTTTATAAGAATACAATGAAATGGTTATCTTCAACAATTTTATGAGGATAAATGGTACACGTCTTTTTTGAAAACCTCTCAATACTTATAGATATTATCTCCAGATGTCTGTCATATATGATATATGAATTTTTTTTAATCATGTTTATTGGAAAAAATATTTACATGAATCATCTATGAAGATCATCCCAAACATGTAATTGTCCAGGTTTTAGGTTATACTTACCTATCTACTTAGATACTAAAAGGAAACATCACATGGCCAACTATAATTTCTTTTTGATAGAGGTCCACATTATGTTTCAACCCCCATTTATGTTCCATTATCCACTCCAGATCTGAAAATTTTAATCACACACAGGGTCACAACATGTTGCTACCCATAACACTTCACCATGATACCCCACATGTTCTAGAATTATCAGCCCTAGACTATACCTAGCTCTTTGAATCCTAATTCGAGGCCACCAATAACATACAAAGTATCCAAAAATTATTAATATACACAATATTTAATACTACCCCTATTGTATATTTTTTTGGGATTGAATATTTTATATAAATTCCATAAGACTGTGGATTTAATAGGTTCTTCCACTTTCTATAATTGAAGAAAAATTAAATGGAAATTGAAAAGGTATATTTAATAGTTTCTCCCACTTTCTATAAGACTTGGATTCATCTACCCTATCCATGAATCCTTTCACCTGATGATTCCTGGAATGTTCTATACCTTGGTTCCCCATGTATTTTCTAAAGTAGTGATTCATGTTTAAGGTAAGAGTTTGTTTTCATTTCATATTCCTAACTTCTATGTTAATATATATTGCTTATAATATGATTGATATTTGATTTATAGGTAAAAATTAAAGAACTGTGGGATGCCAATCCTGTGCAGTCCTACTCAATCTCCTAGGATGACACAATTTCTAAAGTTCTTGGGAAGGATCATCCTGGTAGAGTGTGTGGGATGGGTTTGGGATCCGTACCATCTAAGGTCTTTGGCAGGCCACTGGGGATTGCAGCTGCATCTACTACTGGTTTTAGTCAGTCCATAACATGATATACTTAGAGAGATATTTTTTCTCTATGAAACACAGTTCAAGACCAGGAGGCTCAGATATCCACTTTGCAGAAAGCATTGATTGATTTATATCAGAAGATGACTAGATCTGCCCCTGGTGGTATTGCATTGACTAGTGGTGAGAAGGTAAATCACAAAAATTCGAAATCATTTAGTCTGAAAAATTTTATTGATTTTAAGTTTAAATATAAATATACAACAGTATTTAATTTTCAATATAATGTTCTTACAGGTGGTAGTAAGAAGTAGAGATGGAGTTGGAGAGGGTGATGAGTTGGGTTCATCATCAGACTGTGATTAGTTGTATTGTTGATATGTTGGAAAAATATGGTAACAGTCAGTTTGTATATGTATCATGTGTGGCACATATTTTCCACCAATCATTTTCATGACCTAACATTAATTGATTTCTCATGTTCCCTTTTATGTATTTTATTGATTTCTGATGTTTCCTTTTATGTCTTGATTTCTCGAGTGTGTTATGCACCATATATGTCGATTATTTATTGTCATGAATCATTTTTTATGATTCATTTTTCCTAAATTTATTAGGTTTGTTACCCAAGGATGAATGATCAACCTTCTTATTGATTTTCTTGGGAAGATCCAATTTTGTAACTCCCTTTACCTTGTTTTTAGTGGATAGCCCTTCTTTCTTCAAATTTTATAGTATTCTCTTCTCATGTATTATTTTTGGCATGTGATTACTCTCACTAATGATTTCCTCTTATCCAAAATAGTTTTGATAAGAATTTATAAATATCTATTGAAGACTTGAGTGTCATGATCTTGTTAAGGTAGAGGGACTGTCTACTTCATTAATAGTAGAATTTACAAATATCTATTGAACACTTGAGTGTCTTACACTACCGGAATTTGTATCTCCCAAAAAGATTCATCTGGTGGCTAAAATCTATAATACAATCTCGAATCATGTCCTATATGGTTTGGATCATCCTTCCTAACTGCTCATCGATCTGAGGATAAAAGTCTATACACAACTTCAACTATCGACTCATAGACTTCTATTATAATTACCAAAACTATGAGGTAAAACAGGTCGACCCTGGGTGAAAATCCCACTTCAACTATCAACTCTGACACTCGGTGATAATTTTTGGACAAGTCAGTCAATGGGAAACAAAGCCTTCAATGTCTCTTACTATGGAGGGCCACCATAACATCCACTTTTCATTATTATAAATAATGGTCAGACCTGGGTGAACATCCCACTTCAAAGCATTATAGGATCTCATAAACTCATCTCTCATGGAATATGTGACCATTACCATGATACAAACTATAAACACTCCATGTATATCAAAATTTAATCCTGAAATAGTTTCATATTCTTCCAACCTATCGCACATCATGATACATTCCAGAACAATATTCTAACTTGTCTTTACTTGTTTAACCAATGAAGACATTATCTCTAAGGATACCCACATTGCTTCCCCTAAACCCTCAACTACACCCAACAACTAGTCTTACAGTGATGATAAGATCTTTTATTTATCTAATGAAATATGTTCTCCCATCTCCTACAGTTTCTAGCCCAATGCATTTACCATCACATTTACATTTCTATTTGAATACTATTTATCAATGTCAAACATATACAAGTACTCTATGAAATTCATAGAATAAAGATTATGTCCATATAGTGAGAAAATATTATATGCACTCTAGGTGCCAAAGTAACCAACAAATCTATCTCCCAAGTGGTTCTGTCGTGATCATTTCAATGCATGGACCACAACTACAAACTAAAATACAGGATTAGAGTATTTCATCTTGTGGGTCAAAAGTTGATGAAACCCAAGGTGACTAATTTGTCACTCTACATCATAACATATCCTAATACAGAACCAGATGCATCACATTTCACTACATGTCCAACGTCAGGCTCAAGAATGATTAGGATCAGATCTGACAACAACCACTTCTTCAACACTATGGAAACTTTTTCACGCTAGTATGTACAGTCAAACGTGAATCTATTCTTGGTAACTATAATAATTGGAAATTATAAGTGATAGATATCCAAAATTATTCTCCTTTAATTCATATACAATCCAATAAAACATCAACTATAGATTACATTCCTTGGTTATGACAGATACACAAATACATCAACATACTCGAGATTAACTGATATCCCTAATTGTGAAACCACTATATCCAAAAGTGACACTTCATGTACTTAAAATAAATTTTATGTACACAAATCATACCAAACATATTATTTAAGTATCTATGATGTGATTATTATGAAAATGTTGGTCTTCTGGTATTCTTTTGGATGTGGGATGTATGTGCAAGTGAAATTAGAATGGTTCTTTATTTCAGGGCACTAGTACTGAGGCTGCAGAATCAATTAATTTTTTTTATAAATTTGGATTTAGCAACAGTTTTAACCACCGCTACAATTTCGGTATTTTTCTATCTGCAACGGTTAAAACCACCACTATGGACAATAATTTAGCGGCAGTTAAAACCTCTGCTACACAATTTTCATATTCCTTTATTATTTCACGGTGGTTATCTTGGTTTTAACGGCAGTTTTCTCAGCGAAAATAATTTTTTTTAGCGGTGGTTTGAACCACCGCTAAATGCATCCACTACGACGGTGACCATAAACCACCGCTAAATCGAGGAAACTACCATGTATTGTATTCCAACACACAATTTAGTGGTGGTTTTTTGAAACCTCCACAGAAGAATATGGAGGTGGTTTAAACCGCCTCCATATCCAAAAATAACCACTGTGAAATGGTCATTTTCTTGTAGTGTATGCTATCGTAGCTTGTAGAATATTGTTTGGTGATCTGTGAAGTGATCGCATCACTTTCGGGATTTAAAAACTAGGTCATCGACATAACACTCGACTATCCTTCTTAGAAATGGATTAAATATATGATGCATAGAGTGTTTATATGTAGCACTATAATTATTTAATCCAAAGGGAATGAACTGATAACATAAGATCCCTTGAGGTGTTCTGAAGGTAGTAGCTTCCTCATCTTTGGGGGCCATCTTGATCTGATTGTTCCCTAAGTACCCATCCATGAAGGAAAGGGATTAGAAGCTAGAATTTACATCGATCAAGAGTTATGTGATCGGTAATGGGAAATCATCCTTTAGCCAATGCCAATTAAGGTCTCTGAAGTCAATGAAAACCCTAATATGCTCATTATTCTTCTTGGCAGAGATGATATTGGCAATCCATTTTGGGTATTTCACCTCTCGTACAAAGTTGGATTTGATCAACTGGTAAACTTCCACCTCTATATTAGTGGCATGAGAGGGGTGCATCCTCATAGATTCCTATTTGAAGCCTTGATGCTCATCAGGGCTTACACACTAAGGAAAGATAATGTTATCAAGTCCTGGGATGCCCTATTGATCTAGTCTTCTTGTCTGGAGGGTGTTGTATGACCCAGTTGTCCTATACTGAAATCCATCGCATGACCTAACTGACTTGTTCATGGGGGAATCATATGATCCATATAATGTGCCTTGGTGTCATTCTCAAGATTTGGATTGACACATATGGAGGGTGTTGAAAGATTCAGTATGAAATGGATGGGAGGATGTAGCATATATTTTCTAACATCCCTAGAAGGAATCGTGAGACCTGACTATCATGTCTGGAGAGCGTCGCAGGTCTCAGCTGACCCGCCCAGAGGGTGTCGTGAGACCCAGTCAACATGTTTGTAGAGCGTCACGGGTGTCAACTGACCTACCCGAAGGGTGTTTCATGAGATTTTTTGGTATGACCAAGTGCAACTGTGAGGCTTTACTTGACATGAGAATACATTGTTATATGAGTTAGGCGATGTATCTGAAGAACGCCATAAGGATCGGATGATAGGTCTAGAGGGCTTCATGAGACCAAAGTGGTGTTCCTAATGGAACTGTATGACTTGATTTGACATGATGAAAGGATTTATCATGTCCCAAATATCATGATGAAAGAGAGTTGTGAGATCTAGGCAACACATCCTAGTACTGTCACGTGTCTTTGGATGCCTCACGTGAAGTGCACGAGGGCCAGAAAACATTTATTTTGCTTAAGTTTTTTCCATTTAATTTAGGTTATAGACATTCTATTATTAATGCCTTAGGTTTTTTCAATATCATTTTATCTTGAGTGTTGCATGATCTGGGGGGATATGTGGTATTTTATTCACACACCTTTCCAGTAGTCCTTCGTATGATCTATGAATGATCACACAAAGTACCTTATGTATGGCGCATGATTTCTCTAGTTGTTTGTATGCGTTGTCATGACACGTCAAATTCATTATGTTTTTAAGGTTGATTTATAGTATAGGGAATACCCTAGGTCGTCTATCAAGGAGTTTTGGTAGGTTTAGAGTATTCATTTTTAATGAAAAGTAATAAAAAGGTGGTGATTTTGAAAATAGTTTTAAGAAAATAACATAACTTAAAGAGTTTAATAATTGAAAAACCAAGTTTATTTTGAAAAATATGATAAAAGGGGGTCATTATGATTTCACTTCACACATTTCAAGTTCATTTTTTATATATATTCATTTAGTTTTGGAGTAATTATTTGGTTGAAATTAATTGGAATCCCAATTAATTCATAAGCCTTTATTTCATTGCTTGAAGAACCAAACCTTGACATAACAACCGTATTGCCAAGGTCCAGAAATTATGAATGGAATAGGATCTTCCTAAGTATATTTAAATCTAAATAAAGTGTGTAAGAAAAGTATTCTTGTGTATTCTAATCGGAACAACACAAGTCACGCACTCAAAACCTCACATTGGTCGGTTAGAAATTAAGAGCATAAAATTCACGTGCATAAAAACAAGAATTAAAAAATTAAAGAAGGTAAGATAAATGGAATGAAGTGTTTTAACACCCTAATTACTCCAAACCAATATCTAATAGATACACCGTAAATCCATTGACATGCGTGTAGCTCTCTCACAATGAACGCCTATCATTTAGCCCGACATTGAGAGGAGGAGGAAGCTCGGGTGGAACTCCTTCTTCATTCTTGATCCCCCTATGAGGATAGGGGCTTCCAGAACTTCTAGTATTATGAGAGGAATCCTATGTAACTATAAAATAGTAGATATTTTATTCTGTTTCTAAATCCCAAATGAGTATCCCAAGGTTTCATTTTATCGGAAAAGTGGAAGGTGGTTTTGGGTACACATATTTCTTAAAACTAATTGGTCCATGGTTTTAGATGGGTATAAAGACTTATATCTCTTTGGTAAAAACTAAAAAGTTGTTTCCCCACATCTTGAATATCTCCATATAAATTTTTGATTCATTTTGACACCTAAATCTTGAGATATGGATAGATCATAGCACACCACTTTTGACTTCGTGCAGATTTGGTGTGCTGGATAGATTAGTTTGTATGGGACACCAGATGGATGAATGAGACTTGGGTTTATTCATATTAAATGTATCCCATATAATTTAAGACTATAAAAAAATATCATCCCATTTTTATGCATGTTTTATTATAAGTGTGCGGTTAATTCCACTAGTGTGCTTGGATCATGCACAGTTTGGCCCATTTTTCTTGAACTTCGTCATGGGCCCTCCAAATAACCTCCACCTTTAATGAAATTATCAAAATAAGTAACATTTAACTTTTTAACAGTTATACACACAAAATAATTTAATCAAATATGAAGTTCAATTTTTTATTATTTTTATAATTTTTAATACAAAACTAGTTTAGCGCATTTTTGTAAGGGTGAAAATGAAACAGTGTGTGTGACAACCATTTCATGCTATTCTTCCCACTTTTTATCGAGTAAATATAAGTTATTTTAAAAAATTTCTAATTACATGATCTTGTCCACCAAACCTGCCCTACATCCTTTGAAATCAAATTTCAAGACCCACTCACTTAAGAATTCTTAGAATTCAAACCATAAGATCCAAACCTAAAAATCCTCATATGTTGTACATTTCATCACTCCCCTCGTTTATTATTTTTTTTTCAAAAGTTTCACATGGAAAAAATCTCACACTCTTCTCTCAACCCTTGTTTTATCTCCTCACAACACTAATTGTAATAGTTATAACAAGATAAAAATTCTAGGAAGGGTGGTTTTTGACTTAGCCAAGACATAACCCTTTTTTATTGTTTTTTTAGGGAATACAGCAGTAGGATAACCGGTACACACACATTGGTCAATCTGGTACAGTAATGAAATAGATCAGATGAGGAAAGAACGTATGGAAAAATCATTTTGGAAAGTAGATAAAAATTAACCTAACTTATATTTACCTTCTATTAAGTAAGAAACTTTCATACTTCATGGTTGGGTGCAAAGGTGTGTCGAGAAATTAAGTGACACAATTTTCCCTTAAACTACTCACACAAAAAGCATCATTATTATCAAAGGTTTTAAAATGATACAACCATTTATATCATCAACAAAGAACCAAATTTCAAAAGAAAGTCACACCACAGTATTGAATTCTTACTGAAATGCACATTTCATTAGAATTTTTTTTGAATGTTAAAACAACATGAAATAGAGAAATTACTCATGAATTTTCAATAACTTCCATGATTGAGTGAGCATTGTTTTCCATGGTAAAGTGGACATAAAAAATAAATATTTTAACATAAAAGTGGGGGGAGGAGGAAAGGGGATCAAGTGAAAATACAATCCATCAATCCAAAAATAGAAAAAGAAGAAAGATGATGAAAATTACTAACTAAACCAGGAATATACCCATACCCCCACACCTAGAGTGTGTGGTGTCCTCAATGTAATAAATTATAATGTGGTAAGGAAGGGTAAAACTTATTGGGTGTCATTGGTAGGTTGCTTCTTGAACTTATATTTCCTCCATAGAGAACTCTAGAAGGGATTTATGGAAGTGCTTAAGCCACTACCCATTGACAGCAAAGGTTTTTTTTGTTTCTTAATTTTGAACCTAAAAAATTCCAAATGGATAAATATTAGTAATAGTGTATGGGACAAACCAGTAGGAACAAAGATTACTTGGATATAACTTCAGCCTTGCATTGTAGAGGAGGAACTTCTTCCCAATGTGGAACTGATGATGAAGGATTAGACGGTTGTGGGCAGCCTTGGTTTTGTCCTTATAAATTCTGGAGTTCTCATATGAATCTCTTTTCATTCCCTCCATCTCCTGAATTTGCAACTTCTTTTGAGCACCTACACCAAAAATATTGTAATTGTATTATTTTATGGCCCAGTAGGACCGATGCTCAATCTCAATAGGGAGGTGACAACTCTTTACAAACACAAGAAGATAGGGTGACATTCCAATTGGAGTTTTGAAAGCAGTATGGTAAGACCATAATGAATCATCAGTTCTAAGAATCTAATATTTTCTATTAGGTTGAACCATTTTTTCAATAATCATTTTTACCTTCCTATTTGACACCTCATCTTGACCATTGGTTTGTGGGTGATATGCAGTAGATACTCTATGCCCAACCCCATACCGATTCAAAAGAGATTGCATTTTTCAGTTTCAAAGATGAGAACCTCGATCACTGATGATGAACCTAGGTAATCCAAACCTACAGAATATTTGGGTTCTAAAAAATTCCACAACTGCCTTAGAATCATCAGTCCTTGTGGATCATGCCTCTACCCATTTTTGAAAAATAATCCACTACCAAAAGAATATAATGGTTACCAAATGAATTGGGGAATGGTCCCATAAATTCAATTCCCCAAACATCGAAAACATCATGGAAGAACAAGGTTTATTATGTCATTCCATTTATTTTAGATATATTCCCCATTCTTTGACATCAAGGAAAAGATTTACAGAAATCATGGGAATCCTGAAAAAGTGTTGGCCAAAAGAGACCAGAATCAAGGACCTTGTGAGCAATTCGTTGGGGACTAAAGTGGACCCCACAAGAAAGAGTGTGATAGAACCTAAGGACATACTGAAACTCACTATCAGGAACACAAATCCTGAGGACTTTATCACTACATGTGCACCAAAGGTAGGGGTTATCCCAAATATACCAATGAGACTCATGTTTTAGAAAGTCGACATGGTTTTTATTGAAATCAGTAGGAATGTAAGATGCTACCAAATAATTTAAAATTTCAGCATACCAAGGAATATAATATTTCACTCAATACAATTGTTTATCTAGAAACATGTCATTTATGGGAATACAATGGGATGAGTCGATGTCCTAATATGGGTGGATCCTACTAATATGGTTAGCCACCACATTCTATGCTCCTTTTTTATCTCTAATTTCTAAATTGAATTCCTAAAGGAGGAGTATCCAGCAAATGAGATATGGTTTGGCTTCCGGTTTCTTAAAGAGATACTAGAGGGTTTCATGGTCTAAGAACACAATGACTTTGGACCCTAAAATATAGGACCTGAATTTATCCAAGGAAAACACAATGGAAAGAAATTATTTTTCAATTATGGTGTAGTTTTCTTAGGCAGGGTCCAATGCACATGAGGCATATGAAATGACATGTGGACCTTGATCGACCCTTTGTGATAAGACTGGCCCAACTTCATAGTTAGAGGTGTCACACATGAGATCAAATGGTAAATCTCACCGAGGTGGTTGGATTACTGGGGGTGATGTGAGACTCCATTTTAACTTATTAAAATCTTCCTCACATTCTTTATCAAAAACAAATTCCTTTTATTTTTTAATAAATTGGGATAGGGGGTATAATTTTACTAAAGTCATGGATGAAAAGAAGGTAAAATCCAGTATGACCTAGGAAAGACTTCACATCCTATACATTTTTGGGGAATGGTAGGGAATAAATGACATCCACTTTTGATTTATCTACTTAGATACCATCCCAAAAATGACATGTCACAAAATTATACCTTTCTGCACCATGAAATGGCATTTCTCATAATTTAATACTGGATTCTTTTCAATACAGTGACATAGGACTAAACCAAGACTACTCAAACATTTATCAAAAGAATATCTATAAATAGTGAAATCATACATGAATACTTCCATGCAATTCTCCAAGTAATCTGAAAAAATACTGACCATGTATCGCTGGAAAGTACCCAAAGCATTGCATATACCAAATGGAATCCTTCTATATGAAAATGTGCCAAAGTGTAAAGTAAAGTTTGTATTTTCTTGATCCTTGGGGGAAATATGGATCTGAAATTATCCAGAATACCCATCAAGGAAATAGTAACAGGACTTCCCTATAAGCCTCTATAGAATTTGGTCAATGAATGGAAATGGGAAATGATCATTCCTAGTGTGTTGGTTTAATTGGCGATAGTCTATATAGACACGTCAACTATTCTACACATGAGTTGGAACAAATTTATTGTTTTAATTTTTTATTATTGTAAGACTAGTTTTTTTAGGAACCACTTATAATAGACTAACCCATTGGCTATCAGGGATGGGGTAAATTATTTCAATATCCAATAATTTTGTTACCTCCTTTTTAACAACATCTATGAGGTTTGGGTTCAGTAGACATTGTGATTTCCTCACTTATTTATCATCTTCATTTAATAATATGTGATTTGTGAAAATTGATGGGCTAATACCAGGAATTTCCACAAGTATCCATCCCAAAGATTTTTTATACTCCCTCAAAAGTTCAATCATTCACAATTCATGCTTAAGAGGGAGTGAACTAGTAATGATGAGAGACAAATTGTTTCCATTTTAAATATATGAATATTTTAAATCTTGAGTTAGTTGTTTTAGTTCCAATTCAGGGAGATTTTGGATTGATGGGAGTGTGTGTGAAAGTGAGAGGTCACTAATCTCATCTAACTGCTCAATAGAATCATCCTCAGATGAGGAATGAGCTTTTACAAGATTGGCATTATCATCGATGGTCATGTGATCCTCATTGTTCAAAAAATCATTAATTAGAAAACATGCATGACATTTTTATAGACCACTACAACAATCAATGCATTATTAATTACCTAGAATTTCAATCAATGATGAAAACTCAGAAAGGGGATCAAGGGAAAGAAAATATTTTTTCAGGGGAAGGGAGTACATCAATTGAATTAATAGAGAGAGGGGAATGTTCTTATGAGGGGTGATTTATGGCATCAAGGATGTTGAAGTGGAAAATGTCACCACAAAACTCCATAGATAATGTACCATTTTGGGAATTAATTATGTTTTTGGTAGTTTTCAAGAAAGGTATCCCCAATATAATTGGGGAATATCCACTCATCCTATCATCTTCCATTTTAAGCGCATAAAAATCAGCAAGAAAATTTAAATTGTGTACCCTCACAAGAACATATTCTAACACACCAGAGGGGTGTGATGTACTCATATTTTCTAATTTAACAAAAATTAAAATGGGATTCAGTTCCATAATCTTCAATTAAGAGTAAATGGAGTGAGGCATCACATTTATAGAAGCACCCAAATCAAGCATAGGATTGGAAAATGAATACTCCCCTATGGTGCACAGAATCAAGAATGTTCATGGATCATTGAATTTGGTGGGAAGTTATCAATATATCAATGCTAATACATTTCTCCCCAATATCACCTTCTCGTCACCTCAAATCCACCTTCAGTGTGTATGCATCTCATTCACAAACTTGGCGTATCGTGGAATTTTCTTGATGAAATCAATTAAAGGAATGTTAACCTGCACTTTTTTTAAAGTTTCCAATATTTACTTATCAATTTCAATTTCATTTTGCTTCCTAGGTTGGGTGTCCCTTTGGGGAAATAGAAGAGGAATTTTTGGTCTAAGAGACTCATCAATAGACACACTCTTTCTTTTGGTAGGACTTCTCTCAGGACAAGGTTTTTCAACATTTGGAACATTTTAAATGGTTAGGGTGGTGGTTTCCTCAGGAGGGGATGACTCTATTGGAGGGTTCATTTTGATTTTAAGTTAAGTTCCACTCCTAAGGGTGATGTCACTGATACTTCCCTTATCCTTAGGGTTTACTACTGGTTAAGAGGTTAGTCTACCCGACCCATGACTTTGAATTTCCCCTACAAAGTTAGTGAGTTGGCCTAATTGGATCTTTAGGTCATATGTGTTAGCTTGGGTAGTTTGTTGGAATTGGAGATTATTGGAATCCATTTGTTTCATCATATCTTCTAGGCTAGGCTTGGGTTTTGGAGGGGGTTGTTAGAAAGGCCTTTATTGTGGTTGAGTATTTATGGGTGGTGGTGGTTGGCTACTCTACCCTGGTTAGTTCCATGGTTTTTGAGGTTGGTTTGAATACCCCCTTTCCTATAGGATTGGTTGTCTTTCCACCCAGGATTGGTTTACTAAAGGGTTGGTTATAGGGGTATCCTGGAAAGATTTCCTCACAACTCTCAGAAGTTTCTCTTAGTTGGGGTAATTGATCATAGTAGTGGGTGTCATAAGAACATATACCACAATGTATGGGAGGTGGAGATTGATATTTACCTTGGTAAAGAGAAAATTGTTGAAGAAGGGAACTTACCTCTTCAAACTTCGTGTCCACCTTCTTCTCAAATTCAGTACTTTGCACCTCATGGACACCTCAAATGGGTACACTATACCTTAAACCAAATTTTTGAGTGTTTTTTTTTTCATGTTCTCAATCAGGTTCCATGTAGAAACTGGGGTTTTATCAACTAGTGCACCACTTACAACAGCATCAATCATATTTTGATCAATAGGAATTAAACCTTCATAAATACCAAATTAAAATTTGATCACTTATTTGGTGGTGTTGTCAACTTGAATATAACCACTTAAATATCTCCCAATATTCATGAAGTGTTTCCCCTTATTATTGTTTTATCCCACAAATTTCTTTTCTTATTGTTTTGATTTGAGAGGCTGGGAAATATTTTTCAAGAAAAATACGTTTCATGTCCTCCCAACCTCTAATTGGTGAATTAACATAATACAACCAATCTTTCCTAGTGTCTTCTAATGAAAATGGGAATGATATGAGATTTACTTGTTCTTGATCCACATTATCAAGTTTTAAGGTTGAACACACCATATGAAATTATTTTAAGTGATTATGAAAATCTTCTCCTGTAAGTCCATGGAATATTGGTAATAAATGAATTAAACCATATTTAAATTCAAAATTGGGTGCCTCACATTAAATTTGAATATAAGTGGGTTGGGTATCAACATTATTCAAGGTTAGTTATCTTAGTGTTTGATTGTTTTCAACCATGTTATACACTTTAATTTTAGTTTCTAATTTGGTTCTAGAAGAAGTGGGGTTTAGAAAAGTATCAAGTTGTGGTGTGTCCTCCTTCAAAGGGTTGTCTTGTGCGTCGTGGTGTCGTTGATGTAAGATCATCTCTGGTTAAAGTTTGAAAGGGGTTAAATCTCCTGTATTAGAATGCATCATGAAAAAAACCTACACAATAAATAAATTAGGACACAAAAAGAAATGAAAAGGCTTAAGTTAAAACAAAAAATATATTCACAAAATTTAGAAATATCTTAAAAAAACACGCACTAAAACCAAAGCGCTCCCTAGAAACAGAGCCAAAATTTGACCACGTTATCATGACATGTCAAATTGATTATGTTTTTAAGGTTTATTTATAGTATAGGGAATACCTTAGGTCATCTCTAAAGGAGTTTTTATAGGTTTAGAGTATGCATTTTTAATGAAAAGTTCTAAAAAGGGGGTGATTTTGAAAACAGTTTTAAGAAAATAACTTAACTTAAAGAGTTTAATAGTTAAAAAAAAGTGGATTTTGAAAAATATGAGACAAAGTGGTCATTGTTATTTCACTACACACATTTAAAGTTCATTTTTCTTAGATATTCATTTAGGTTTGGAGTAATTATTTGGTTGAAATTAATTAGAATCCTGATTAATTACTGAGCCTTTATTTCATTGCTTGAAGAACAAAACCTTGACATAACAATCATGTTTCCAAGTTACAGAACTTATTAATGGAATAAGAGCTTCAAAATAAGATTAAAATCTCAAGAAATTGGGTAATAAAAGAATTCTTGTGTTGTCTGATCAGAACAACACAAGTCATGCACTCAATACCTCACGCTGATTAGTTAGAAATTAAGAGCATAACATTCACATGCATAAAAACAAGAATTAAAAAATGAAAACATGTAATATACAGGGAATGAAATGTTTTAAAACCCAAATTACTCAAAACCAGTAGCTAATAGATGCACTGGAACTCCCTTGACATATATGTAGCTCCCTCACAATGAATGCCCACTGTTTATCCCGGCATTGAGAGGAGGAGGGAGCTCAGGTGGAACTTATTCTTCATTATTGATACCCCTATGAGGATAGAGGGATCAAGAACTTATAGGATGAGGAGAGGACTCCTTTGGAACTCCAAAATTTTAGAGCTTTTCTTCGGGTTCGAACTCCCAAATGAGGAGCCCAAGGTTCCATTTTATAGGCAAAGTGGAAGGTGGTTTTGGGCACATAGATTTCTTAAAACCATTGGAAAATGGTTTTAGATGGGTATAAAACCTTATATAACTTTTGGAAAAAATAAAAAGTTGTTTAACCACCTATTTACTATATCCACATAAATTTTGGTTTCATTTGGATACATAAAACTTGAGATATGGACAGATCACAGTACACCACTTTTGACTTCATGCAGATTCGGTGTGCTGGACAGATCAGTTCAGATGGGCCACCGGATGGATGAATGAGACTTGAATTACTTCATATGAAATTTATAATATTAAATTTAGGACCATGACACAAAATATCGTCCCATTTGGATGCACAGTTTAATAGAATTGTTCGGTTGAGTCCACTGGTGTGCTTGGATCCTGCGTAGTTTGGTCCATTTTTCTTGAACTTCATCATGGGCCCTCAAAATCACCTCCAACTTTAATGAAATTATAAAAACAAGTAAAATTAACCTTTTTAAAAGTTATAAACACAAAATAATTGAATCAAATATTAAGTGATATTTTTTATTATTTTTATAATTTTTAATAAAAAACTAGTTTAGCACAGTGGTGTAAGGGTGAAAATGAAATAGTGAATCATGGTGTGATCATTGTTCACCAGTATATTACCTGATAAAAGACTTTCCAGTCATGAGATCAGCCAATCTAAGAAGTATGATCTAGCCCTTATGCCTGATATTCCATAGGTTGAGAGTAGAATCATCCAGATTCCTCTATTTTCTCATGTTAGGGTGGGGAATTTATAGGATTCACCACCTCGATTGTTTAGTGGTTTGTTTGACGTATCTATAATGAATCTAGGATGGAGTTGGTGAAGGTATTTGGTTCCATGAAACTTCATAAGTTTCTACCATGGACCACTCCAAGGGCGTCACCTGGTTTTCAGCGATCACAAGTCCCTCTCGTTAATGCATCCTTTATTTGATTTTTTCCCATTAATGGGGACTTGTTTGATCATGAGGATGTGTCGAAGGACTTTCTTGTTGTCATATTTACATGTATAAGTGCCTTCTAAAGATCTCAATTTATATTGAAAGGCATCAGTGAGATTCTTGATTACTTTTTTAGGACTTTTTTTTTATGCAAGGATAGTTCGCCCGAGGGTCTCACAAGACCATGTTGTGGGCTTCCTTAATGTGTCGTGAGTGTTTTACACCTATGAGTGCCTTCTACATCCTCCCCATTTTATTCTAATTTTTTATGTAACAAAGTTTGGGAGTTAAACAAAATTTTATGATTAATTTCAAGGAAAATTACTCTATTTTTTTGTGATGCATTGCGCGACCAATATGGATCGTATGAGGGTGCACGAGCATTTTGTGGAAAACTCTATTTGTTTTCCCTTAGAGTGAAAAAGGGGAGCGCATGGTTACCTG
This sequence comes from Viscum album, assembly GCA_963277665.1. Classification (NCBI taxonomy): domain Eukaryota; kingdom Viridiplantae; phylum Streptophyta; class Magnoliopsida; order Santalales; family Viscaceae; genus Viscum; species Viscum album. The sequence goes on from OY728122.1 coordinate 1,625,644,564, forward strand.
GACATATCCAAGGTTTTATATAAGATGAGACTGATAATACAAAGTTACTCCACTAGATGAGCCAGACATGTCGTTATAGACTCACAACATCTTTCGAATCACTAGGGGTGCATCGCATGTCCTTCAGTGACCATGAGTAGCTCCCGCCTCCTCCCTTTTTATCTCCTTTTTTTTAGTTTACAAAGGTTCAAGGACTTCATAACTTTTCTTTAATTTTTCTAAGGGAGAACATTCTTCCCTTTGGTGATGATATGCATGATCTTTGTAGCTGGTAGGGTCCTCCGCCCTTTGGGTATCCTTCCTCTCATTTTCAAAGGATTTTCAAGTTGGATTGCTAGGTACTTGTCGTCGAAAACCCATGTGGCCTGGGGGAACTGATCTTGATGCCACCCGTGTGGTTACTGGTTGTCTGAATCACCTTCAAAAAAATAGAGGGACTCGTTGAAAAGGTGCTCTGTGGGATCCTCCATAGGTTATGCACTGCGCATGTAGACTTCATGTGACCTTATAATGGTCACGCGGTCGTGAGTCTCTAAAGGGTTTTCATGATATGTGCATCTCAACCATCTTCCTCTTACTTTACCTTTTCAGAGGAAATAATATCCATATTTAGGTATTTCTTCCCTTGTGAATTTTTTTATGCTTATTTGGTGGGAGTCAGCAGTATGTTGAAAAAAATAAACTTTCAAAATTCTGTTGGAGAGAAGATGTTAGTACTGTTGTACGTGTTCAAAATAGATTCTTGTTGGGACTAAAAACTATCATGAATCCTTATGAAATGTGGTATAAAAAACCTTAATTGAAATAATTCAAAGTTTTTAGAGGTCTATGTTTTCTAAAAATCAAAAATTTGGATTTAGGAAAGTTTAATGAGAAAGTTGAGGAAGGAACTTTTATGGGTTATTCACCAAATATAAGAATTTAAAAATGTTGGAACAAATGTTTACAAAAGTTGGTGGAATCATATGATGTGAAGGTAATTTAAAATCAAAGTTCCTTAACAAAATTTTTTGATAATGCTGAGGAGGATAAACTAGAGATTTCTAACAATAGTGAAAGTAAGTCAAAACATCCTTATCAAGATTCTGAAAATTCATGTGATGAGAAAGTTCAATTGGGAAAGAAACTTTGAAATTTCCTACTTTACAAAAACATGTTGAGTCTGAAAACATTATTGTAAATTAGAAGGCTCCAATTCAGACAGGAATAAAGTTGATATTAGATAATCAAACTTCACTTATCTCAAAATTTGAACCAAAATCAGTTTCAGAAGTTGTTCAACACAAAGAATGGGTGGATTATATGAATAAAGAACTGGATCATATTGAAAAGAATGAAACATGGTAACTTGTTTCACAGAAAAAAAATAAAAATGTTATCAGAACTAAGTGTGTTTATAGAAACAAGTTAAATGAACATAGAGAAGTTTCAGGAAACAAATCCAGGCTTGTTTGTAAAGGGCATAGGTGGAAGGTTTGTATTTTGAAGAAACTTTTTCCCCAGTTTTAAGATTAAAAACTATTAGAATGTTTCTTTCAGTAGATGCACATCATAATTAAAAAGTTTATTAGATGGATGTAAAGTTAGTTTTCTTAAATAGTGAGATTGAGGAAGAAGTTTACATTGAAAAACCTTGTGGGTTTATACTTGATGAGGATGAAAAAAAAAATTTAAGAAAGATTTGTATGTGATGAAACAAGCTCCACATTTTTTGTATTATAAACATGAAAATTTTTTGAGAATGTTGAACTTTTCTAAAGGAAAAGTTGATAGAAACTTATATATGAAATATGTTGACTCTGGAACTCTAATTTTAATTGTTTATATGGATGATATAATTTATTCTGGAGATAGAGAATATTTTTTTAAAACATTTTCTAAGGAAACAAAGACGGATTTTGAAATGTCTATGTTAGGAGAATTTACTTTCTTCCTTATCTTACAAGTTAAAAAAAAGGAAAAATACATTTTATTATCTCAAGAAAAGTATGAAAGGGAATTATTAAAGAATTTTGGGATGATAAAATCCAAATAATTTTCAACTCTTATTTCAGTGAGCAAAAAGTTGAGTAAAGATGAATCTGGAATAAGTGTGAATCAGAAAGACTTTAAGAAGTTGATAGGTAGTATTCTTTACCTTACAACCTTAATACTTGGTATTTTTTATATTGTGACTTTGTGTGCTAGGTATAAAAGTAATCTGAAAGAATCACATATGTTTTAAGCAAAGATGATTTTAAGATATGTTAAAGGAACAACTTCACATGGTTTTTTATATAAAACTTTGAGCATAGTTGAATCTGAATATGTTGCATCTACTCAGGATTTTACTCAAGTGTTTTGGATGAAAGTTCAGCTAGAAGATTTGAAAGTAAAAGTTTTTAAACCATTGAATATAATTTGTGATAATTAGAGTGCAATTGATCTTTCTAATAATCATGTCCAAAATTTAAGATCAAAACACATTGATATAAATTTTCACTTTATAAAAGAGAAAGTTTCTACTGTGGATGTTTTGTTGGAATAAATTTCAACAAAGTATCATATTGTTGATATCTTTACAAAAGCAATTCCAAAAGAAAGGTTTTTGGAATTAAGTCTGAAACTTCATGTTCAACCTCCTCCCATGTCTTCCTAAAACTCATATTGAAGAACCCCCACCATACTTTGGATTATATAGAAAAAAGGGGATAGAAAGTAAAAACTTTATACATTGTAAGAAGTTTTCACTTATCTTTATTAAATGAATATGAAGCTATGGTTATCATGTAATGGGGGAGAGAAAACTAAAAGTGAGAGGGGAAAAGATAAAAGTGAGGGGGAGTTTATCTTTACATGGCAGCAAAAATTGCTTTCCACTGAGGGATAGAATTCCTTTAAAAACATTACTTTATCTAGTAGTGTGGTGTTAGGACACTCTCTTTTGAGAAAGGATATGCTTTTATAAAATTTAAAAAAACTTTATTTTACAAAAGTTGGGTTGTGGAAAAATTATGAGAGTTGTAAAATTTATTATTGAGGGTAGTCAATAAATCAAAAGGGGGATATTGAAGAACCTTTGTGATAAATTATTTTAATAAATTTTTTATATCTTTTGACAACTAACCTTTTTGTAAATGAATGTTTTCATTATTTAGTAATCAAACCCAGTCCATCATAATGAGATTTTGTAAGAAAGTAAAATTTTTCTGAAAGAATAAAATCCATCTAGATCAGATTCAGATCATCGGATCCAAAATAATTAGAGGTAGAAATTATCGATTGCTAGAAAATTACCTTTTCCATAATCAGTGAAAGAAAGAAGTTTCTGAGTTTAAAAGACAAAATTTTATGAGTAAAGAAGATGTATTGTTGTTGAGGAGTTTTGAAAGAAGATTATGAAGTCTAGAGTTAGAACGTTTTCATACTTTTTAAACAAATCAAACGATGATTTTCTGGTTATAAAGTTCTCGCAAATCATGAAAACTCTCATGATAAAATATTTTGAAGAAATGGTAAAGTGGTTTGAAGTTTTTCAGAGTTATAGTATAGATATTCCATTATAATGGGAATTCCATCATAATGGTAATTCCATTGTAATGGTAATTCCATCGTAATGAGAATTCCATTATAATGGTAATTCCATCATAATGGGGATTCCATCGTAATGAGAATTCCATCGTAATGAGAATTCCATCATTATGAGGATTCCATCAGGCTGAAGCTATAGGCGGATCGTAATGAGCTGATAAAGAAACAAAATTTGTAATCATTGAGAAGGAAACAAAATTTGTAATGATTTGAGAAGGAAATATAATTAGTAATCATTGAGAAGGATACAGAATTTGTAATCACTAAGAAGATAGAGAATTCGTAATCACTGAGAAGGAAATGGATTCGTAATGATATGAGAAGGAAACAGATTCGTAATGAGCTAATAAGGAAAAAAATTTGTAATGAGTTGATTAAGAAAAAGAATCAAAAATAAAATTTCAGAAGTTTTACGAAGAGTTGAAGAGGTCAAAATTGAAATTCATTTTTTTTTAATCTCAAAGAAATCTAAGGAGGATTGAAGAAGTCAAAGTTGAGGTATAAATGTGAGAGATTTTCAAAGTTTTTAAATTTGAGGAAGTGGGTAAAGTTTTCAAGTTCCCTACTTTTATTTTATGGGTCACTTATAAATACTTGATTAGATCATTAATTCATTATTGAACTTTCATGTAAGAAGAAAAGGCAAAGCACTAAAGAAATAAAGTGAAATTCATTACCAGCTAGATATCTCATGAGGAGGATCGGACAGTTGAATGTTTGTTTACTGGATTGAGCAAGATCATATTGAGAAGATTGTATTGAGTCAATCAGAGTGAGAAATATTGTATTGATAATTTGATCAGATTTTGAGTAATGCAGATTGATAATGAATTCCTCATACTGAGTTCATTGGATTCAGCATCATCATATTGATTGAATCAGATCCAGCATCATCAGATTGAGAAAATTGGATCCATCCAAATCAGACTGAGGATTTGGACTGAGAAATTATGGAGAAATTTCAAAAAATTATTTATTATTTTGTTTGGCTCAATTGTTTTATAAGAAAAAATTGTAAACTAACAGGAGTCAGTATAATCTTTCTTATTGGGAGATAGAAGGTGTCTAATGGGAGTTGGCACAATTTGTATTCACTTTTTCATAATAGTGGATTTCTATAGACCCATGGGAGTGGATATGGAAAGGATGTAGGTTCTCACACTGAGGCCAAACCTTGTAAATCTTGTGTGATTTACTTACTTTCCTACTTTTTCATGCATGATTATTTACTAAAAGTTTATAAGGAAATAAATATTAATAGGTTGTAGGGGTTAAGTTTCTAAAAGTTTTTAAACACATAAAAGGTGAACAACTGATTCAACCCCCCCCCCCTTCTCAGTTGTTATTCGATCCTTTGGAACTTCAGTTGTATATATATATTCACTAACTGGATGGCACTATACCTCAGGTGGTTTCCTAGTAGGATTACATCTCACACCTTATTTGATCTACCTTGGGTACTTGAATAGACTATATGATTGCAGGTACGGATAAGGGAAAGTTCCCTAATACTGGTTCTTAATCGATGCTTAGGAGCAGGGGAGCATGGGACCGAGCTGAGCCTCACGATGATCATTGGGATACTTTTTAACCTTTTTTTATTTTCGAGACATGTATTGTAATGTACTTTTGTGTACCCATTTTGGCTATTTTTTAGATACATATGACATGTATCATCATTATCAATGTATATGATATTCCTTTTTATATCATTATCTATTCCTATAGTTTATCTATTTTTTTATTTTTATTACTGCTTATGATACTTTTATATCATTGTATTTCCATTGTGTTCCACTCTGGTGATGAGGGCATAGTCTCCCCATAGACACACTTAGACCCTCACTGCTAGTCGGTAGCCTCTGACATTTAGGGAGATTTGCTTGAGTCCATATGGCCAACCGAGCTCGGGGCACTGTTGAGTGGTATCTGGGTCCAGGACGTTACAAAATGGTATCAAAGTATTCTTTTATGGTTTGCTTTATTATTTGGTGACAATAGAGAGGGATAGGAAGGAAATGGAATTTGGAAATGAGTTGTGCTCGGGCATAGCTAACCCGCATATAGGAAAAAATATAAATTTCCTCAAATTAAATTACTATTTTTTATGGATTTTGACTATTATAGTTGATTTGATTCCACTATTGGGTGATGCAATTGAATTGTGATGTTATTATTAATACAATTGTGGGTTCTGTTTTGTTGAAACCTGATGAGATGAGGGTATTTCATCTCATGCATCATGTTAGGAACTTTAAAGTAATCACATGTCATTCCATTTAGGATGCATTACTTGTTTCATGCTATTGTGATAGGTGTCATGATAGTTATACCTATTGTTGTGATCAACTTACTAGAGAAGGTTATGGTGTGAATTAGTTGGACACCATACTTTGGTTCCTGAGGAGTATGAGCCCTCATGGATCAGAATTTGGTGAACCATTTGGTTCAATATTTTAAAATGAACTGTAATATAAATGTTAGATGGGTATGAATTCAAATGAAATGGGAATAAAATGGAAACTAAAACTGTTAAAGTAGAGAACTTGACCTAGAACTGACCTTAGTAGTGGGAAGTAGGTAGTATCTCTTTCTTATAGTTACAATTTTTACATCATCTAGACCTAAATCAATGAGTAGGCAAAGGGGTGTGTTTATTATATAGGAATTCTTATACCTATCCTATTTCAGTATCTATGCTTTTGAGCTGTGAAATTTGATAATGATTTTGAACTGTGACATGTCTTTGGAATTGTATAAGAATGCCACCATGAATACCTCCAGTAATACTCCAGGAGGGTGGTGACGACCATAATCTAGATGTGGTGGGCTATGACCTACTAGTGGATCCTCCGGTAGTTCCAACTAAGGCACCAGTAGTATTACAAGACATAAGTGATGAGGCATAGTTCTATGAGAGATTCTTTTTCTTTATAAAGACTGTTTAGGGAGCACTGCGACCTGCCCCAATTATAACAGAGTTGACGTGTGAGTTCCAACAGCAGCATCCACCCATGTTTTTGGGGGATGGTGGAATACAGGTTGTAGAGTCATGTCTAGAGGCCATGCTAGCTATCTTCGATAATCTAGAGTTGCCTCCCAAAAGGATGGTAAATCTTACTACATATATGTTGTGTGATTTTTCCAAGATATAGTGGGATGTTATAAATCAGATGAATCATCATCAAGATATTTATTGGAGGGATTTACATACATCCTTCTATGATTATTTATATCTCAAGACATTGAGGGCCTATAGAGCCCAAGAGTTCATGCACCTAGAGTAGGGCGCATTATCAGTTATGGAATATCCAATCCATTTTACTGAGCTCTAGTTCTTTGCACCTATTATGATGGGTGAAGAGTTGTCTAAGGCTAGATGATTCAAGGATGGTCTTAGGTATGACATCTAATTTCAAGTGTATTTCTTTTAGCTGACTACTGTTTCTGGAATAGTGAATTAGGTTATTATCATAGAGCATAACCTAAGAGGGGATGGAGGTGCGAGCCAAGGTGGTTCGACATCTAGGTCTGGTACTATATCGACTGGTAGTAGGAATCGTCATCTGGAGCTTTTGCATGGTGATATTTACAGCCAGATAACATACTCAGGTAGTCAGGTGAGGTGCTACCAGTGCGGTAGGTTAGGACATATGGTACCATAGTGTACGAGATACCCAGTCGAGTGTTGATCCTATGGAAAAATGGGTTATCTATAGCGATTCTACAGAATTTTTCCTCCAACAGCTAGTGAGAGATGGTCTGCACCAACTCCGTGTTTAAAAGTGAGGTCAACAGCTTCTCATCGGGAAAGGGGATAGAGTAAAGTTGGTCGATCAGGCTGAGGTGGTGGTCATGGTTGTGGTAGTCAAACTCTAGTTTTATAACGATAGTAGGGTGGATATGCTCAAGGTAGTTAGGCAGTATCATAGGGTCATGGTTCATGCCATATATACATAGTGAAACATACCCTTGAAGAGAAGGATCTTGAACCTTCTACCGTCAAAGGTACTATTCTAATAGCATCTACTTTAGCTTTTTCACTTTTTGATACAGGAATTTTACATATCTTTATATCGATGCCCATTTTAGAGAGCCTTGGGCTTAGTGTTTATACTTATGATGGATTTATGACACTTGACACTCTGTTGGGGATTAGAATGGAGGATGTACATTACTTTAGGGAGTTCCCCCTTAATATTGGTGGGTTTCACTTCATATAGAACCTATTTTTTCCAAAGATTATAAGTTTTGACATCATTCTTAATATGGATTGGTTGGTTCCCTTTCGTGACTTTACTGATTGATATCGGCGCAGGTTGACCTTCACATCACTGAAGGGCATAGAGTTTATTCACATGGGTGAATGAGATGTCTGGGTGAGCTGATCTAGACTCGATCATCATGGGTTGGGTGGGATAACAGCCCATATTGCGATTTTATATCAAAATGATCAAGGAACAAGTCAGACATTTTTTCCTCTAGTGGTTGATTGTTTTAGGGATGTTTTCTTGGATGAATTTTCAGGATTACCTCTAGCCGAAGAGGCAGAGTTCTCTATTGAGCTAGTTCTAGGAGCTACACCAGTATCCATTCCTCCTTATAGGGTGGATACTACTGAGATACATGATATCAAGAGGTAGCTGGAGGATTTAGAGGGAAAGGGGTTTATCGGACCCATTACTTCTCTCTGGGGTTCGCTGATCCTTTTTGTGAAAAGGTTAACAAAAATCTTAGACTATATGTGGATTACCAGAAATTGGACTAATTAACGGTTAAGAACCAGCATCCTCTTCCATGGATATATGATCTCTTTCAACAACTCTGAGGAGCTCGGGTTTTCTCAAATATTGATTTGAGATCGAGTTATCATCAGGTGTGTGTTAGACCATTAGACATACCTCACACAACCTTTCATAGTAGGTATGGTCTATATGAGTATTTGTTTATGTTGTTTGATCTCACAAATGCACCAGTGATCTTCATGACACTGATGAATCGAGTCTTCCATCCTTATCTATATTTGTTTGTCATGGTATTCATGGATGATATCTTGGTGTATTCTCACAATTGACATGACCATGCCAAACATCTTGAGATTGTATTGGATACACTGAGATAGCATCATTTATATGCTAATATCAAAAAAATTTACTTTTGGATGGATCAGATTCACTCATTGGGTCACATTATCTTAGATATAGAAGTATCAGTTAACCAAGAGAAGGTGAGAGCTATAATTTTTTGGGAGCATCCCAAGAATGTATTTGAGGTACAAAGTTTCTCGGGGATATCTAGTTACTACAGGAGTTTCATATAGGACTTACCATGACTAGAAATTCCACTTATGATCTTGAATAAGAAGGGTGTGAGTTTTTTATGGTTAGATTCCTGTGAGATGGTCTTTCAGGAGCTGAAAAGGGGTTTGACTTCAGCACCGATATTGATACTACCAGAGCCAGGCAGGAGTTGAACTATTTACTATGATGCATTGGGTATTGTTCTAGGAGTATTCCTTATGCATGGTAATAGAGTCGTGGCATATGGGTTTTGGTATTTAAGGCCACACTAGAGGAATTACCTGACACACGATCTCGAATTAGCTTCAGTTGTTCATGCATTGCGATGTTAGAGGAATTACTTACTTGGAGAGTGATATAACAAATATTTTCAATTATTTGATTCTGAATTTAATTTTTTTTTTAATCCCAAAAATGTTTTATTTAAAGTTCAATTGTCACATTTTATGTTTTAAGAGTATTTTTTAGCTTAATTAGAAAAATGGCTTATTTTGGATTTAAACAGTTTTAATTTATTTTAATTTTTCGGCCATAACATTTTATAAACTGATTAAAATTGAAAAATTATTCTTTTATAGTTTTCTATGTTCTATTAAATTCATTTTATCCTTCTGGACCCAAAGCTAAATCCATTATTTTGAAGCTCAAATACAGTTCACAAGTCAGGCCTCAAAAATTGTGCACAGAACTGGAGAATTTTATTGTTGGGCCCATATCTCATAAATGGACAAACCATTGGAGATGGAATTTTACATGGAGAACTAATACATCGGGAGGAAGAACTTTTATTAATATATAAGCTCCTTGTTATTTCATTATCAAGTACATAAATGCGTTGGAACTCGGTGTATTGGAATACGAACAGTCTGTCTGGCAGAATTAAATATTCTAAGTAATTCAGCCATAAATCCTTCATTACTTGTCCAATAAATCTGAGATTTTGTGGGTAGACATAAGAGAAGTAACCGAACAACTTTAAAGAATCACAAATTCCCAAATTCTTTCATTAAATAGGGATAACACGTGAACATTTTTGGAGGATGATTTTTGGAGCCAAAATGTCACCCCCTCTCCCTATAAAAGAGTGTGTCTTCTTCTTTTCAAAGGGTTGGAAACATAGGGATAGCATTTGTTGGACATTTTACATAGTTTAGTATTTTATTTTATTTTAATTTCATTATGTAATTGCATTTCATGTTTTAATTTAAGTGTTATCCTTTCACTATTATTCTTTCTTTTTTGTTTTCTCCCTCTGTTTTCTTTCCACTATGAACTCTTATGCTCGTAATCATGAGTTGTCAACCCAAGGAAGTTCCTGGGGGAGTAATCCAGTGATGAACCCATGAATTTTAAGATTCATTCTTAATGTTTCTTATTTTCTTATAATTAGACCTAGGGGGTCCTAATGGGAAAGGCACCTTTGTGTCTCCACTTTCCACCCGAGGCTTAGCTTTCACTTCTGCAATATTTTCCCTCGATCGAGGAGGTGGATGTGTGGTATCTCAGCGATCATTGAGAGTGCCATATATTCAAAACCATATGAAGAGGAGTATTATCACACATATGATGGATTGTTTTCATTAAGAAAATTATAAACTAATAATGAGACGATGAAGGTTCGCCTTGGGCGATGCTCTCGGGAATGTCTCTTTTCTTCTAACATCATTCTGTTTGCATGCATTTTGTTTTCATTGCATTTTCATATTTAATTTTAGTATTTCATTATCATTTTTCAAATATCTATTTATGGTCATTTTTTTCATAAATATATATATATATATTGAATTATAAGTATTAAGTGATTGACTGTGAAAACTCCTCAAGAGATCGACCTAGGTCAGCCACCGTGTTGTACTTAGTTATAAATATTTTTGAGAGCGTGCACGACAAAACTTCATCAAAAGTGTTTGTGGTGTACAAGGACCATAAAATCCTCAAGTACATATTTACACAACATGATATAAACCTGATATAGTGAAGGTGTGTAGAATACATATAGTCTTTTGATTTTGAGCTTTCCTACACGCTTGGTAAAGGAAATGTAGTGGTCGATGCACTAAGAAAGAGGACTTAGATATAGGCAGTTCATTATACCAGTAGTGAGTAAAATCTCATGGATTTGTTCTCAAAGATTCACTTGGGGGTGCACAATGGCCATGGGTAGAATTTTTTATCATCCTTAGTTGTTACCTCTACCCTTCTGGATAGAGTTAGGATGAGGTAGCTATCGAACTCAAAAGGCCTAGTCCTATGGGAGAGTGTGGAAGGTGGGGACCCTCATCCTAGTTGGACCATAGGCAAGGATTAAATTATACATGTACATGGTCGCATATGGGTTTTAACATACATAAGCGAGTAGATGATGCGAGACTTTCATGCTTCATCTTGGGAAGTGCATCCTGGCGACACCAAGATGTATAAGATTTACATCACCAATACTAGTGGCTAGATATGAAAAGAGATGTAGTTGGTTTTGTCATGAGATGTTCCACCTATCAGCAGGTGAAGGCGAAACACCAGCGACCAGATAGACTCTTACAGTAGTTACCCATCCCTGAGTGGAAGTGGGTTGATGTTGGGATGGATTTCATGATAGGTTTACTGAGGTTTCCTTGAGGTAATGATGTTGTATGGGTTGTTGTTGATAGGATCATAAAGTTCTCTCATTTTCTACCTATCAAGGAGACCTTTTTAGTAGATGATATTGGGAAGTTGTATATCTATGAGATAGTATGACTTAATGGGGTCCTTCATACTATCATTTTATATATGGATGTCTAGTTTAATTCACAGTTATGGAAAGGGCTATAGAGGGCGTTGGGTACATAGATGAATTTAAGAACAACATACCACCCCCATATAGATGGATAGTCATAGGGAACAATTTAGGTGCTTAAGGACATGTTGTGGTCGTGAATCCTAGATTTTGGGGGCTCTTATGAGAGGCATATACCCCTGGTTGAATTCACCTACAAAAATAGCTTTCAGAATACTATTCAGATGACCCCTTATGAGGATTTTTACGGTAGTTCATTCCGATCACCCTCATGTTGGTTAGAGGTAGGAGAGGTAGCTATGCTTAGAACTCATCTTGTTTAGGAAACCATAGAGCAGGTGTAGTTGATTCAGAAGAGGATGACTACTATGCAGTCTTGAAAGAAATCACACGTCGATCGTCGTAGATGACCTCTAGAGTTCAAGGTAAGGGATCGGGTTTTCTTGTGTATTTCATCGAGGTTGGGACACAGGAGGATTAGGAGATAGGGTAATCTTTCACCATGTTATGTTGATTCATTTGAGATTTTGGAGAGAGTTGGGATAGTAGTCTATCAGTTACAGTTACCTCATAGATACCAAGCCATACACGACTTCTTTCATGTATCTCAGTTACACTGCTATTATTCAGACTTGTCTCATGACTTTATACCCAAAGAGGTTGATTTATAGGTAGATTCATCCTTTAAGGAGCATCTTATATGTATTTTGGATCGTATCATGATGGTTCTCTGAGTCTGGTCAGTTCCTTTAGTATGAGAGTTATGGTAGAACTACCGTGTACAAGATGAGACCTGGGAGAAGGAGGTCGATGTATGATCACAGTGACCAGAGTTGTCCTTAGATATTCTTGACCGCCCTTGAGAGAGAAATTCAAGGTCGAATTTCTTTAAGGGAGGAAGTTTGTAAGAACTCAGTTCTTTTTTGAGGTATGGATCTTTTACTTTCTATCAATTATTAGTTTAAATGTTTAAATATGACCTAATGTGAATTCCCTTTGGTGTGATGGAGGCATCAGGGGTTTCCATGGCTGGTTCGGAGCCTGGAACCCAACTCTTGGGATGAAAAAGGCCTAGAGAACAGTTAGTACAAACCGTGTGGGGCATGCCGCATGGTTTGAATAACTGTGTGCGACATGGGTAGAGAGTAGGATGGACTCGCATGGTTAGAAAAACTGTACATTTTGAGGTTCATGATTGTGCATCCATGTCTGCAATTTTGATAGTGGATATTTAGACGGTTTGAGAATGGTTGGACAAACCATGTGAGGAAGTCCTGCGAGGTTCCCCTCCCTATAGCAAAGTGTGCATGGTTAGCGCACAGTTTGGCCAACCGTGCGGCCAAACAGTGTGACCCTATGTTTTGGGTGAAATTCCAATTTTGAACCTAATTAAATATTTATATCAAACCTAATTTCTATTACTTCTCCCACACAACAAGCTTGACTCGTTGCTAGAAGGGAAGTCTATACCAACAGTTTCAAACCATTAGTATACCCTACACCAATGGTTTTCCAAACTGTTGGGTATTTTGGCGTTGGGATAGGCCTATACCAATGGTTATTCCTAAACCGTTGGTATTGGGAAATGCAAATTTCAGTATTCCAATAGTTTTAAAACAATCGTTAGTATAGATTTATAACAATGGTTTATTAACTATTGGTATATAGAATTATTACATAGTTTACCGATGGTTGATAAACTGTTGGTATAGAGTATAACCAACAGCTTGTTAAAACTGTTGATAAACATATGTTTTTAAACACTATACCAATGGTTTAAAACTGTTGGTATGTGGTATTTCTAGAAATCTACACATTAGCCAAAAGACTCCCCTCCTTTTTATACACCTGCATACAACACTTAAAAAAACAAAAAAAACACCACTGCAGTAGCACATAAAAACATCAGACTCCCCTTAGTACGAAATATATTAATATTTTTTGGTTCAACCACTTTGAGGTACTCTAAAACTATTCTCAAAATACCCAGTAAATCATGAAATGTATAAATGTTGTTTTAGTTTGAACACTATATCACTACACCTTCAATCATAGTATAATCCCCCTTAATTATTTTAGATAGGTATTTTTCATTCCTGTCATGGAATTTACTACAACAAAGTATTCCCCATTTCAATCTTTATATGAGAACCACTCTTCCAAATAACCCATTTCAATTTCGTTGGTGCATAAATCTCGAAATTTTTACTTTACTCAAAATGGTAACAAATATTTTATCATGGAGTAGTCAATGTCATTTTTGGTTCCTAAACACACACTACAAAATTCTCATTTCTAAGCTGAAATCCTTGTTATTCTCCACTATGGTGTGCTATCTACTACAACATGACATAGTTAAAACTTATTTTTTGACATGAAAAATGCTCATTTCTTGGGTAGAAAAGATCTTTTACATCTCATACAAGCATTATACATGATTTTGGATATAAAGATAGTGTAATAAGGCCACCATCACTTCATTCTTCTCTAAAATTGCCTCCAATATTCTTCTAATCGTATTCAATAAATCTCATACCTTAGAATGAACTTCACCTCACCTGAAATAATATGAATCAACTAAGATAGAATACAAGTCACATATAATGGATGTGTTGACAACAAAATACAACACCAAATCCATTTACTCATATCCACATTATCTTCACATCAAAAACATTCCACTTTTGAAAAAAAAATCTCTTCTTAGGGTTTATTTAACATATCTAAAAAAATTAGTCTTTAATATCCTCCAAAAAATTCTTCTTAATAGTCTCCTCATTTGGATTTTGTTACCAACCATTAAATTCAAACAACCACCAAATCCATCAGGTTTATGTCAACCATCAAAACATAAATCATACATTCAACTAAGAACTTAATCATCATTTGATCATTATATTCCTACATCAGTGAAATAAATGACAAGGTGTAGACATGACAAGTAAAATAACACTAATGTAGACTATACAGAATACCACACTGGAAAGCACACCACCTGAAAATAATCTACAAAAATATGAAAAAACACTATAGAATAATGATGAATACAACACCTGAAAACAAAAATAATACAACACCTGAAAAAACACCGCACTGGAAAAAAAACACCACACTGTAAATACACTTGAAAATAAAGACAATATACAATAAAATGATAGGGAAAAAGAAAACACTGGAAATCACAACATTCCACTTGAATACATCTAAAAATAAGGATGGTATCCACACCAAAAGAAGGATGATATCCACACCAAAGTGAACACTAGGGAAAAAGAACACTAGATAGATTGAGAAATGGAAATCCATCCTTGTTGTGTTTCTATTATTGATTGATGAGTTTAGCATTTACAACACTTGAATTATGTTTTACAATAGGTTTTTGATGGTAGGTATTTATTTTTTAGATGTATTTAAATGAAGGGTTGTAATGAAATTGAGTTGAATGCCTACTCAAAGAGATATTGAAGAAACCATCCATGAATTTATGGATGAAGGGAGCCGTCATCATCATCCTGATGGTGAGAGACCAATCACCTTTGGAAAGTGAGAATGAGACTAGATCAAAATGGTGTCCCATAATGTAAAGCATCAAAAGACAATGAATTAGAGGAAGATGACTAAGAAGTGGTATAATGAAAATGAATAAGCTCAAGTTCTTCAGCTAAGATTTTGGGTGTATGCTTTGGTGGATCTTGTGACTCACTGAAGGCTGCCTAGATAGTGTGAAGGGACATTGGGAATCCATTGAGAGTCTAATATACGTCAATGTGATGGAATTATTTCCCATAATATTGTAAAATTATGTGTCTATGGACACTTCCACAAGCAAGTCCATGAGTAGTGGAATAGTGCACACCACCATGTCCTTGAAAATATGTTATGGCACTATGATCTATCATAGAGAAACTACAATAGGATCCAAAATAATATTTGACTTAAAAAGATGATTATAGAAATAGGAGATGTTGATTGTGGTTGGACTTTCTAGAATATCTATCACAGTGGTGGAATAATTGGAAGTTATCCCATGAAGAAGAGAAAGGATGGAGGATTTACCACCAAATGATAATCAAGGTCCATACCATCAAGAAATATAATTACTATCTTTCTCTAGATAGAAAAAAATTCATTGGCCAAATGATCATCCATAAGACATGTGGAGGCTTTGATGAGTTGTATAAGACTGAAAGAATCATCCATGGCACTAAAGGATACTAAAATCCAAATACCCTAATTACTTTATCAAAAAAGATGACAATACAAAACTAGAAAATGAGGCTACTGCCACAGACCTATAGCCACGGTTTTAAAACTGTGGCTATAGGTGGCTATATCCATGGTTTTTGTGGCCTATTTCCACGGTTTTAAAACCGTGGCAATAGGTTGTGGCTATAGACATGATTCTGTGGCCTATAGCCACAGTTTTAGAACCGTGGCTATAGGATACTTTTTTCAATGGCCTATTGCCACAATTTTTCAAAACTGTGGCAATAGGGTTCACGCGCTTTAGCGGGAAAAAAAATTCCCGCCAAAAAATTGGCAGGAAAACCTACCTCCATGGTTTTGAGGATATTCCCATGGTTTAGATTAATATATATATCATAATATATATATATATATACTCGTAATGTCACTTGGTGTAGTGGTAAATACTCTGGTTCGTAGAGAAAAGGTGCAGGGATCGAAACCTGCTGGTGAAATTTTGTATTTAGGTTATTTCCATGGTTTACCAAGGTTATATCCATGGCTAAAACTGTGGAAATAGATTCCTATAGCCACAGTTTAAACTGTGGCCATAGGTCAACTGCCACGGTGGCAGTTTTTAAGACCTATTGCCACGGTTTTCAAAACTGTGGCCATAGGAAGCTATTTCCATGGTTAAAACCGTGGCAATAGGCTGGGACCTACTGCCACGGTGATAGCGGCCACGGTTGTCCAAAACCATGGTCGTAACCTAGGGCCACATTTTTGGGGCCTATTGCTATGGTTTTGAATTATGTCAATAGGTATTTTTTCTAGTTGTGATACATTGGTAAAAGGTGATGTGATTAAAACTATATAGTATTTAGGCTACCTGAGTCAAGCATAATGTGACCTACCTAATAACACATATATTCAGTCACAGAAAATCATCAAACATCAAATGTCAGTAATATCAGTAAAAACAGTAACAGATCACTCTGTCCTTCGTCACCATCACTGTCATCACTGTCATCATCAACCTCATCCTTATCCTCATCCTTGTCCCCATCGTCGTCCCCATCCTCATCCCCATCCTCATCCCCAAACTCATCCTCTCCCTCGGCCTCTGCCTTGGCCTTTTCCTCACCCTCAACCTCAATCTCAGCATCATCCTCGTCCTCGGCCTCTTCCTCGCCATCGTCATCGCCAGGAACGACATCATCTCAACCACCACTAGTACTGCTTCCTGGTGCACTATATAATGAACGTATCGATGACACGTATTCATCACAAGTTGTACTGGCCTCTGGTGGAAGTGATTGACATAAAACTTTCATCAGTTTCATGAATTTAGTGTTTTCCCTATCAACCCATTCTTCCTCCTATGTGACTCTTTTTTCATCATGTTCTTATTATGCCTTAACCTTTTCCAACTCAGTGGTACTACAACTGGTACCTGAAGAGGTCCAATACATCATCAGTACTATACTCTTCCCAGGTCGGCAGTGTACTCTACTAGGGTGCTTATCTCCCAACACCTGATGTAAGTGATCATTTGGCCTAAAATTGTTAGGTTCCTGGGTATCAAGGGCCTCTAAAGTATCTTATTAAAAATATAAATAGATTATTAAGTTACAAAATAGATATTAAAATTTGAAATCAACAAAGTAAAACTTATAATCTGATGCTGTGTCGATTCGTTAACTGCACTTCCATCCTTTTTCTTTCTACTCAAGAAAAACAGTTTTGCTCGAGGCACATGTCCTTCAATATTCAATACCTGCCTCTGCAATGAAATTGAATGTAGGAAACCATAATTGAAAATAGGTTACCAATAATGAATTTAATAACTAAAATTATATCAAAACTTTAGAAATAAAATAAATTATAGAGAAAATAATAGAAAGTGCAAGTCCTAAAGAAAAATTATAAACAATTGTCGTACCTACTTCCTCTCATGATCTGACATCATAGTACACCCCAAAGTGTGGGGGTATTTTTTAGCATCAATGTTTTTTTATGATTCCTAAATAAAATTCAATAATACAAAATATAGTATTAATGCAAAACATGAAATTTTTCATTTAAAAACATCAAATGTGATTAATACCTTAAACTTGGTAGTTGTCCAATGAGTAATCATTTGACGATATCGTTCTATCAAACACTCATTCTTGATAGGTACCGCCTCTAACTCTCTGCCAACTCTAGCATGCCAAAAAATATACAACTTGTGTTTATAAGATCTCCAAATCTCACCTAATTTCTTTAGATGTGTTTTTTGTGCACCCTCGCCATCAGGAAAATTAAACTGAAGCTGACACTAAAATATTAATTCATATAAATACAAAAATAATATTACATTAAATAAAATAGTTTTTTTTACCATATTTGTGATCAATCATTATCCTTGACTTCGTTTAGAAACTTTCTCCATGAGAGTGGGCTGACGGGAATGATGTTAGAGTATTTGGCTAGCATTGCCAAAAAACTCCAACATTGCTACCCTATTTTCTCGATCATTTGGTTATCTTTATTATAGTCCACCATAAATTATGTGTGGTGGTTCCATGCCACACGCATGCATGTACGCCGCCGCCGCCTATCATTAGATGTATCTGTTATGAAAGAGAAACAAATATTAGATCAATAAATGTTATAATGAAAAGAAATTATGGTATAAAATTTTTTTAGGGTTTTAAAATATACCTGTGGTAGTTTGATCAATGGGAACCGCTGGATCCACAAGCACTGAAGGAACATCACCCTGTACAGGTGGAGTGGGTCCCAGTGTATTCTCCATAGGCGACTGTGTCAGAGAAGGATTCGAAGAAGGAATGTAGAAGCTTATAGAGAAAGAAGTATATGGTAAATAAGATTGCATGGATGGCTGGCCAAATGCATGATATAAATGAGGAGTGGGAATCATCATTGGATATGGTAAAGATGGGTGAGGAGGATCAGATGTAAAGGCTGGTGAAAACATGGGAAACCTAAATATTCAGTGTGTCCTTAACAATAGAGCTGGATCAGAATGTGTGGAAGATGGTACATCGGTGGGAGGGGTAGGGTATAATCGGGTACACCGACTGGAGTTCCTAGCTCTTGTACAACCCCCCCCCCCCCCCCGTACCACTGACCCGAGTATTGGGACCACTATTAGGATGCTCGTCGAATAATTGGCACCTAAGTGGTGGATCCCGCATAAAAGTTTAAAACAAAATTAATCATATGACGTGATATGTTATTGATATATATATATTTGAAATAAAATACTCACAACAGACACTAATGGAGGAATGCCCATCTCAGTCATTCGTCGATTGTTTTCCATCATCCTTTTTCTTCACTACTCAATAGGTTTTAATTCCTTCATTTGAAAACAAATACGGAAGTAATTAGAAAATGATGACTAATGTGTTACCCAAAAAAAAATATGAGACATGACTTATTTGTCTTAGGTCATTCGGTTCATATTTTTGGTTGGGTGATTTAGCTTTTTTTTGTTAGGTCGTTATTTTCATTTGTTTTGATTTTCATATCAATAAGTTTAATATATCCAATTCAATTCCTCTTGTTTTTTATTCTAATTTAATTGTTTCAGTTGTGTTTGGTTTTGTAGGTTTGAATACAGTTCAATTCAATATTAGAAAATGCAACTCAAATAAAAATGCAACCAATAAACATTTAAAACTAACATTAAGGTCAAGTAGGATACAAAATATTTGTAATCAATATTAAATCATTTTTAATAGTACCAACCTTAACAACCCAAGTCGAGCTAAACTAAAATAACTGAGAACACTGATGGATGATTCTATATATATCCCACCATAACTTCGGGTTCACAATCAACTCTAAAAATTGAGCTATTGGAGTTATCATAAGTAATAAATGGATTGGTTCCAATGGTAGTAGGGATGGTTTCAATTCCATCATCACTATCATCAAAAACATGTATTGGAATTACTTCAATAATGACACCAAATTTAGGTCGAAGAGGATCTTTGACATAAAAAACATGTTTCATCATTGATACCAATACATATGGTTCATCGGTAGAAAGAGTGTGAGTCATGTCAATAACTCAAAATCCAAAATCATCAATAAAGGTGCATTGACTTGTCATCGAATCAAAACACTAGAATTTCATCATCG
Organism: Viscum album; assembly: GCA_963277665.1. Taxonomy (NCBI): domain Eukaryota; kingdom Viridiplantae; phylum Streptophyta; class Magnoliopsida; order Santalales; family Viscaceae; genus Viscum; species Viscum album. Next base: position 1,625,664,550 of record OY728122.1, read on the forward strand.
TGAATCGACCATGAGAGTAATAATCCAATATTATTATTTTCTCAATGACTCCATAATAAGCTACATTTTCAAAGCAATGTTTATTATCTAATGCACTGGAAGAACAGTCTATTGTGGTAGTTAGCATAATTCCATCATGTTGTGTTATCATGTTCTTTGCTCATTCAGTGATAATAAATATGTACTCATTGATCACAATTGATTTGCATTCACAAACCATGATATTATGACCAAAATCTAAAGCTCTTATTTCCTCAAAAACAGAGTCAATAGGAAAACTTGATACCTAAAATATAAATGAATATTAAACTTAATTAAATATTGGTTCTATTTATTTATTAAAATAATATTTCTACCTTCAATTTCAACCAAGCAGAAAACTCTTTTCTATGAAAAGTCTCTCTCCTTCTCAAAGATAAAGAACAATGCTTTATATTTATCATTTCTTTATGTTCCCTATTATTAAAAATAGAAATAACTTAATAGATATGTAAAATTATAATATATGAGATAATATATACATGTTCAATTTACTTACTTGACATAGTCATCTAACAAATCATAGTTGAACAACATTGTGCGATGTGTTATCTCCCGCTCTTCAAGGATTAATTTCGTCAATGTATATGATCTAGGAATTCCTCTTATTTGAGGAAGTGATGGAAAGCTGGGTTCAATTTTCTCATACTGTTCTTCTTCATTTATCATTGTTCTGTTCATTCTCATAGTAATATTAGACAAATACATTGAGTAGAAATCCATACATTCTTGAGCTAAGTAATCGTTCGTGATAGAACCTTCAGGATGATTCGTATTCCAGACATAATATTTCAATGTGTACATATTTCTTTCAGTTGGATATATCCAATGAAAAGCAATAGGTCCTCCGAGAATTATTTTGGTTGGAAGATGGACAGTCAGATGTAACATGCATGTGAAAAATGATGGAGGAAATATTTTCTCTAACTCACACAAAATTAATGGTGTCTCTGCCAACATTTTTTGCAAGAAAGACTTGGACAACTTCTTAGCACCAAGATCTCTAAAAAAATGGTACAACCGAATAAATGAAACCCTTACATTATTAGATAAAAGATGACGGATTGTTATTGGAATAAACTCATACAGAAGGACGTGATAATCATGAGTCTTTGAAGATTTTAGCTTCAACTCTCTTTTGTTGACCCGTTTTGATATATTGCTTGAATATCCATCAAGAACTTTAATAGTCTCTAGTACTTTCAGAAATTGATGTTTTTCTGCAGGTGTCATCGCATAAGAAGCACATGGAACTTTCCATTTATTTTTACTGATACACACAAGATACAATTCTGGTCGGATCCCCCAATCTATCAAGTCACACTGAGATCATAAATCATCTTTTTTCTTTCCCTTGACATTTAGAAGAATCAAAAGCAACATTTCACATATATTATTTTTAATGTGCATTACGTCTAAGCAATGACATAACAAATTGGTTGACCAATAAGGCAACTCAAAGAAGATACTCCTCTTCTTCCAATTGTAATAGGTATCATTGGAAACATTCTTACTCTTTCTAGATTTCATTTGACCCTTCCCAAATAAAAAAATTAAATCTTGTGATTCATTAAGCACATTAGTTCTATACATACGTTGAGGTGGATTGTCGGTCTCCATGGTATTGTCAAATCTTCAACGATTATTTCTATATGGATGATTCATTGGAAAGAATTGTTGATGTCCCATAAAACTAAAACTACGATGATATTTAAGTCTTCTGGATCGGGTATTCTTCATACAAACAGGACATGACAATTTTCCCTTCATACTTCATTCAAACATCATTGCATAAGCAGGAAAATCATTGATCGTCCACATAAGCGCAACATGCATCTGAAATATGTCTTTCGAACATGCATTGTATGTGCGCACACCCACATCCCAAAGAAGTGTCAACTATTTTATTTTAAGTTTTCATGTATATGTTTATATCATTGTTGGGATCAGAAGGGCTAGATATGAGTATACTCGTGAAAGTGTAAGGTTTTTTCATACACAACCATGAGGGGAGGTTATAAATGTGTATGAAAACCGGCCATGTGTTGTACGAAGTAAGCATCTTCCCAAACGGATTAAAACCCATCACATGAAAGACTCAGCCTCACATTACGCATGTCAACTACAAAATCATGATATCGAGCATCAAATCTCTGCCATGTAAATCCATCTGCAGGGAGAACCAACTCTTCATTATTATTTTTTCTCTCAGTATTATGTCATCACATTTTTAATGATATTTTTTCATACATGAAAAAAATCTAGAGTCTGAGGATTAATGGAAAGTGTCACATGGGATGGTGTTCCATCAGCTTTTGGCTTCCATCAGGATGTTCCACATTTTATACAATCATTTCTTTCAGCATTTTCCTCCCAGAATAAGCTGCAATCTTTCGGGCAAGCATGAATTTTGTTTTTTGAAAATTCATATTATTCAACTAACTTTCATGCCATATAGTGGTTTGAGGGGATATTTGCATCATCTGGAAATAAGTCCTTCAAGAAGGTAATAATGTAATCGATGGCAGTATTAGAAATCTCATACATGGTTTTCCCATGAAACAATCGGATTAAAAAATTCTAGCTTTTTCATTTTACCACATTGCTGATATACTGGAGTCATCGTAGCATCATTCAATTTTTTTACCATGTCAACATCATCATTTTCATTGGATGTATCATGTGTGCTTGTATCGAAGACTTCTTGGGTCGACATTCTTTACTTCTCATGATGAAGAATAAATGGAAACTAGTCATATATCAAATTCTCTAATCCAATCCTCTCATTTGGATCATCATCATTTTTAGATTCTAGTTTCTCCCCATTGTGATACCACACATAGTAGTTTGTTTAAAAAAACATATTTGGTTATATGATAGATAACTTCTTCACAACTCAACCAAGGTCTTCCAACACAATTATAACATGAGAAGTGTATGTGACCACTATCTGAAGCATTGTCAAATGTGAAATCTAAAAACCTCTCCAAATTGTTTTGAAAATCGCTTGAGATCCAATCAGTTTCATACATCCAATTTCTATCTATTCTGTAAAACAATGTAATAAGTCATTTCTTGAAAGCAATTCAATAAGATTGAAGTTTAATCAAAAATATATTTAAGTAAATGAGAATTTTTTTCACTTTATATAAAACCATAACTAATACACTACTCTATATGAGAATCATAATATGAAAGACAAAAAAATACTCTATAGATAGGTTTTGTTAAGTAAATGAGAATTGTTCAACTCAGTTCATTTTTTATCATTACTATAGAATTTATTTTAGTTAAGTTCACTTTAGTTCAATTCTATTTATTTTAGTTCAGTTTGATGCAATTTAGTGTTTTTTGGGTCTACTCAAGTCTACTTGGGTTAAATCAAGTCATTTCAATTCAATTCAGTTGGTTTGATATAGCCTAAGAGTTCATTAGTATGAGGGTTGGAGTGGTGTGATCTTTTCCACTAGTAATAGTATCATATTGTTGAGATTCTTCTTCAACCTATATCCATTGATAACAAATTTGTACATTTCTCCTTTATTAACTATCAAAACAACACTAAATATATACACATTAGTGATGGTCAATGGGCCTTCCCCTATGGAATGAAGTTCATCATACATTAATTTTAGTCTTGAGTTGTAGAGAAATATATTTTCTCTAGTTTAAAAGTCGCTTTATTGAATTAGCAAGTTATGTGCTACTCCTATTCTCTCTATGTAAATTATGGAATTTACAAATTATTCTCTCTTTATTTCGATATGTTCTTGAATATATAGTCTTCTTTCATATCCAGCCTTTTCTATATCCATATTCATCTTTTTAACTTCCTAATAAGATTTATGTCTTATCTCTACATGCATATGATAACTAATCTATTTGATAAATTAATATGTGCTCATTCTATTTGGGGTTTTGTAATCTATTCTATAAACCCACAAGGTGTCTTCCAACCTTTTTCTCATATATTTTCTATTTCACTTTACTATATTTTCCAAGATACCTTTAATATCACTTTTAAAAAATTCAACTTGTTTATTGGATTGTGGATAGTAAGGTGTTGATGTATTGTGGTGCACTCTATACTTCATCATTAAAGCTTCCAAGCACCTGTAGCGAAAGTGGGTTCATCTGTCACTGATGAATTCTTGTAGGATTCTAAAACAGAAAATATAGTATTACTCAAAAAAGTAAAAATAATACTAGAAACGTCATTTTTTTTGGCCTTGGATTCCACACATTTTGAAACATAGTCAACAAATAACAATATGTTTGAATATCCAAATGACTTGCGAAATTGTTTTATAAAGTCTATACCCCATACATCAAATATTTCACAAAAAATCATTGGTCATTGAAGTATTTATTATCTCTTATATATATTTCTAGTGAATTTTCACTGCTCATATTTCTTATAAAACTCAAAAGCATCCTTAAAAAGTTTGGGATGGTATATTCTATATTTAAGGACTTTCCTAGAAGTTCATTGAGGTTCAAATTAACCTCCACAAGATAAATTATGATAAAATTATAACACATATTATACCTCAGTTTTAGGGAAACATATGTTGATCATTTGATCATTATAAAACTTCCATATATATGGATCTTACCGAAAATAAAACTATGATACAATATTTAGTATAAAAAATTTTGTTGGATTAGATGCTACAAAACATGAGAGGTTACCAAAAAATTTAACATATCATCATACCATAATACTTCTCCTTCCAACAAATATTGTTAATCTTATGGAATTATTTCATTAAATAGTTCCTTGACTAGAATTTCCACCTCAATTGTGTGGTGAATCCTGTAAAAGTGGTCTTCTACTTGATTTTTATCTCCTCTCATTTCTTTTATTTTCAAATAAAATTTCTATCATTGTAAAATTTGTCTTACCAAACATAGATTTTATAATGTCTTCTTGATAAAAACAAAAGAACAAAAAACAACCCTATCCTAAAATCAATACAAATGAAAAAAGGAAAAATAAATAGAGGTAGGACATATAACTCAGTTAGAGCTTACCAATTTGAAGTGGAAGAACAAAAAATGACTTGAATATGGATCCCCGGTTGAGAAGAATGGTTCACACACTAGGAAGAAGAAGGGATCTGTCGTTTAGGGAAAATCAAAACACAAAACAAAAAATAAATAGATGCAAAACATTAAAACTAAGTTAGCACTTACAGATTTGAAGTTTTAGAACAAAAAATGGCTTGAATCGATATGGATCGACCAGTGGGAAGAAGGTCCGCAGGTTGGGGAAGAGGGGAGCTCCGGCTTAGGGAAACACACAGGCAGAGGGGGAAAGTGGAGGGATGCTCTGTATTTGAGGCCAAGTTTCCCAATGGTTTTAAAAAATCGTTGGGGTAGCTTTGTAGAAAGGACCCTATCCCAACAATTTACTGAAACCTTTGGGATAGGTTGGCTCTATCCCAATGGTTTTTTGAAACTGTTGAGAAACTGGTCTCTAAACATGCATATACCAATGGTTTGAGAAAACCATTGTTATAGGTGCATTGGTATAGAGTGTTTTTGTAGTAGTTCCTTTTAAGAGATCCTCTTGATGACTATTCTTGGAATCGAGAGATCATATCTATTCAAACTCAGAATTAAGTTTCGCTTGTCTCATTGGATCCACATTGGTGAGTTCTCGATTCCTTTCGCGTCGTTCCTCATTTGGTTTGGTATAGATTGTGCTATTTTTGTGCAAGATAATGTTCTCTATTAATAGGTTCTTCGTTCGTTCTTCATTTTTCTCCCGATCTGAGTTGAATCAGAAGTTTATACTGGATGAGCTATCCACTACGAACCTACAGTAGGTGGTCTCGTGCCTTTCATTTAAAGTCTAAGTGTATATATATATGTCTTTGTGTCGTGCACCCAATTCTTGGGCGCCACCTTGAAATGAATTTAAATCCTTAAATTGAATTGTTAGGCATGGACTGTGTAATTAAAGAGGCCCGTTGATGAATGATCATAGGTTGTGGACCTTGAAATTGGAACAACCCCTTTGGGTGCGTTGTTTAATTAAATGGACCATTATGATGGTATATGAAATTGGATGCCTTAGGGTGTGGCCTTTTACCCCTTTCTTTGGGATGTCAAATGTGATTTGAATTGTAAATTGAATCCATGAATTGAATTATGAAATGACATGTGAGTTGAATTGTGATATCATTTGTAATTGAATTGATTAATGGGAAAGGATGGATTGACCAAGACCCTTGCCTCTTTCCTTGAAATGGATTGTTTAAGCGTGTGATGCTTGTTGTAATGAAATGCCCACGTGAGTAATTGAGAGGTAAGCCTTCTAAGCTTATCATGTGCCTTTAGCCACCTCTTTAGGTGAGGTGTAAATGAATTGTTCTTGGTATTGACCTTGGAATAGTTAAATGAAATTGATTAAATGATATTGATTAAATGATATTGATTAAATGTTATTGAATGGTTATGAATATGCCTTGGGTGACACATGGATTCAATGAAAAATGTCATGGAGAGACTCATTTGGCTTTTACCATGCTTATGCCCAAGTGACACATGGACTCCTTATATAAACTGCCAAGGACGGACTCATAGGGGTTGACTATTATATATCAGGTGATACTTGGATTCCTTAGTGGATTGCCACGGATGGACTCAAAGGGCATTTGATCATGTATGACATGGGTGATACTTGGGATCCCTTAGTGGACCGCCAAGGACAAACTCAAATGATAGAGATGTTACACCACACCTAGAGCGATACATGGGTTCTTGTGAGGATCTTCATAGACAAGCTTGTAGGGTGTTGGTTTATATTATACCCAGAGCGATACCTAGATTCCAAAATAGGAATGTCAAGGATGGGCTCAGCTTCATAAATGAATAATTTATGAAATGAAATATACGACACGTCAGCCAAGCCAAAGCACAAGCTTGGATTCGGTCTTAATCTGACACATTATGGATGGCATGTTTAGACATCCTTTGACCATGTTATCACAGGGGACGTTGGGCACTATATAAGGTCTCGAGGCTTACTTTAATGAGTTTGAATCATTAAATGAATATGATTATAAATGAGAACATGAACTATAGGATGTTTACTTTCAATACTTCATTTACTAACTGGATGACACTAGACCTTGGGTGGTTGCCTACTGGGATTATGTCTCACACCCTGTTCGAGCCGCATTGGGTACCCGAACAAACTATATGATTGCAGGTATGGATAAAGACAAGCGTCCTGATACAGGTTCTTGATCGTTGCTTAGGAGCAGGGGAGAAAGGGACCGAACTGAGGCACACGATGCTAGTTGGGATACTTTTGGCCTTTTTTACTTTTGATACATGTATTGTAATGTACTTTTGTGTACCTGTTTTGGTTGTTTTATAGACATATGACATCTATCATCATCATCATTGTATATGATCTTCCTTTTGATATTGTTATATATTCTTGTTGTTTATCTATTGTGTGATTGTTATTACTGCTTCCGTTATTTGTATGTCGTTGTATTTACGTTGTGTTTCACTTTGGTGGTGAGGGCATAGTCTCCTCATGGGCACACTTAGACCCTCGCTACTAGTCGACAACCTCTAACATTTGGAGAGATGCACTTGAGGCCATGTAGCCAATCGGTATCAAGATATTACATACCCAAAAAATATATTTCAAGATTCCAATGAAAATCCATGAAGAATATTTTTTTCCAAAATCATAAGAAATAACATGCATTTACAATTTACACCTAAATGACATGAAATAATAAACACATAAAATTCCCAAATTCAAACAACAATAGGAGGATATAATCAATGAATTGCACTTTAAAATTGAAAAAATAAGTATCTAATCACTCTACTACATTTGTTTTATTGCACTCTTGGACAATTCTCAATAATGAACATTCAAAAACATGATCAACAATTCACAAAAATCAGAATTTCACATTATAAACTTCCAAAAACCATGTCAAAACTTGTATGCAATTCTTATCATTTCATAGAAAATAGTGGAAAATCATGTATTCTATTATCAATGAACACCATCCCTTAACAAGTAAATTTCAGAATTCCAATCACAAAAATAAAATCAAAATTCAATTTTCTATCAACAAGCATGTGAAAAAGATGGAATTTCAAGAGCAGAAGTGAACAAACAAACATCGGAAAATAGATTTTCAGATTCAGTATTACAATTCCAACCTAATATTCAACACCTATTTATATTTTCTAGAGAAAAATTCACAAGTAGTCAAGCAGGGTCTCAATATCTCATAGTTCAAAATGCACATAAATTTTCAAAAGTAGTTGAGTTTTTTTTTTAAATGCACATGTGCTCTTCATGAAACTTAAAATATCTCCATTAAAAATTGTTAAACATTATAGGCTCAACAAACAGGAGCACAATTTAGTGAAAAAATTCAGCACAAAATAACCAGATCAGTTCACGATATGTTCAACAGTGGATTCAAACATAGCTCGACATAATTTTAAAACACCGGTTTAAAGAATCAATTAAAATCTCCCCAAAATAGATTTTGTAATTTATGTTTTGTTATGAACTCAATCAATGAACAAGAAAATACATAGAAATTTCTAACTACCAAGAAAATAGTGAGAAAACTTTTTCAGTTCTTTTAACAAAAAATAACTTCGCTTCATACGTGAATTTAATCCATTTCCCTCACTTCAATTCAAGAAAGGTTCAAGTTAAAGGAGTGAAATAATCACCTTCAATCAAATAGAAGTTTTCTTTTGTTCATGGGAGTGATCGAACATCATTTTTTAAAAAAAAATCAAGTTTAATCCACTGATTTTATTCCCCCCTTCATTCATTTAACATGTGTTTTGTTGGGTAATTAGGATTAGGGTGTGTTTTGAGAATTATTTTAAAACTGATTAAATATTAAAATTTTAGTGGATAAAATGGTTTCCCATATTTTTTTGCTTAATGTACGGGTGGGGGTCTAAATTTGGTTAAGGGCCCCTGCCTATGCGTGCTCCTATAGCCAGTATAGGTGTGAAGAGGCCTTGTATATGTGTGAAGTGCTTTTATCGTTTCTTATTCCCTGTATTACAGGATGCTCGGATGGTGTGCTGCAATATTGCATAAAGGTATTTCCATAGTACTCAGATGTGTAAAGGTTATAGGCGATTGAAGATTATGTAATGGTAAAGCTCACACTCCCTCGATTGTTGGGGATCAGTGCTCGAAGCAACAAGCGCAAAACTTGCTCCGAAAGATCTCCTGTGAAGGACTGGGAAGTCCAGGCACCCCAAGCACCGCACTGAGTCGTCCATGCATCTAGTTTCGGTCTTCCCAAGGTCTTCATTCTGAGTAACATGACAAGCAAACATGCATGCAAGCACACAAGATTACGTCGTTTGGACTTTCGTCCTACATCCACAGGAGAACGACATCATCACTCTCATTCAATGAGGAAAAACATCTAGGTTACAAGAATTTCCATCTTCTGAAACTCTACCTAGATCATCGGAAGATGTGCCACCAACATCGTTCGATCACCGCATCTTCTGGCTTCCTCCTTCCGGTCTCCACCCTTGCGAGTCTCAACCTCCGCCTTTGGCTTTAGTGTCTTTGGATTTGTATGCTTTCAGGTTCGATTCCCCGAAAGGGGAGCCACCTTCGCCTCTGTCGGGCTCTATCACTACCAGTCATTCGTACTCAACAAATATCACTGCATCCATTTATATAGACTCCAAGTCTATATCTCTAATTAATACAATTAACATTAATTTTTTCATCCATTAATATTGAGAATTAATTCTCCATTAATTCATCCATCTATATAGACCCCAAGTCTATATTCTTTTTGTCTTGAGAATCATTTTCGCATTTTGAGTCCAATAATCTCCCACTCGAAGACTATTCTCATGCTCTCACCAATGTTGAAACTAGTCCAGCTTCCATTCACCATTCTTCAGCAGCACGGTTCTCCCTTCTCCATCTGCAATATCATGTAGAACAGTGGTTCTAGATAAATCTTTTATCGACTTGAACTGACAACTGACGACTTCATCTGACATCTCCTTCTGGGAACCCGAGTCATCTGTCACCTGATTTCAACTTCCAAAATAATTCTTGAGTGCTTGATATCACGATCTTCCAGTTCTATTGCCTTTTAGAATTTCAGTAGCCTTCCACCAAGCTTCAAATGTCACACAATGAACGGAACACGTCGTATGACACCTGTGGATAAGAAGACTTGATATTTCAACAACACTGCTGATATAGCCGCTATCTTCCAGTGAAATTCTTCTGGATGTATGATAGAACACCTAACCCGAGGAACCCCAACAAACTTCCACTACTAAACTCTGACTATCACCGACAACGAAACACGCCTCATGACTCCTGTTGTTCAGTTGGACTTACGATATCCCAGAGACACATCTGGTATCGTTGTTGTCTTCTGGTAACGTCCTTCGAGTCCTTGATAAATTTCTCCATCGGATGCTTTCCATTGTGCTCTGCAACTGAACACCTCAACCTTCCTTTTGATACCACATGTTGGGGATCAAAGCTCAAAGAAATAAGTGTGGAACTTACTCCAGAAGATCCTCCACGACTTTGATGTCCAGGACGAGGAAGTCCAGACATCCCAGCCATCGCACCGAGTCGTCCTTGCATCTAGTTCCGACTCTCTCAAGGTCTTCATTCTGAGCAATGAAAAAGCGCACGAAAAGCAAACATGCATGCAAGCACATATGATTACGTGGTTCAAACTTTCGTCTTACATCTATGGGAGAACGACGACAACACTCTCATTCAACGAGGAGAAACATTTAGGTTATAAGAATTTTCATCTTCCAAAACTCTACCTTAATCACCGAATCGTCACATTTTCTGACTTCCTCCTTCTGGTCTCCGCCCTTGCAGGTCTCGACCTCCGCTTTTGGCTATGGTGCCTTTGGCTTTGTGTGCGCTCGGGTTGGCTTCCCCGAAAGGGGAGCCACCTCCGCCTTTGTCAGACCCTACCACCGCTCATCATTCGTACACAACAAATGTCACATCATCCATTTATATAGACCCAAAGTCCATATCACTAATCAATGTAGTTAACATTAATTTTTTCATCTATTAATATCGAGAATTCTATTGATATTGGGAGAAAATCCCCTATTAATATTCAGAAAAATGTCTGAGTTAATAATTTTATCTCTAGTGCTGGATCCAAATCAATTATGTCTGAGTCCAACATTCGGCTACCCAAGGGTATCTGGAGCTCTCCCGGGGTGCGTAAGGGTCAATTGCCTGGACACTCACACTATGTAAGATCATCACAATAGCTAGCCCAAGCACTTTCAGCCGAAACCAAAACTGAGACAAATCAAAGCCGCCCGAGAATGAAGAACTGTACTGATTCTCCAAATATGCGGCCAAGCTGAGTAACCATCGCTGAAGTGCGATGAGTCCGAGAGTTATCGAAGTATTTTCAATTGCAAAGAGAATTTTGGATCTTCACGAGGTTGTGCAGCGGCACCCCTTACCTTTCACGAACTTAATTGGGAGGAAGATGATCACCCATCGAGTTAAAATAGATGAAGCTAAACTTGAACAGACATTCGTTCGCTGGTTGTTTTAGTTTCTCTTTGCAGGATTGAATGAAGAAGATGATGGGGCCCTCAAAGATTCCATCTGCTATGTCCTCAACTTTGGAGAATATCACATGCATGGTTTTTGGTAATTTGCTTCAGCGAAGATGAATAGACAGACATCGAGCTTTGGTTCTGGTGCATTGAAAATGAAGATTCGTCACCATGGAAGTCACTCTTTGATCGCCTGAATTCGTTCAATGAAGCAGATGCTCGACTGAGTCACGATTGAGTTGCAGATAGAGACACTGATCCAAGTGTCAATCCAATCAGGGAGCTCAAATATGTCTGAAGTTGATGAAATATTTGAGTAGGTGCATTCCCAATCAAGAGCAGATCCACACAAAGTGCAATGCTGCTCCTCTCCAACCACCATACCTGAAGACTGGGCAGCCCACATCACTTCAACAGCACCAAGAAACACCCAAATCTGGACCGATCCACTTAAGCCCAACTTAGGCCTAAGGCTACCTTCACTAGAACCCAAACCAGCTAGCACGTGAATCATTTTCCCAAGTCCTCCCGCAAGGCTCGCATGTGCAGTGCACTAGAAGGAAATCCCTCGAGCAGTACCTACTTCCATTAAAGTCGCGAAGCAGCGAAGCACACCAGCTCACGATTCTTCTTGAAGGCATACGAAACTCGATCGTGGGGTGATTCCTTCAGCTTGGTACAATTTTTCATTCTTTTTATTCTATTGAGAGAGGTTGGGCTACTGTATATAAGGGGATAGGGTATGTAGGAACTAATAATTCCCCTCCATGGGATGTGCTAACTCTTTTCTTATCCTTCTGTAATTTTCCTTTTGTTAAATGTTATGTGAAGTGAAATTCTATTCTTCTTTCTCCATTTGGCCTGTGTTTATGATTTTTCCCTCATGCTGCACTGTGAACCCTTAACCCCAGGATAATGGTGTGCTAACTCAAGTAGAAGTCTTGGGGTAGGTCTCACAGTGCTCCCAAGTCCCTTCTCTTTTATTTCTTTATGCTTTTGAATCAGTTGGGATGGGGCATTAGGTTTGCCCATGGATTGTGAGGAGATTTCTCATTTTCTCCTCGTGATCTCCACAGTCTCATTCCAATATCACCTATATCATTTTCCCTCCGTTCTCTCGGTTTACATTTCATACCATTAGAGTCGTGTGGATCGAGGGATGAATGTTGCACGATTAGGAACAGGTGGAAGGTGGTGGATTATCTATGGTTGTGGCATGTCCATCACTTGACACTATAGAGGAGGTGAGACTTGGTGTGCCTATGAGATTTGGGAAGGTGCACTAGGACTTACAAATTAAGTTGAGGTTTATAATCCATGAAATGATATTGAGTGGATTATCAATGAATTTTAAGAAATTAATTTGGACTACGAAAGACCTGTGTTAACCTAATCTTGGGCTGAACCCTTTCCCCGTTAACACTTATTTAGAATTTTTATCGCTTTATTTTCATGCATACACACAACATCAACACTCTCATCCATTTGTTTATAATATTAAAAAAGAAACATTAAAAAATATTAATAATTGATTAAGATTAGTGAAGAGTCGCCACACACTCCTTGGGGAACAACCCTGGTCATCCCTGTGATGAATTTAGGAGTTTTAAAATTCTATTTGACCATGGCCCGCGACAATCGCACAATCATTTTGGCATTGTTTCTAGGGAGTTAGGTCAGAAATTCTCTTTCCTTCGTCGCTTTATAAATACTTTACTGTTTTCAAATTAAAATTTAAAATCTAAAAAAAAAGGAATCTTCTTTTGACTCACCACCCCCAAAACAAGAGGTTGTTTTACTTAGTGCTAAACAGGTGCAAAGAGCCATAAATGTAACAAGTAGAGATGAATTTAGGGAGCTCTTCGAGGACCTTGAACCATCAATGCTAGAATCCTTAACCAAAGAACTTATCGAGATCCCGGAATACTTCCTGTAATTCTATCAACATTCGGCCAAAGCACCCAACAAGCACATCCCTCAACATTTGAGGAAGATGTCTAGGAGGCTGAAATACAACTTGAGTACCACTCACTGGTGGTCCCGGAAGATGGATTCCTAGGAGCCTTGTGCATGAAGAAAAGAGATGGAGGCTGAAACAATTGAGGGAGATGGTCATATTTTGAGTTCATTTGTTGATTTTATACAACCTGATTTACAAACTAATTTCGATTATTTTGACCTTGTAGAATCAGTCCCACTTTCATAGGCTTTATAGGAGTTGGATGAGGCTACCCTAGAAGAGGAGACAACTAGGTTTGTGGGAAAATTGGTGCTAGAAGTTGAGGAAAAAATTCAAATTCTGGAACTAGATTTGCGAAATTATCAGTTTGCAGAGGAGCTGAATGAGAATTATTTTGATTATCTACTGAAGTCTGCCCTGGAAGAGTTGTAAGAAAAATAGAAGGAGATAAGGACACCTTGGTCCCACAGGTACAAGGAGGAACCATGGATTTGGCAGTAATAGAATTGGAAGCACCAATGGACACCACTCCTCATGAAGATGTAGAACATGAGACCCCATAGATCATCCTTTCAGCCCCACATTGAAAGTTGTTTCACAATGCCAAGGGGATGGACACACACCATGCTACCAAATAGGACCTCCACTCAAAGAGTCAATCTATGAATCATAGGGGAACCACAAGGATGTGGTGGTTGAGGTCAAAGAAGCATCATCCTCTAGCAGATTGGGGATAATCACAAGGGTGTCCAGCTATGGGTAGGAAAAACTACATCACTTATTGGGGGGTTTTACCCAAGATTCTTCTTTTCTTTTCTCCACTTTTCATTTATTTTCAGTAATGTGTTTTAATTTTTGTTAAACCCAGTTTTATTATATTGGGTATTTCCGAGTCCCACATCTGAATACTCCACCATGTATTCCTTTTTACTCATCTATAAAAAAATGTCCCCACCTCACATTGAGGTACGGGGAATTCACCATCTACATGGTATCAAAGAGTGTTCTCTAACCTGAGCCCTTCCTCCCAATTTTTTTCTCTCCCCGTTTAGGGTTTCAACAATTCCCTGTACGGCTTCCCGATTCTGCCCGGCCCCGCCCTCCCTGTGCGGCTTCCCAGTTCTGCCCGGCCCCGCCCTCCCCGTGGTTTCCTGGCTACGCCAAGCCCCGGCTCCGCCTCCCGACGTGCCTGACGAACCCGCCGCGCCTCCTGGTTCTCTGGGGCCTCCTGGCTTTGCCCAGCTCCGCCTCCCGCGCCTCCCGTCACGCCTCCCATCGCACCTCCCTGCGGATTCTTCTAGGTCGCCCGCCCCGCCCTTCTCGGTGGCTTCCCAACGTCCTTCGGCTCCCAGCCCTCCCTCTGTCCCGACGGAACCCCTTGTCCGCGGCCTCTCACGCACAGCTTCCTACGCACCGCCCACCGTCACCTCTGTGCGCGCGGCACTCACCGAACCAGGCGGCCTCCCGTAGCAAGAATCGGCCTCCCGATCCCGACGTCGCGCCTCTCGATCCCGATGTCGTCACCCAAACGGCCCGCCTCTCCCGGCACATCCTGGTCCCGACGTTAGATCCCAACGCCCCTCCCCGTCTGACGCGGCGCTCTTTTGGAGTTGTCCGGTTCGGCCTCCCGCTCGACGCGGCCCTTGATCGATCCCGCTCTCTAGGCAGCCGGCCATAGCCCGCCCTCCCGCGGTTTCCCGATCCTCGCCTTCGCGGCCCCTCCCAGCTTCGCGCTCAGCCCCGCCTCTACAGCCCTTGTCGGCTTCACGATCGGCCCCCGCCTACCAGCGGACACTCTCGACTTCGCGATCGGCTCCCGCTCTCCAGCAGGCTTCTCAGCAGAGTCTGCGGCCCCTTCCAGCTTCGCGATCGGCCCCCGCCTACCAGCGGACCCTCCCGGCTTCGCAATCAGCTCCCGCCCTCCAGCAGGCTTCCCGGCAAAGTCCGCGGACCCTTCCGGCTTCGCGATCGGCCCCCGCCTACCAGCGGACCCTCCCGGCTTAGTAATCGGCTCCCGCCCTCCAGTAGGCTTCCCGACAGAGCTTCGACCCTGCCTCCCGTCGCGGCTCTTGGCCCCGCCTCCTACGGAACTCTCCCGGACCCACCTGCCCGCGAACTCCCCGTGGACTCCCAGCTTCGCGACCAGCCGCGCCGCTCGCCGTATTTTTTCAGCTCCGCCTTCCTGCGACTCTCTGGTTTCACATCCCGACCCTGGTCCCGCACTCCTCGGCGTGTCCCGGAGCTTCTCGACGATCTCCCAGTCAACACCCTCATCGGCGCTTCTCGACCCGCCTCTTGCACTGGCTACCGTCACCGCAACAACTCCTGCAGCACTGATGACCCTTTTCTAGGGGCCTACTTCTTGTGCGGCGCCCACCAACTCCGTCATGGTTGGAACTTCCGCCCACAGGACTCCAGCACCACCTCCAGTCGTCGGCGCTCCTACAAAGTCGCCCCCTCGCCTCAGCTGTCAGCCTTCCCGCACGGCAGCCCCACGCTTTATCCCTCCGTCTGTGCGCCTGCCTGAGCAGTTGTCCCATGCTCCGTCACCAGTCTCGAGTACCCGATACAGACTAACGCTCTCACCGGAGGAGATTGCATTTATACAATCTTATCGGGTTGTCTTGCCCCCTTCCTCTTCTCCAGCCACTATTGTTCAGACTGGTGGCTCTGCCGCAGGTATCTCTCCTCGGCCGACAACTTGGATGTTTGACTTTGGTGTGTCTGAACATCTCACAGGAGATTCTGGTATGTTCACTACCTATCATCTGCATACTAGGCGCCTCTGAAATTACTGCTACTAATGGATCGAAAATCCCCATTGTGGGATTTGGCACCTGCTCATTGACCTCGTCTATTTACCTGTCTTCAGTAACTCATGTTCCTGAGAGTCTATTTAATCTCATCTCCATCAGCAAACTCACCAAAGATTTAAACGGTGTGACTACTTTTATGTCTTCTAGTGTTGTTTTTTAGGAACGAACGACGAATCGGGAACTTGGTCGAGGTTATCTTCGGAATGGGGTGTACATGTTCTATACCCCACCATCTCTTGTTTGCTCTTCCACCTTAACCCGTGCCCTTGACCTTCATTCTCGCATTGGTCATCCATCGGCTTCCGTCCTACATAAGCTTTGCCCTCAATTCAGTCTCTAACTTTCATTTCATTGTGAATCCTGCAAGTTTGCTAAACATCATCGAGTAAAATATGTTCCTTGACTGGAACCACGTGTCGTGAATCCTTTCGACCTTATTCATTCCGATGTATGGGGTCCTTGCAGAGTTCCTAGCCAGTCTGTGTACAGTTATTATATATCCTTTATTGATGATTACTCGCGTATGACATGGTTTTACCTTCTTCATGATCGGTTTGAAGTTTTTTCTACTTTTCAGACCTTTTACAATGAAATTCATACTCAATTCTCCACCTCCATTAAATGTCACTGCTCCGACAGTGGACGGAAATATTTATCCACTTCCTTTCAGCAGTTTTTTAAAGATAAAGGTGTCATTCATCAGACATCCTGCCCTAACACACCTCAGCAAAATGGAGTGTCCGAGCAGAAATATCGCCATATTCTGGAGATTGCTCGCGTCCTCCTATTCCACATGCAGGTGCATCTCTTTTTCTGGTCTGATGTCATCCTGACTGCTACCTACCTCCTAAACCAACTCCTTTCTTCTATCCTTCAGGAGGAGACTCCTTTTCAGACTGTTCTCCTCTCTCCCTCCTCACTCACTTCCACTCTGTGTGTTTGGGTATCTGTGTTATGTTCGGAACACTTGCTCCAATCTCTCTAAACTTTCTCCCAAATCTCTCCGTTGCATCTTCCTCAGATATTCACGCACTCAGCGCGGATACTGATGCTTCTCTTCGGACCTACGGTGGTATATCATCTCTGCTGACGTCTCGTTTGTTGAGAGCTCTCCATTCTCACTTCCCTCTCCTCATCCAGACACTGACATCGATGATTGTCTTCCTCTCATTATCCATCCTCCTCTGGTGTATCCCCCTGTTGATCACCGTTTTGGTACGGTATACTCCCGTCGCCCATCGACTGTGCCCCCCGTCCAGGTCGAGGACACCATCATCCCAGCTTCATTCGATGCTCCCACCCTAGCACCAGATGACTTGTCTATTGCATTCCGGAAAGGTACTCCTTGCCAGAATACTCCTCTCTATACATCTTCATACAGAGGTTTGTCAGCTTTGGAGACGATATTTATTCCCCGCACAGTTGGTGATGTCAAATCTCACCCGGGGTGGCTACAGGCGATGTGGGATGAACTGCAGGCTCTGAATGACAACCATACTTGGGATCTGATCCCCCTTCCAGAAAGAAAATAGGTGGTCGGCTGCAAATGAATTTATACGGTTCGTCTCAATGTCGATGACACTCCATCGCCTCAAAGCCCGACTTGTGGCGAAGGGCTTTGCTCAGACATATGACATCGACTATTTTAGACCTTCTCTCTGGTGGCCAAGATGGTCTCAGTCCGCTTATCCATCTCTCTGGCCGCTCATCATCATTGGCCGCTTCATCAACTGGATGTTAAGAATGTCTTTTTTTCATGTTTTTCTTAAAGAAGGGGTCTATATGCAGCTGCCCCCCGGATTTCGTGTCTTCGGTGCCGACTCTCATGTTTGCCGACTTCGTCAATCTCTATATGGTCTCAAGCAGTCTCCTCGTGCTTGATTCAGCCGCTTCAGCACCGTCGTCGCCGCCTTTAGACTCTCGCATTATGAAGGATCACACCATCTTCTACCGTACGACATTCAACGACTGCATCTTGCTGGTGGTATATGTTGATGATATCATTATCACAGGGAACGGCTCCACTGGAATCGCCCAACTCAAGGGGCATCTTCACCACCACTTCCACACCATAGATCTTGGTCCTCTCACATACTTCCTTGGCATCGAGATCTCCCGTTCTACGAACACCATCTTTCTCTGCCAAAGGAAATATGTCATGGATATTTTGTAGGATGCAGGGTTGAGTCAGGCGACTGTCGTGGACACTCCTCTTCAGCCGGATGAATGTCCTCTCTATGACGACACGACACCCTTTTCTCACCCAGAGAGTTGTCGTCGTCTGGTAGGAAAACTCAATTACCTCATCATGACACAACTCGATATTGCTTGCGTTGTTGGCAAAGTGAGCCAGTTCATGAAGCATCCGACCAAATATTAGTTGGATGTTGTCCTCTGCATTACCAAATACATCAAGAAAGACCCTGCCTGTGGTCTTCGATACTCCCATCACGCTCATCTAAATGTTGAGGTCTTCTGTGATGCTGACTATGTCGGTTGTCGTGCTACCCGCAAGTTTACTTCTAGGTATGTCGTCTTCTTGGTAGGTAACCTCATCTCTTGACGCACCAAGAAGCAGACTGTCGTCTCCAGATCTAGTGCGGAAGCTGAATACCGTGTCATGGCCACAGTCACTACTGAGATCTTCTGGCTTCATCATCTCCTCCATGAACTTGGCTTCCTACCGCAGAGCTCTGCTCATATCTGGTGTGACAATCAAGCGGCCACGAAGATTACTTCGAATCCCGTCTTTCATGAATGGACGAAGCATATCAAGGTGGACTGTCACTTTCTTCGTCATCATCTTGAGCAAACCCATATCAGTTTCGACCACATTCCAACGGTGGATCAGCTGGCCGACATCTTCACAAAAAGCCTCCCGGGAGCTTGTCTGGACTCTCTGAGTACCAAGCTGGGCATCAAAAGCATCAACACCTCAGCTTGAGGGGGAGTGTGTGTGGTCTTGTTTGCTGTCATCTTTCTTTTGTGGGACTCTTGGTCCAAGCTGGGCATGTCTAGCTTGAGGGGGAGTGTTAAACCCAGTTTTATTATATTGGGTATTTCCGAGTCCCACATCGGAATACTCCACCATGTATTCCTTTTTACTCATCTATAAAAGAATGTTCTCACCTCACATTGAGGTAAGGGGAATTCACCATCTACATTTTTCAATAAGATGCTAAATTTTGTTTTAATCTCTGTGCAGGACACAAGCTGGACAACACCTTCAACACCTATTTGAGTATCACTTGGAGCCAAAATAAGTGGGAATAACTTCTTTCCAAAGTTTTCCACACAGTCACAAGTATACAGGTGAACTCCTTCTGTCACACTAGTTTTTGCTATCTTATATTTTCTTCTTGAAAATTGCATGATTTCTATTGAATTTCCTCAAGGATTAAGCTGAAACCGTGTGGGGGGGGGAGGGGGGAAACAATTGAGTCCTCTACATATTTTCTACTTTCATTTCTTTTCTTTGTTTTGGTTTTTGTGTTTTTAGTGATTTTGTTTTTGGAAAAAAACATAAAAATAATTTCCTGCTCTATTTTTAAAATATATAAAAAGTTGTTTTTAGGAGTTTTTGGTGTGTTTTTCAAACTTTCATTGAGCTTAATTGAAAACTCTAAGAACTTTTGCATTCCATGTTGATTGTAAAGAAATTGATCATATTATTGAATCTCAAAAGCTCAAATGATTGCTAAGTGAGTTTTCCCACTATTTTAAGGAAATTTGTTTTTAGAACTAAGGAAAAGAGTGTGATAGAAAAGAACATAGTGGAATGAAAATAATAACATGGGGAAACTAGACTTTTGAACTTGAACTTAGGTGACCTACCCATTGTGATTGATTAAAACCTAAAGAAGCTTCCCTAAAAGACGTTTGGATAACTCATATGAACTGGAGTAAAACAAGTAGATGAGAACTGATCTAGAAGTCTTCCCAAGTCAATATAAGCACATGTGTGCTTGTGTTAGCCATCAAATAAGCAACCAGAGAAACGCTTTCCCAAGTGTTGCTTTCATGTCTTGACTATTACAATTAGTCCCGGGGGATACCTACTGATAGGAAACTTTGGTATATTTGTTGAATTCCAGGAAATACAAGTTGTTTCTCTCTCTAAGGGAGTCGCTCCCTCCTAAAGCCTCTCTCTCTAACTAACCAGAATACCCGAAAATATACAGATAGATCCCCCCAGACTTCCCACACCTCCCTTTTATTCCCTTCATCTAACAAACTATAGAACTAATTACAAGTTTGCCCCCAAGCGTTAAAACAGTTAAGAGTCACAACCCACGCGAACTATCCTATTTCCCTTTGGCAAGTATGGACTATCGGCGGCCTGGCAGGAGGACCACCCTGTCTAACTCCCCTATCATCGCCACCCTCCAGAAATATCACCTTGACTGCAAGGTGAAAATTAGGAAACTGAGACTTGATTTCAGACGCTTTTTCCCAAGTCGTGTCATCTGCTGGTCGGCCATGCCACTGAATGAGGCACAATAAATCCTTCCCTTAAGTCTTATCTGCCAAAATAACAAAAGGAAATTCTCGTTCAACAACAAGTTCTTTTGGTAAGGCGTCGGTATCAGACTGTTGTCCAACTGCAGCCTTCAACTGGGAGACATGGAACATCGGATGAATTCTTCTATTAATAAAAAGCTTCAATCGATGAGCGACTTGTCCAAGCTTCCCAAGAATTGCAAATGGACCATAATATCGGGCTGCCAGTTTGGGATTGATCTTGGAAACAACCCCTGGATGACTAGGACGCAGCTTGACCCAAACTAAATCTCCAGTATCGAAAGCTACTGACCGTCGATGCTGATTCGCAAAACGCACCATAAGTTGTTGCGTTAGGTGCATATTCACATGAAGCTGTCGTAGTGCCTCATCCCGGTCAATTAAAGTTGTTTCTACAACCTCTTCTGCTGCTTCCCCTTTAACATAGGGAAGGACATGCGGTGGTGCACGTCCGTAAACTGGCTCAAATGATGTTTTTCCTAGAGATGTATTATAATGGAATTCTGCACAGGGCAGCCAGTATACCCAATGCTTCAGATGGTCAGAAGAAAAACACCGCAAATAGAGTTCCAAACAACGGTTCACCACCTCAGTCTGTGGATGGTAAGATAAACTCATCTTCAAAGTTGTTCCCTGCAATTTAAACAACTCTTTCCAAAAGTGACTAGTGAACAATGGATCTCAGTCACTGACAATAGCTGTAGGAATACCATATAGTTTAACAACCTCTAACAAAAATTTCAGCAACTGATTTAGCTGTATAAGGATGTTTAAGCAATATAAAGTTGACATATTTACTCAATCGAACAACCACCACTAAGACAATTTCATACCCTTGAGATTTTGGCAAGATAGAAATAAAATCCATATAAATTTCCTCCCAGGCCAATGCTGGTAGAGGCAACGGCTGTATAAGACCAGCCGGGCTCATTGCTTCATACTTACTACACTGGAAAATGGTATAAAATCGTACATGCTGCTGCACTGTCCGTGTCATTCCTGTCCAATATACCCCTTGAGCAAGGCATTTATATGTCTTAAGGTACCCCGAATGGCCCCCAACCGAGGAAGAATGATAATGCTGGAGAAGTTTGGGTATCAAAACTGAATCATTACGCTATTTGGAGATTCAACCATGTTGGTTCAGAAATACCCATTTGCAAACACTCTGGTTGTTCCTCAGCTCGAGAAAGAGCATCAACAACACTATTTAATTTCCCTGGTTTGAAAATAACATCAAAATCATAACTCAAAAGTTTGGCATGTCAACATTGTTGATTCATCGAGATAACGCACTGACTAGGCAAATCTTTGAGACTACGATGGTCAGTAAAAACCATAAACCGCCGCCCCAAAAGGTACTACCTCCAATGCTAAATTGATAACACCAACGCCATAAGCTCTTTCTCATATATAGACTTTGCCAAATTTGAATCCGATAATGCCTTGCTAAAATAAGAAAGCGATTGTCCATCCTGCATTAAACAGCTCTGATACCAGCTCCTGAAGCATCACATTCTACCACAAAATCTTTAGAAAAATCAGGCATATTTAGTAAAGGTGCAGAAATCAAACAATTCTTTAACCTGTCGAAAGCCTCCTGTGCCGCCGAAGTCCAGGAAAATCCATCTTTTTTGGTCAAGACTGTTAGGGGTCGAGCAATTTTACCATAATCTTTGATAAATTTCCTGTAATAGCCTATCAAACCTAAAAATCCTCTGACTTCACGGGCATTACGTGGTTGCTGCCACATTGATACTGCTTGTATCTTTTTTGGGTCCATTGAAACACCATCTACTGAAATAATGTCCTAGATATTCCACTATTTTCTAACCGAATGAAAACTTTTTCTGGTTTGCATATAACTCATTTTGTTTCATAGTTGGCAGAACCCGTTCCAAAGCTTCAACATGGTCCTCCCAATTTCTGTTGTAAACAAGTATGTCGTCAAAAAATATCAGCACTATTTTTCGCAACAAAGTCCGAAAAATCTTATTCATTGTTGCCTGAAAAGTTGTTGGAGCATTCATCAAGCCAAAAGGCATAACAAGGTATCCGTAATGTCCTTCGTGAGTTTTGAATGCCGTTTTTTCCGCATCAACAGCCCTAATCCGAACTTGATGGAATCCCGATTTCAAATCAATCTTAGTAAAATATGTCGCTCCATTCAGCTCATCCATAAGTTCTTCAATAATTGGTATAGGATACCTGTCCGACACAGTTTGATGGTTTAGTGCACGGTAATCTACGCACATACGCCACCTCTGATCCAGTAGCTCCTTTACCTGGTTTTCTGCCTCATTTTCCACGTAGCAGACAAGCTTACTAGGGCGTTTATTCACCTGTTCCGCCCCAATTTTCATTCTAATCGCATGGTCAGTTTCTCGTTGAGGAGGTAAAGCCCTTGGGATTTCAAATACTTCGCAATATTGACTCAACAGCCTCTGTAGTTGCTTCTCCTGGCACTTAGTCAATTCTGAAGAATCTTTGTCCATGCTTCCAGTCGTCACCCACTGCAGACCCTGCACTTGGCATCTATCTCCCCCAAGATATACTTGCAACACTCCCGGTACCTCCAATGGACAATGTAACCCTTAAAGAATAACTTCTTTGCCCTGCCATTCAAACCGCCTATTCATATTTTCCCAATGAGTTGTTACATGCCCCAAAGTTTCCAGCCATGAAATTTCACGTACCAAATCTAGACCTTAGGTATCAAAAATTTAAGCGTCTACATCAAATTCCATCTCTCCAGGCCACACCTTTAACGCCTAGCATACCCCCTTGATTCCACTCGGTGGTCGTCACCTAAATGTATATTGAAGGGTCTAGTATCTGTGACAAACGCTGTAAAGTACTTTAACAACTGTTTGGAGAGAAAATTATGAGTACTTTAACAACTGTTTGGAGAGAAAATTATGACTTGCTCCACTGTCAATGAGTACCAACACCGGTACCCCTTCAATACTTCCTTCCAACTGCATTGATTTAGACCCAGTCGAATGCATCCTTCCTTATACACAAGCTACGGTTCCCTGCATCCCCATTTCTCAGTCCCCCTCACGTTGAGCACTATTCTCAGCCTCATTTCCAGCTACCTTTTCATCTCCAGGTTCTCCACCCCCCATCATCATCTTCATTTTCTCTAGGTTCAACACATTCTCATACCATCAATTTAAATCCTCTCTCCGGACATTTATGCCCAGGTTGAAAACGTTGACCACATGTGTAGCATAATACATTCTTCTTCCTTTCTTCAAATTCTTCCCTAAGTTCCTCACTCCCTTCCACCTTGGCATGGGCTCGCTCCTTCTGTCGTCCCCACCAATTTCAACAGGGAAGAATTTCACTGAATTAGTATTCCAAGTTTGCCCCTGTTTCACAGCACTATTCCTTCCACGTAACTCTGAATACTTAATATCACCTTTTACAATCAATTCTCGTTCTACTCTTCTAAATAATGTCAACAGCCGAAACTTACTCCGAGGCTCATGAGTCAAAACAGTACTGCTGATCTCCGGACATAATCCCCCAATGAAAAGGCTTACACACCATTTCTCAGCTAAATCCGGCCAACGCATTGTTACCCGCTCAAACTCATCAATATAATCATCTTTTGTTTCGGTTTATCGTAAGCCTTTCAAAAATATTACCGGAAACCGTCCAAAGAGCTCTTCTTTGAATTGTGTCCAAGATAATTCTGATTTCATGCTTTTTAAAGATATTATCCAGTACTGTGTCATCCCTTCCGTACAAAGTTGTGCAAGTGGCACCTTCAATTCCTCTCAAACTCGGTAAATCGAAAAGTACATTTCAGCTCTTACGATCCATGACATTGGATCTTCACCAGAAAAGTTTGGCATCTCCATAGGCTTCGTCTGCTCACGACCAGACTGCTCGCGTTGCACTACCAAAACAATTCCGTGTTCGCCTCTTCCGTCCTCCACAACCTCTTGTTTCAAATTCTTTTCTTCTTCCTCGGTACGTAAACTACTTCCTCCATCCTCCGCAATAACAGACTTTCCTCGTTCATCTCCTCGCCCCGAACGATCCAACCGATTCGCTACAAGCCGGGACATATTTATCGTCAAGTCCCACATCTGGATCTCCAGTCGCCGAAGCACCTCCTCTTACCGCTGTTGAGCTTCGTCTCGTTGAAGTTGCCCTGCCTCCTGGCATCGGTGCTTATTCCGCAGCTCGGCGATCACCGATTCTATTCCCGATACTCTCCCTTCCATACATGTGGGCATACAGCAGTCCGAATGTTCTTGTTCTCCTCGTCGTGTCTCCTATCTCTCCTTAGTAGCAAGAGATCTCTCAATGAAAGAACCAAAGTTGATAGGAAACTTTGGTATATTTGTTGAATTCTAGGCAATACAAGTTGTTTCTCTCTCTGGGAGTCGCTGCCTCCTAGAGCCTCTCTAACTAAACCAGAATACCTGAAAATATATAGATAGATCCCCCTAGACTTCCCACGCCTCCCTTTTATTCCCTGTATCTAACAAACTAAAGAGCTTATTACAAGTTTCCCCCCAAGCGTTAAAACAGTTAAGAGTCACAACCCACACCAACTGTCCTATTTCCCTTCCTTTGGTAAGTATGGACTACAGGCGGCCTGGCAGAAGGACTACCCTGCCTAACTCCCCTATCACCTGCTATCTTGGGATGGTTTAGTTTCTGATTTAATTGCACATAAGTGTTTTGCACATTCATGGTTGAGAAAAAATCAATAAGTGCTAATTAACAAAGGGGATGAAAAGATTTGGAGAATTCTGAACTTACATAAATAAGGGAAAGATGATATATCTGAATGTCATTTAGGTTGTATCAAGGGAGTGTGAAAAGGAACTTCAGACAAAGAAGCTAAGGGGAGAGGGATTTAGAAAGGTGTCACTTGTTAAAATATTGATTCCACTAAGATCTATTTTTTTCACTCTTAGAGCTGAAACTTTTGCTTGAATTGAAGCGAGGACAGTGGATTAAATTCATGTATGAAGAATGATGAAACTTTTAGTGGAAAGAACCGAAAAAGTTCCCTCACTTTTTTGGGTAGTTAAAATTTACTATGAGTATATCTTTTGTTCATTGATTGCTTTTTCTAAATAAATCCATTTGAACTGAAATTTCTAAATCTGATTTTGGCATCTATTTTCACTTATCTATTTTGATTTATCTATAATAGTTTATGGTTTTCATTGTACATATTTTTCATGATTGAGCTGGAACCCATTTTTGAAATTTGAGCTTTGATTGGATTGCACTTTTGTATTCAAACTATGGCGAATTGTTTTCTGGAACTTGAATGAATTTTCATATGCTTCCTTGAAGTGAATTATATTAAGAATTGTGTTTCTAAAATATACAGGGCATACCTTTTAATTATGAAACTCTGTGAATACTTGAATTAAGCTGGTTGTTTTCCTTAAAGTGCTAATACCCTCTGAAATCCGAGCTTTACTTTTGAAAAAAAATTGATGCATGGCAAATTGTGAGATGCTTAAACAAGTTGTGACCTGCACAAGAACCTGTTTTTATGTGATTTTGATGGCAGATTTTCAAAGGAAAATTCATTATTAATTTGGATATAGTCATGCTGCTGTTTGATTCTCTAATGTTTAACATTATTAATTGAGCTATAAAAATTGTGTGAGGGCTGCATATTCATTTTACAGGTCTAAAATTAAATATTGAGTTGCAAATGATATTCTAAGAACCCATACCCTGGATTTGCTTCGATTTTGCATTCAATTTACGTACACAAAATTATTGAACTGTTCAGGACCTTACATACTGGTGTGACAATTGAAAAGTGAATTTAAATTTCAAATTGAAACTAATTTGATTGTGGTTTAAGACCTAAATTTTTAAAAAATCTCTAGAGAATTGTTAGGACAGTTTAAAGCCTTTCATGAAACTATGGTTGAATTTTACATGCTTACTTTGGTCTGAAATAGGAATTGTGAAAGTTTTTAATTAGTTCTGAAAAGTTTTTTCTGGTAATCTGTTCTTAGTGGACTGTTGATCATGCTTTTGGATGTACATTGCTGAGAATTTCCCAGGAATTCAATATTTTAAGCGGGGGATCAAACATCATTTTTTCTATAGATTTGATTCCCCCTTTATTCATTTAATATGTGTTTTTGTTTCGTATTTAGAATTAGGGCGTGTTTTGAGAATTATTTTAAAATTGATTTAATATTATAATTTTAGTGGATAAAATGGTTTCCCATATGTTGTTTTTCTTAATATATGGGTGGAATCTGAAATTTGGTAAAGGGCCCCTGTGTATGTGTGCTCCTACAACCAGTGTAGGTGTGAGGAGGCCCGGCATACGTGTGAAGAGCCCCAGTGTAGGTGTCATTAACAAACCGCATAAGGGTACAAAGTAAGCTATGTAGAGGTGCCCTGAGGTCAGAATATGTTGCATAAAAGTACTGCCACAATCCCCAGATTTGTAAAGGTCACAGCTGCAATATGAAGAATACGTAAGGGTAAAGCTTGCACTCCCTTAGATATTTAAGGGTATTTTCTGTTCTCCAAAGCTGCGTAAGGGTCAATTACATGGACACTCATGCTACAAGAGGGTCATCACAATATCCAGCCCAAACATTTTGAGATGAAACCAAAACTGAGACAAATCGGAGCTGCCCAAGAATGAAGAAGTGTACTCATTCACCATTAAAGAATATCCGACCAAGCTGAGTAACCATCACTGAAGTTCGATGAGGTTGAGAGCTATTGAGGTGTTTAGATTTGAGAAGAGAAGTTTGGACCTGCACGAGCCCGTGCAGTGGTACCCCTTGTTAGATTGGTGTTGCCCGATCCGTTTTAGATGATGTTGGGCCGAATGCTAGCGGCTCATATTGAACACAAGACCACAACTCTCGCGGGTCGAGCTCTGCGGTGAGTTCGTTGGAGGTTGCAGGGGGCAACGCACCCCTGGTCCGAGGGTTTGGGGGCCGAAAGTTTCCGACCCAAATATTTGGTGACTGTAGCAACTCTGACCGACTGTAGCAGAGCTGACCATGCGACACCGACAGGGAACTGTAGCATTGTGAACTTTTGACACGGCTACTGTAGTAGCTCGGACTTTGGAGACAGCGACACTGTAGCTCCACAGACTTCTTGTCACAAACCACTATAACAGCTTGGATTTGGATAGTCGCAACACTGTAGCAGTGCGGACTTCCATCCACCGTTCACTGTAGCACAGTGGAGTTACTGTGCGGTTGATGACACAGTGTTTCGTTTTCATTATTAGCTCAATTCGAGCTAGGGTTACTGTGTGGGTGAAACTCTAATCTTCTTGTGATTGTGCTCTCGGATTTTTTTAGGTGAAGTGATTCTGCCTCTCCGTGGACGTAGGGATTATTCCCGAACCACGTAAATTGTTGTATTTGTTCATCATCTTCTTCTTCTTCTTTTGTTTTTGTCTTCTCTTCATCTACAAACCTCTGTCGTGTGACTCCTGACTTTTCCGCAACACCCCTTCCATCAAGGAACACAATTAAGATGAAGATGACGACCAGTTGAGTTGAAGGTGATGATGCCAAGCTTGAAGAGACATTCATTCTCTTAGTTTTTATTTACAAGATTGAATGAAGAAGACGATGGAGGTCTCAAAGATTCCAACTGCTACGTCCTTGGATTGGGAGTGTAACGCATGCATGGTGTTCAGTAATTTTCTTCAGCAAGGATGAATAGAAATACATCGAGCTTTGGTTCTTTGCATTGAAAATGAAGATTCATCACCTTGGAAGGCGTGCTTTGATTGTATGAATTCGTTCAGTGAAGAAGATGCTCGACTGAGTTGCGGTCAAGTTGTGGATGGAGACACCGAACCAAGTGTCAAGCCAATTAGGGCGCACAAATATGCCCAAAGCTAATGAAGGATTTAAGCACGTGTGTGCCCGATCAAGAAAAGATCTGCACAAAGTGAAAAGCCGCTCCTCTGGGGCCACCATATCTGAAGACTGGGCAGAACACGGCACTTCAATATCACCAACCAGCACTCAGATCTGAACCGATCCACTTGATCTCACCAAATCAAGTACGAGCCCACCTTCACTGAAACCCAAACTAGCCAGTACGTGCATCATTTTGCCAACTCCTCACGCGAAGCTCGCATTCACATCGCACTTGAAATAAATCCCTCGATAAGTACCTTATTCTATTGTAGCCATGCAGCAATGAAACACACAAGCTCAAAATTCTTCTCGAAGGAATACACAGCTCGATCATGGGGTCATTCGTTCAGCTGGGTATGGTTTCCATTTCTTTCTATTCTATTGAGAGTGGCTGGGACACTGTATATAAGGGGATGGGGTATGCAGGAACTAAGAATTCCCCTCCATGGGTCGTGTTAACTCTTTTCTTCTACTTTTGTAATTTTTATTTTGTTAAATGTTTTGCAAAGTAAAATTATGTTCTTCATTCTCCATTCTGCTTGTGTTTGCGATTCTTCCCCTGTGTTGTACTATGAACACTTAAATCCATGATATTGGAGTGTTGACCCGAGGCACAGTCCTAGGGGAGGTCTCACGATGCTCCCAAGTCCCTTATCTTTTATTTCTTTACACTTTTTAATTTGTTGGGATGGGGTAGTGGATTTTCCTGGGGATTGTGAAAACATTTCCCATTTTCTTTGAGTGATCTCCACAGTCTCATTCCAATCTCAACCATATCATTTTTCCCTCCCTTCTCTCGGTTTACATTTCATACGATTGGAGTCGCGTGGATCAAGGTATGAACGTTGAATGATCAGGAATGGGTGAAGGATGGCGAACCATCTACGAGTGTGGCATGTCCATCACTTTACACTATGGAGGTGAGACTTGGTGTGCCTAGAATATTTTTGAAGGCGTACTGGGCCTTACAAATTAATTTGCGGTTGGTGATCCAAGAAATAATATTGAATGGGTTATCAATGAATCTTGTTGAATGGGAAAAACGAGAGACCTGAACCCCAAGGTGTGTTATCTAAAGGAGCCCTTGGGGTTAATTTATAATGAATATTAAAGACCACACCGGACCTCAAGTCCGATGTGGGATGCAGACTCCAACACTCCCCCTCAAGCTAGGTGTACCTAGCTTGGACACAGAAAGAAAAAACAAACCAAACAAATGAAGACAAAGCAATCAACAGACTGCAAACACTCCCCCTCAAGCTGGACAGACCCAGCTTGATTACAAAACCAGACGAAATAAAAAGAAAGCTGCAAAGGCTGTTGCTCCCCTCACGATCGAAGCTCCTTCGCAGGATGATGGATGGATGATGTCGCGGACGCAGCAGATGAACCACACAGAGACCGGGTCGGTTGACGAAACGCCAGGAATACCGCACTAGTGGAGCCGGTCGATGAAACGCCGGGAAATCCAAACTAGCACCGGAAAAACCGCATTTGCGTGGCCGGCGACGGGAGCTGGGGATTCCGCAGAATTGTTGCGGGATCTGGCGGCGCCAACGGGTCCAAATCCTAGGTGTTCGAGCTGTTGCGCCAGCGAATGGGTGTGTCGGCGGATAGAGATGCGGCTGCCGAGAGTCGTCGGAAGATGCCGGCGAGGCGGAGATGCCGCAGGAGGTGCCGGAGAGCCGAAACTTGAAGCAGGGCAGCCGCTGGGAGAAACTGGAGTCGGCTGGCTGCCGGAAGAGAAGCGCAGGAGGAGGCCGGCGAGGGAGCAGGAGGCCGGGAGGCGGCGCTGGAAGCCAGAGGAGGCCGCCGGCGTGGAGGGGCCGGCAAGGGTGGAGGCCGGTTGCTGGAGGCCGGCTGCTGGAGGAGCCGGCAGGAATGAAGGTCGGCTGTCGGAGGCGCTGGCAGGAATGGAGGCCGGCTGTCGGAGGCGCCGGCAGGGGGGGAGACCAGCAGAATAGGGAGGCGGGGCTGGATGTTGACGGGGCCGGTGCTTGCAACTGGGAGGAGACGTCGGGAGAGGGCGCCGGGAGCCGCGGCTGGGAGGCGCAGCTGGAGGAGCGAGGCGCCGGGGAAGAGACGCCAGGCCGGCGAGAGAGGCGGAGCAGTTGCGGGCTGTTGCGGGAGTCAGAACGGCCGTCGGGGAAGGCGGATGCCGTTGAGGAGGAGTGCGGTGCGTAGCGGGAGCCGGAACGGCCGTCGGGGAAGGCGGGGGCCGTTAAGGAGGAGTGCGCGCGGGATATCAGGGCCGGCGCACGCAGCAGGGAGGAGTCGCCGGGCCGGCGGGAGGAGTCGTCGGGAGCCGGGCCTGGAGCCGGGGGCCAGAGGAGGGAGGCCCGCCAGGATTTGCTGCGCGACGGGAGAGCGCAGGGAAGCCGCGACGAAAGCCAGGATGCCGCTAGGAAGGAGGAACTGGCAGGGAAGCGCTGCACGGGAATGAGGGCCGACGCGCTGGAGGGAGATCCGACGGGAAGGAGTTGCCGGCAGGGGGGAGAACCACCGGGAAGAAGCGTCGGGCGCTGAGGGAGATCCGCTTAGGGCAGGAGGGCCACGAGGCGGAGGGGCGGCGGCATAAAACCTATGGCCACCGAGGCCGCCGCCCCCCGCGGGGAACTTGACGTCGGAAAACCCTAGACGGGAGGGAGGGATCGGGTTAGAAAACCCTCTAATACCGTGTTGAATGGGAAAAAGGAGAGACCTGAACCCCCAAGGTGTGCTATCTAAAGGAGCCCTTGGGGTTAATTTATAATGAATATTAAAGACTACACCGGACCTCAAGTCCGATGTGGGATGCAGACTCCAACAAATCTTAAGCAATTAATTTGGATAGTGAAGGACCCAGGGTTGCCTAATCTTGGACTGAACCCTTTCCCCACTAACACTTGTTTAGGTTTTTTTTGCTTTATTTTCATGCACACACCCAACATCAACACTCTCATCCATTTGTTTATATTATTAAAAAAGAAACATATATTAATAATTTATTGAGATTACTGAAGAGCCACCACGCACTCCTTGAGAAAGGACCCTGGTCAGCCTTGTGCTGCATTTAGGAGTTTTAAAATTCTGTTTTACTGCAGCCCACGATAGCCACACGATCAATAATTTTGATCACTCCCATGAATTTAAAGAAACATTAAAAATATTAATAAATTATGTTTGGGATGAGCCTGTGGTGATTACCCAGAGAAAATGAGAAATATCTTCACAATTCTTGGGTAAGTCCATTGCCCAATCACAACAGAATTGAAAATGAAGAAATAAAATGAGAAGGGATTTGAAAGCACCATGAGACCTCCCCTGGGACTTAGCCTTGGGTTAGTAGTCCATTTCCATGGAATTGAGAGTATACTGGCACAAAACAGAGGAAGATCACAAACATAAAGAAGAGTAGGGAAGAAGACCAGAATTTCACTTCCCAATATATTTAACAAAATGTAAATTACATAGTAGAGAGAAAAAAGTTAGTAATAGGCCAATGGAGAAGCAAGTTGATTACGTGGGTGTCGCGAGCCATAGTCAAACAAAATTTATTTTAACCTAGAATGCAGTCCAATGAGACTGACCAAGGTCATTCTCAGGGAGTTTTGGGGCCAGTTCCACTATTCTCAATCACTTATGTATATTTTATTACTTATTATATTTAAAAATATAAACAGAGGGATGTGGGTGTGATGTTGTAGTGTGTGTGCAAAAGCCTAAAAAAGTGTTAACAATGAAAGGGGTAATTCCTTGGTTAGTCAAGCACGAGTCCTTCACTGTCCAAATTAATTGCTTAAGATTCGTTGATAATCCACTCAATATCATTTCATGGGTTACCGACCTCAACTTAATTTTTAAGGCTTGGTGTACCTTCGGAAATCTCCTAGGCATATGAAGTCCCACATCCTCCACAGTGTCAAGTGATGGACATGCCATAACCACATACAATCCACCACCCTTCACCTGTTCCCAATCGTACAACATTTATCCCTCGATCCACATGACTCCAATTGTATGGAATGTAGATCGAGAGAAGGTAGGGAAAATCATTTGGTTAAGATTGGAATGGGCTGTGGAGATTATCCAAAGAAAGTGAGAATTCTCTTCATAATCCTGGGCAAGTCCACTGTTTTATCACAAGTAATAAAAAACATGAAGAAATAAAATGTGAAGAGACTTGGGGGCACCATGAGACCTCCCCCAGGACTTTTCCTCAGGTCAGTACTCCATTACCATGGAGTTGAGAGTTCACGATTACAACACGAAGAAGAGAGATCATAAGCAAAAAGCAGAACAGAGAAAGAGAATAGAATTTTACTTCACATAACATAAACAGATTGAAAGAAATACAAAGACGCAAAGTTAGTAACAGTCCCACAAAGGGGAATTCTTTCCTTCCTGCATACCCTATCCCCTTATATATAGTAGTCAAGCCCCTTCTCATAACAGAATTTGGATAAGGATCATACCCGATTGTGAGACTTGTCCCACAAACAAGCTCTGTACCCATTCTGGAAGAATCGTGAGCTAGTGTGCTTCATTGATTCATGGTACGGTGAAAGGTAGGTATTGCTCGAGCTTGAGGGAGTTGCTGCTGCAATCCTCATGTGAGGAGCTGGGGAAATGATGTATGTGCTGGATGTTTTAGGTTTCAGTGAATGCAGTCCTGGGCCTGAGAAGTTGAGCTTGGCCTAGAAGAGTAGGCCTGCCCCCTCAGCCTATAGTTCTTTGAGTAACTTTGTGCACCACTTGGAGCTGGAATACGAATTCACTCTTCAATTGATCTTATGTGCTCCACTGTATTCAAGCTTCATCATTTGGTGAGTGCTTCAGTTTCATCTGGCTCTTCTTCGATGATCTTATCTTCGACTGACAGTACTCAGGTGGTGTCCAGCTCCATTTGGTCTTGAGTTCTATCAGCTTCGGATCATTAGCTTTGGTCGAAGCTATACTCGCTCTTCTCTATGTGCTCGAGCCAGCGCGACATCCCTGATTCAAACAGTATCGCAAACTGATTTTAATGAGGAATTTCTTCAAACACATTCCATGCACGCACTTTCATCCTTGCAACCGGAGCATTTGGGAGGATCGAGTCCCCTTCTAATTTGGTCCTGCACAGGGAACAAATAGCCAGCGATCACAACTCTTCTTCTCCGATTTGGGTTTCATCAGCACCTCTTGCATCTGAATCTCGCTTGGTGAGTGACTTCGGCCAATCACAGTTCCGATTTCCCTTCAGATTTGAGTCATCTTTTCGTTCTCTCAGTGGTTCTTCTTTGAATGGGTTCAAGCACGAGCAGCGTCGATCTTGCTTCGGTCCGACAGCCTTCGTGTAAGATCAGGCTCTAGTCAGGCTCTAGTCGGTGCGATCTGGATGGAATGCAGAATTTGATTTAGGGTCTGCTCGTGGAGGGGAAATGAAGTGCGTGGTCTGGTGGTTCTAGGGCTGGGATCTGGCATTATGATCCTCTCAAAGTGCTATTTCTACTAGGGTGACACGAACGCGACCTGTTCACGGCCCGAAGGACTTTGACGTAAGTCACTGATGTAAAGACTCGGAATTTCCATATAATTTTT
Source organism: Viscum album (assembly GCA_963277665.1). Lineage (NCBI taxonomy): Eukaryota > Viridiplantae > Streptophyta > Magnoliopsida > Santalales > Viscaceae > Viscum > Viscum album. The sequence continues at coordinate 1,625,698,965 of OY728122.1, forward strand.
TTTAAATAAATGAGAATTTTACGAGTCCGTGAAATTTGATGGCGCGTGATTCCGATACCTGGAGTGCCCGGAATGAATTTCTGAACTTTATTTCGGGTACGTTCAGTAAATGTACGAGGGGGTTTTTATAACTTTTAAACGGGTACTCGGAATTGAAATCTGATGTCATCGTTGAACTCGCAGCGCCGGTATTCGCTTAAGAAGACTTTCAACTCGACGGCAGTTGGTCGAGGGTGAAAGTTAGCTTTTGGGTTTTCGTAAAAATAATAAAATAAAATAAACACACGTTTTATTTTATTTTGTTGTAACCAACCTCCTTGTGAAAGTTGGTGGTGGGGACCATCAGACCTTAACCTCCCGTGAGAGGTTATGGTGGTAGGGACCTCCCGAGCCTAACCTCTCGTGAGAGGTTATGGTGGTGGGGACCACCCGAGATTAAACCCCCTTGAAATCCCCCTTTTAATTGAGAGAAAACTTCAACTCCCTCGTTAATGTGGAGAAGCCTCTTGAGCTTCTTCCACATTAATTGTGTCAGCCCTCCCTTGATTAATTATGTCACTCACCATAATTAAATTATCCATTTTGAATTTATGCCAACAAACATAATAGAGGGGATAATCTATTATTTTGGCACCACTTTACATTTGGGTGGAATTGGGAGAAAGTTTCTCCAACGAAGAACACTTCCTCCACGAAGAACGCTTCCTCCACGAAGAACGCTGACAAGGAACGTCTTCGACTACGACGAACCAACGCACGAGCCCGGGATTGGAGGTGTGTGGAGGACGAGACGAACGTCGACGACTTCACCTTCTCCCTCGCGCCAACACCAACAACGAACATGGTAGGGGTTTATTTGCATGATAATTATCTCCATGTACTCCTTTCTTTTCTTGTGTGGGTTTAGAACAAATATTGCAGAAGATTATGGTTTCACGTTCATGCTTCGTTCTTTGTGAACTGCTTGCTATCACTCTAAACGCGGAGGGTGCGGGCCAAACAAACATGGCTCGACCCCTCCATCGTTTTTCTTTAGTGTACTCTTCGAAATGGAGGAAGGCGACGAAGGCGATGAAGGTGACGAAGACGACGGCGCCGCCACCCACGGCCTCCGCGACCCGCGCCGCCCCCGCGGCGTTCCGGTCTTCCGGCCGAACCGACCGCACGCCCCCAGCTTCGCGCCCCGGCGAAGCCACCCGCGGCGCTCCGCCCTCCCGACCGAGCCACCCGCGGCGCTCCGCCCTCCTGGCCGACCTGGCCGCGCGCCCCGGTTCCGCGCCCCGGCCTCGCCGCCCCGCGGCGCTCCGACCTCCCGGCCGAACCGCCCTTGTCGCGGCCCTCCGCGCCGCCCCGGCTCGCGTCTCCCGCCGGCCCTCTGAGCTGCCCCAGCCGAGCCGCCTCGACCGAGCCGCCCCGCGGTATCGCGCCCTCGCGGTCACTCACGGCCCTCTGTGGCCCCTCGCGGCCTGTCGGGCCGGACCCAGTGGGCTAGAACGACCCAACGGGCCGGGTCAGCCCGACCGGGTCAGACCGAATCTGGACCCTCTACGACCCCTTTTACTTTCTTTTGGTCATATCTTTGGCACCAGACATCCATTTGACGAACCGTCAGCAGCATTTGGAATCTTGGAGCGAGATGGTCCCTTTGAGTATATTCCACAGAGTTTTGGATTGAGAGATGGAACAGTCAGGTTGGATCGAGGACGAATCCAACTGGGCCTCTGGGACTAAAAGGCTAATAACTCACAGACCGGGCGTCCGATTGACGTGTCATCTGTTACGTTGAGATCCCTATGACGCGATAGACCTTTGAGATACTTCTTCACGGGACTTCGTGGCAGTTGGAGCATCGACCAGTAGCTTGTGGAGAGGATCTTCTCGGAGACGAGCGGGCATAGTGCGGGAACCCTGTGGCTGGCTGAGACTTGACGACTGTTGATCATTTGACTCCGAGTGACTCGACAGGCCCAGTGGGGAGCGCCTTGGTGTCGCGGAAGACCCACGGTGGGGAGCGCCTCTGTGTGATGCGACAGACCCACGGTGGGGAGCGCCTCTGTGTGACGCGGCAGACTCACGGTACTCGACAGGAGGAGTACCTCAGCAGTCCAAGGTTAGTGAGAAGCGCCTCTGTGTGACGTGGTAGGCCCACTATACTCGATAGAGGAGGAGTTCTCCAACAGCCTAGGTGTTCGACGTTGTGCTCGAAATGTTACTTGTTACTATCCATAGAATAAATCCTTGTTGAGATGAGTCAGAACCTCTGTGTTTTCCTCACGATTGAGATGGATTACTTGATAACTTAGGTATACATATACCTAAGTAAGGTTATCTGTTGATTTTATACCTTGTGTTTTATCCTTGTTGGATTTTGTGAGACCTAGAGGGTCTCGGGGTCCCTACTGAGTATCGTTATACTCACCCCTGCACGGGTTATGCCCGTACCTTGTTGTGTTGGATGCAGACGATGGACAACGCTGACTGAGGCTGAGAGTACCAGGACTGGACGGTACCCGGAGCTGGACCATACGACGTGTCGGTACGCAGAGGAGACGGGTGGACGTGGAGTGCTGAGGAGTCGATCTTTACCTACCCTTCAGGTAGGAACCCCGGAGGACGACCCATCAGCCGACTTTCCCTTTCTTCAGTTGTATTGTATCCCAGTCGTACTTGTACATTCCATTTGGGATTGTATTCTGACCCCTTTTTACTTTCAACACTCTTTTTTTATACAGTTTACTTAGTGTTTCGTATCTAGCTGTGTGCTTGCTTGTGTGTGTGTTTATAGGTTTTAAAGGCAATGTCATCCCAGTTTTAAGCAATTACACCTCTGGTGCTAGTCGCCAACCCCTGACCTATGGAAGACGGGCTTGGGGTAGTCACGACATGGGCCCCGGGGGACGGTTCGTGACCAATTGGTATCAGAGCAGTCGGTTCTACCGCATAACTTAGGACTCTGATCTTTCTTTTCTGTGAAGCAATAATGTTAAGGGTAATGAGTGTGGTTTTCAGTTCAGGGAGTCCAGTGTTGGTGTGCCGACTAACATATCTATACACCAGGACCTTGACTTCTGATATCCGACTCAGTGCACGAAAAAATTGATTGCGTGTGTGTTTTCAAGAGTCTTCTTTGTGAACTCTTTGAGTCAGCTCACCAGGTATAACTTTTGACCTTAGCGCACCTGTTTCTTTTCAGGATACCTCCACGCATACAACCGGCTCGAGTTCTGAGAGTTGTACGCACAGATAGCCCACAGAGCGACGAGGCCTCGGTGCAGGGCCCTTTTCCAGTGGAGGCACCAGCGGAGGCACCAACGGTACCACTCCCCGTTGGGCCACCGATGCCTGTTGGTTTTAGTTCGTATGCAGGACCTACGAGAATAGGACTTTGTGCTTCCCAAGAGTGTTCTTAGTTTACCCACGCATCGAGACCACAGGAGGAATTAGACGTAAGTGCTTCCTCAGAGAGTCTGTAGCTATCGTTGCAAGACCATAGGGGAATTGACGTGAGAGCTTCCCAGAGTGTCTGTGCCTTGTTTGATTACTGGACTATAGGGGTCTGTTAGTTTGAACCACCCAGAGGGTCAGTGTGAATTTTGTTGGTTGGTTGTGACGAGCCCACCAAGCCAAAGAACAAGATTGGGTTTTGTACTGCTTGTGTTTAGGTAGTCTTTTGAGATACCTGTTGTGATACTTTCTTTACCTTGGAATAGAGAACTTGCTAGTTTTCCTTGGTCATTTAATTAAATGAATGTGAATGGTAATTGGTAGGATTATGAACTGGTGTACTCCTAGTTCATTACTGTATTTATTTTCCTTTACTTTTGCTATATTACTCACTGACAGTAGGACACAAATCTTGTGGTGGTTGCCTACTGGGATTAGTCTCACACCCTGTTTGGGTCCTGCTTTTTGGCCCAAACAGGTTATATGGTTGCAGGTGTAGAAAGGAATTGTGGCCCTTATACCTCAGGTACTTGATTACTGGTTGGAACTGGAGAGCATGGGACCGGGCTTTAGCTCGCGATGCTGCTGGAGTTGTCGTTTACGTTTAGTACTTTGGTTTCAATTGTATTTCAGCACGTTGATTTGTTTACTGCTTTCCATAGATACATGTACCGTACTGCATCATTATTATATCAGACATTGCTTCTACTTTTAGTTCAGTTGTTGTATGTTGTTTGCTGCTTCCACTATTGTTTATGTTTATTCTTTTGTTGTATACTTACCAAATGAGGGCATAGTTTCCCCACAGACTCACCAAGGCCCTCACTGCTAGTCGGCAGCCTCTGGCGTTTGGGGAAACGTGCTTGAGGTCATGTGGAAAACCGGGTACGGGGCACCAGTTATGTGGATCTGGATTCGGGTCGTTACAATACACGCCGTGTACTTTTTTTTATTTCATTAATCAGACCGGGGTCGCGCCTAATGCTCATTAACGTCTTCTTCTCCGCCTATTTCCATCCAAAGCATCCGAGGAGGCCAATTCTTCTCCGAACCACTGATCCATCACTGGTTGTCCGAATCAAACTCCTTCGATTGTAGAAGAATCGCAGTGGTGAGTTCTTGGTTCTTCTTTGGCCTCATTTCCTGATTCTTCCTCTCGTATGGGTTATCTGAGGTTGAACGTTTTAGACGTTTTTGTAGATCTACTCTGTTCTAGGCCGATTCACGGGCCAAGGTTCAAGTATATCGATCTTCGCGGATCAAGGTAGGTGGTTTGTTGCCCTACATTGAAGTTCTTTGAGTTTTGGTTGCAAAAGTGTCGGATACCCATGTATCGGGTATCCCGGGTTTAGGATTTTGATCCTATTATTTGTTTGCTCTAGATTGCTTATTAGCTTATAATTAATTGTTGCTAATATATGCTAGGTTGCATGTTTGAGTATCACCCCATGGGAAGCAGTGGGCAGATGGTGGAGCTTGATGCTCCAAGTTCACGACGAGATGACGCTTCTCTGGGCAGACTTCGAGAGCCTGTTTCAGGCAGAGTTTGTCCCAGCGACTCTTTGCGCATTACACATACAGGAGCTTCTTCATCTGTAGCAAGGCAACATGATTGTAGCTCAGTACTCAACGAGGTTCACTGACCTCTCACGCTACTCCACATATATGGTGTGGGGACCATTCTTCAGGGCCCACACCTTCGAGCAAGGGCTCAGGCGGGAGATCAGGGCTTCAATGATCTCACTCAGCATCCCGACGCAGGCGGAGGTGTTAGAGAGAGCCCTCTTGGTGGAGAGTTTTCTCGCTGATCAGTCACCAGCAGCGAGACCCACTACTGGTCATCACGTAGCGGAGTCTTATGTAGCTGGCAGCAGACATATGTCGTAGAGGTCCAATAGGACCAGACCTATAGGTTGATGATCGCATGACTCGGGATCGGTTGTGCGGGGCACCTGAGACAGAGCCGGTTATGTCATGAGCGGGTAGTGTTACGCAAGCCGTGGGTAGGGTCACATGGCTCGTGACTGTCCGACCTGTTGTACGGATGATCAGTAGACAGTCGAGGGACTGCCCAAGCTAAGACAGAGGTTCGACCGAGGAGGTCCGCAGGGAGCAGGCGGACGTGGCAGAGGAGCTGGCTGAGCAGCTGGCGGTGGGCGACGATTCGAGATATTACAGCCACCACCACCAGGAGGTCCACCCCGACCATAGGGAGTAGGTGGACAAGGGAGAGCTCATCTCCAGACAGCTGAGGCTTATGATCACGGTGCTCCGGAGATGATTCGAGGTACGATCTGTGTCTACTCCACCATAGCTGCAGTACTTATAGACACAGGTGCCAGTCATTCTTTTATTGCCACTGCCATCGTTCAAAGCTCAGAGATTCCAATGGAGCCGTTGGTTCGATCCTTACGACTAGAGACTCCTATAGGAGCAGATTCGACGATTACGCACTGGTGCCGGTAGTGTGAGCTTACTCTAGGAGGCGAGAGCTTCAGTTGAGATCTCCTAGTAGCAGCGTCGAGGCCTTACGACGTCATCTTGGGTATGAACTGGTTATCTATAGTTCGTGCTCAGATATACTGTATTAGACGCAAAGTGCGGTGTGTCCGCGCGGATAAGACCAGGTTTACCTTCACCGGCGAGAAGGGAGCCTTTGCAGCGCAGGATGGACTTACCCGGAGGAGAGTGCAGCCAATCACTCATCAGTTAGATATCCTTACCCTCGGAGCTGTTTATGTGGAGAGTCCGAGCTATCCTGTAGTGGTGGACCAGTATGCGGATGTTTTCCCTGATGAGGTTTTGGGTCTACCTCCTAGAAGATAGGTGGAATTCTACATTGACTTGTACCCCGGGACGACACCGATATCTACACCAGCATATCGGATGACTCTCGGGGAGTTTCGTGAGCTGCGAGTATAGTTAGAGGATTTGTAAGGGAAGAGATTCATCCGGCCTAGTGTTTCACCTTGGGCAGCCCCGATTCTGTTCGCCAAGAAGGCAGATGGGAGCTTGAGACTTTGTGTCAACTATCGGCGCCTGGACCAGGTGACCGTGAAGAACAAGTACCCACTCCCGAGGATTTGCGACCTCTTTGATTAGCTGAAAGGAGCACGTTGGTTCTCGAAGATAGACCTCATATCAGACTATCACCAGCTCAGAGTTCGAGACGAGGATGTATAGAAGATGACTTTCAGATGTCGGTACGACCACTACGAGTTCTTGGTTATGCTATTCGGAATAACCAACGCTCCAAAAGTGTTCATGAGACTCATGAACATGATCTTTCAGCCATACCTTGGTTGTTTCATAGTAGTCTTCATCGACGACATTCTGATCTACTCGGCTACTGAGGAGGAGCATGCCTATCACTTGCAGGTAGTACTGGACACACTCTGAGAGCACCAGCTTTATGATAAGCTCTCGAAGTGCCAGTTCTGGATCCGAGAGGTTCACTTTCTGGGACATGTCATATCGGAGGCTGGATTTTTAGTGTATCCAGTGAAGATTGAGGCGGTACTTTCTTGGGAGTCACCCAGGAGTGTGACGGAGGTACGTAGTTTCCTGGGTTTGGCTGGATACTACCAGAGATTTGTGCCAGATTTATCTAGAGTTGCAGCACCACTATCAGCGTTGACGAAGAAGGGGAAACCCTTCGTGTGGTCGGAGAGATGCCAACAGAGTTTTCAGGAGCTGAGGCAGAGGCTGACTAGTGCCCCTATCTTGAGGCTTTCGGAAGAGGGCATAAGGTACGTAGTCTACTGCGATGCATCAGGGACCGGACTCAGATGTGTCCTGGTGTAGGAGCGAGCGGTGATCACATATGGTTCTCGACAGCTGCGACAACATGAGAAGAACTATGCTACCCATGACCTATAGTTAGAAGTAGTATTCTTCACCTTGAAGATGTGGCGACACTATCTGATGGGAGAGCATTTTACCGTGGACTCTGATCACAAGAGTCTCAGGTATATCTTCTCTCAGAAGGACATAAACCCGAGACAGAGACGTTGACTTGAGTTCCTCTAGGACTATGAATTTGAGATAGTCTATACTCCTGGGAAGGGGAACGTTGTTACAGATGCACTCTGCAGGAGATCTGGTATACAACTTCTAGGCGAGGCAACAGAGCAACTGACCGGTTTGAAGATATCCTTTGTGGATAGAGATGGAGCATCTTTTCTTCAATCTCTTACAGTCACTCCGCCGCTTCTTCAGAGATTCAGGGAGGCATAGCGTGGGGACACTGACTGCGAGACACGGCGTTCTCAGATATCCACAGGGCAGACACCTGATGGATTTTCTGAAGGTGGGGAGCACACCATCCTCTTCAAAGGATGTACCATAGTACCAGTGTCACTTCAGGAGGAAGTGTTGAGGGAGTTCCATACATCCCCTCTAGCGGTACATCCATGAGTGGTGAAGATGTACCAGGATCTCCGACGACAACACTGGTGGATGGGAATGAAGAAAGAAGTTGCAGAGTTTGTTTCTCGATGCCTCACTTGTTAGCAAGTGAAGGCGGAGCATCAGGTACCAGCAGGCTTGGTTAAAAATTTAGAGGTCCCAGAGTGGAAGTGGGATGAGATATCCATGGACTTCATGACAGGACTTCCACGTACATCCAGAGGTCATGACTCTATTTGGGTGATCGTCAACCCACTCACCAAGTCAGCCCACTTCCTACCGATCAGAGAACATAGTTCAGTAGAGAGCTTGGGATGCCTCTATGTACAAAAGATTGTGCGGCTACATGGAGTACCCTCGACGATTTTCTCCAATCATAATACATGTTTCACTTCCCGTCTATGGAAGGGGTTGCAGGAGGCTTTCGGGACGCAGCTTCGTTTGAGCACCGCCTTCCATCCTCAGACGGATGTCCAGACTAAGCAGACTATTCAGACCCTTGAGGACATGCTCTGTGCTTGTGTCCTCGACTTCGGTCACAGCTGTGAGGATCACTTACCTTTGGTGGATTTTACATACAACAACATCTATCACTCCACCATAGGGATGGAACCTTTCGAGGCATTGTACGGGCGACCTTGCAGATCACCTTTGTGCTGGACTGACCCAGAGGAGTCAGCACTAGTGGGACCAGAGATGGTATGGACTACCATAGAAAAGGTGTAGATCATTCAGGAGTAGATGAATACTACACAGAGCATACATAAGTCGTATTCTGACAGGAGACGGAGGCCTCTGGAGTTCGAGGATGGCGACCACGTCTTTCTATGGGTCTCACCCTGACGAGGTCTACGGAGATTTGGTCGAGGTGGCAAGTTATCTCTGAGGTTCATCGGACCTTTCCAAGTCCTCAGCAGAGTTGGCGAGGTGACATACCGTTTAGCTCTTCCACCTCAGTTGCACTGGGTGCACGACATCTTCCACGTATCCCAGCTGAGGAGATACGTGCATGACCCTTCTCACATCATCGAAAATGGCGAGCTGGATGTCGACGATGGGGCGACTTTTACGGAGGTTCCAGTAGAGATTAAGGATCGTTAGGAGCGGGTCCTTCTTGGATGGTCGATACCTCTAGTGCACGTTTTCTGGCCGCATGGGAACCTCCAGGAGAGCACATGGGAGCGGGAGGCTCAGATGCGTGCTCAGTACCCCCACTTGTTCCCTTAGTTTGAGTTGTGACTTATGGGGATGTAAAGCTTGAGGTCGGGAGAATGTAAAGACCCGTAATTTCCATGTATTTTTTTAAATAAATGGAAATTTTACGAGTCTGTGAAATTTGACGGCCCGTGATTTCGAGGCCCGGAGTGCCCAAAATGAATTTCTAAACTTTATTTCGAGTACGTTCAGTAAACATACGAGCGAGTTTTTATAACTTTTAAATTGGTGCTTGGAATTGAAATATGAGGGAACCGTTGAACTCGCAGCGCTGCTATTCGCTTAAGAATACTTTCACCTTGACGACAGTTAGTCGAGGGTGAAAGTTAGTTTTCGGGTTTTTCGTGGAAATAGTAAAATAAAATAAACACATGTTTTATTTTATTTTGTTGTAACCAACCTTCTTTTGGAAGTTGGTGGTGGGGACCACCAGACCTTAACCTCCCATGAGAGGTTATGGTGGTGGGGACCACCCAATCCTAACCTCCCATGAGAGGTTATGGTGGTGGGGACCACCTGGGATTAAACCCCCTTGAAACCCCCCTTTTAATTGGGAGAAAACCTGAACTCCCTCATTAATGTGGAGGAGCCTCTTGAGCTTCCTCCACATTTATTGTGCCAGCCCTCTCTTGATTAATTATGACACCCACCATAATTAATTTATCCATTTTGAATTTATGCCAACAAACATAATAGAGGGGATAATTTATTATTTTGGCACCACTTTACATTTGGGTGGAATTGGGAGAAAGCTTCTCTAACGAAGAACGCTTCCTCCATAAACAACGCTTCCTCCAAGAAGAACGCCGATAAGGAACGTCTTCGACTACGACGAACTGACCCACAAGCCTAGGATTGGAGGTGTGTAGCGGAAAAGATGAACGTCGATGACTTCACCTTCTCCCTCACGCCAACACCAACAACAAACAAGGTAGGGGTTTATTTGCGTGATAATTCTTTCCATGTACTCCATTCTTTTCTTGTGCGGGTTGGGAACAGACATTGCAGAAGATTATGGTTTTATGCTCATGCTTCGTTCTTTGTGTACCGCTTGCTATCACTCTAAATACGGAGGGTGTGGGCCAAACAAACATGGCCCGACCCCTCCCCCATTCTTCTTTGGTGTACTTTTCGAAATGGAGGAAGGCGATGAAGGCGATAAAGGTGACGAAGGCGACGGTGCGACCACCCGCGACCTCCGTGACCCACGCCACCACCGCAACGTTCCGGTCTTCCGACCGCGCCCCCAGCTCTGCGCCCTGGCCGAGCCACCTACGGTACTCTGCCCTCCCATTCGTACCGGCCGCTCGCCCCGGTCGAGCCGCCCCGCGGTGCTCCGAACTCTCGGCCGAACAGGCCCCACGCCCCGCGATGGTCTGCCCTCCCGACTGAACCGGCTTCGTTCCCCCTTGGTGCTCTAGCCTCCTGGCCGAACTGGCCTTGCGCCCCGACCGAATCGCCCTCGCCGCGGCCATCTGAGCCGCCCCATCTCGCGCCGCCCGCCGACCCTCCGAGCCGCTTCGGCTGAGCTGCCTTGTGGTCTCATGCCCTTGTGGTCACTCATGTCCCTCCGTGGCCCCTCGTGGACTATCCGACCAGGCCGCACTGCGGGCCGGGCCGGGTCGGTTCGACTGGGTCAGACCGAATCTGGGCCCACTACGACCCCTTTTTCTTTCTTTTGGCCATATCTTTGGCACCAGACGTTCATTTGATGAACCGTCAACGGCGTTGAGAATCTTGGAGTGAGACGGTCCCTTTGAGTATATTCCAAAGAGTTTTGGATTGAGATAGGGAACGGTCAGGTTGGATCGAGCACGAATCCAACCGGGCCCCCGGGACTAAAAGGTTAATAACTCATAGATCAGGCATCCGATTGACGCGCCGTCTGTTATATTGAGATCCCTATGGTGTGACGGACCTTTGAGACACTTCTTTGTGGGAATTCATGGTAGTTGGAGCATCGACCAGTAGCTTGTATAGTGGATCTTCCCAGAGACGAGCGAGCATAGTGCGAGAGCCCTGTGGCTATCTGAGACTTGACGACTATTGACCATTTGACTCAGAGTGAATCGACAGGCCCAGTGGGGAGCACCATGGTGTCGCGGAAAACCCACAGTGGGGAGCGCTTCTGTGTGACGCGACAGACCTATGGTACTTAACAGGAGGATTACCTCAGCAGACTTTGAGGGGGAGCACCTCTGTGTGACGCGGCAGACCCATGATGGGGAGCACCTCTGTGTGATGCGGCAGACCCACAGTACTTGATAGGAGGAGTACCTCAGCAGTCCCTGGTTAGTGAGGAGTTCCTTTGTGTGACGCAGTAGGCCCACTGTACTCGATAGAGGAGGAGTTTTCCAGCAGCCGAGGTGTTCGACATTATGCTCAGAATGTTACTTGTTACTACCCCTAGAATAAATCCTGGTTGAGCTGAGTCAGAACCTCTGTGTTTTCCTCATGATTGAGATGGATTACTTGACAACTTGGGTATATGTATGGGCATATACCTAAGTAAGGTTATCTGTTGATTTCATGCATTGTGTTTTATCCTTGTTGGATTTTTGAGACCCAAAGGGTCTCGGGGTCCCTACTAAGTATCGTTATAATCACCCCTAGACGGTCTATGCCCGCACCTTATTGTATTGGATGCAGACGACGAACAATGCTGACTGAGGCTAAGAGTACTAGGACTGGACGGTACCCAGAGGTGGACCATATGATGTGTAGGTACACAGAGGATACGGGTGGATGTCGAGTGCTGAGGAGTCGATCTTTACCCACCCTTCAGGTAAGAACCCTGGAGAACGACCCAACAACTGAATTTCCCTTTCTTCAGTTGTATTATATCACGGTTGTACTTGTACTTTCCAGTTGGGCTTGTATTCTGACCCCTTTTTTACTTTCAGCACTCTTTTGTTATACAGTTTACCTAGTGTTTAGTATCCAGCTGTGTGCTTTCTTGTGTGTGTGTGTTTATTGATTTTAAAGGAAATTCCTTCCTAGTTTTAGGGAATTATGTCTTTGGTGCTAGTCGCCAGCCCCTGGCCTATGGAAGGAGGGCTTGGGGTAGTCACGATAGGGGCCCCAGGGGACGGGTCATGACAAATTGGTATCAGAGGAGTCAGTTCTACCACAGAACTTAGGACTCTGATCTTTATTTTATGTGAAGCAATGGTATTAAGGGTAATGTGTGCAGTTTTCAGTTCAGGGAGTCCATTGTTGGTGCGGCGGCCGACGTATCCATACACCAGGACCCTGACTTCTGATATCCGACTCAGTACACAAAAACACTGATTGTGTGTGTGTTTTCAAGAGTCTTCTTTGTGAACTCTTTGAGTCATCTCACCAGGTCAACTCACCAGGTATAAATTTTGACCGTAGCCCACCTGTTTCTTTTGCAGGATTCCTTGATGCAGACAACTAGCTAGAGTTCCGAGATTTATACACACAAATAGCCCACCGAGCGATGAGGCCTCAGTGGAGGGACCTTTTCCAGTGGAGGCACCAGTGGTACCACTCCCCGTTGGTCCACCGATGCCACCAGCCCCAGTAGAAGACAGTGCATGCCGCTTGAGCGCGTTGCACGAGTTACAGTGCCAGAGGTCACCCAGGTTCAGGGGGAGATGGACCCATAAGCAGCTGAGCATTGGCTGGAGGGTGTAGTGAGAGTTTTCCGACTGGTAGGTACACCACCTGATCTCATGGTGATTCTTACTGCCAGCCTTCTATAGGAAGCATTGGGCAGATGGTGGAGCTTGATGATCCAAGTTCACGGCGAGATGACGCTTCTCTAGGAAGACTTCGAGAGCCTATTTTAGGCAAAGTTTGTCCCAGAGACTCTTCTCACATTACGCATACAAGAGCTTCTTCATCTGTAGCATGGCAGCATGATTGTAGCTCAGTACTCAGTGAGGTTCACTGACCTCTCACGCTACTCCACAGATATGGTGTGGGACCCATTCTTTAGGGCCCGTACCTTCGAGAAGGGGATTAGGAGGGAGATCAGGGCTTCGATGGTCTCACTCAGCATCCCGACGCAGACATAAGTGTTAGAGAGAGCCCTCTTGGTGGAGAGTTTCCTCACTGAGTAGTCACCAGTAGCAAGACCCACTACCAGTCATCACGTAGCAGAGTGTTTTGCAGCTGGAAGCAGACAAATGTCACAGTGGTCCGAGAGGATCAGACCTACAGGTGGATGATCGCATGACTCAGGATCGGTTGTGCAGGGCACCTGAGACAGAGCCAATCATGCCAGGAGCAGACAATGCTACGCATGCTACGGGCAAGGTCACATGGCTCGTGACTGTCCAACCCATCATACGGATGATCAGCAGACGGTCGAGGGACCATCCAGGCTAAGATAGAGGTTTGAATGAGGAGGTCCATAGGGAGAAGGCAGACGTGGCAGAGGAGCTTTCCGAGCAGCTGGTAGTGGGCAACGATTCGAGATATTACTGCCACCACCACCAGGAGGTCCACCCCGACCGCAGGGAGTAGGTGGACAAGGGAGAGCTTAGCTCCAGGCAGCTGAGGCTTACGATCACGACGCTCCAGAGATGATTCGAGGTACGATATGTGTCTACTCCACCATAGATACAGTACTTATAGACATAGGTTCCAGTCATTATTTTATTTCCATTGCCCTCGTTCGGAGTTCAGAGATTCCGACAGAGCCATTGGTTTGATCCTTATGGATAGAGACTCCTACGAGAGCAAATTCGATAATTACGCACTGATGCTGGCAGTGTGAGCTTACTCTAGGAGGTGAGAGCTTCAGCTGAGATCTCCTAGTAGCAGCGTCGAGGCCTTATGATGTCATATTGGGTATGAACTGGTTATCTATAGTCTATGCTCAGATAGACTGTATTAGGTGAAAAGTGCGGTGTGTCTGCACGAATGGGACTAGGTTTACCTTCACTGGTGATAAGGGAGCCTTTGTAGTGCATAATGGATTTACCTGGAGGAGAGTGCAGCCGATCACTCATCAGTTGGCTAGCCTTACCCTCAGAGCTGTTGATGTGGAGAGTCCGAGCTATCCTGTAGTGGTGGACCAATACACGAATGTTTTCCCTAATGAGGTTCCGGGTCTACCTCCTAGCAGAGAGGTGGACTTTTACATTGACTTGTACCCCAGGATGACATCGATATCTACACCAGCATATCGGATGGCTCCCGCAGAGCTTCATGAGCTGCGGGTACAGCTAGAGGACTTGCAGGGGAAGGGATTCATCCGGCCCAGTGTTTTACCTTGGGCAGCCCCAATTCTGTTTGACAAGAAGGCGTATGGGAGCTTGAGACTTTATGTCGACTATCGGTGCATGAACCAGGTGACCATTAAGAACAAATACCCACTCCCGAGGATTTACGACCTCTTTGATCAGGTGAAAGGAGCACGATGGTTCTCGAAGATAGACCTCAGATCAGGTTATCACCGGCTTAGAGTTTGAGATGAGGATGTGCAGAAGACGACTTTCAGATGTCGGTACGACCACTACGAGTTTTTGGTTATTCCATTAGGTGTAACCAACACTCTAGCAGTATTCATGGGACTCATGAACATGATATTTCAACCATACCTTGATCGCTTCGTAGTAGTATTCATCGAAGACATTCTGATCTACTCAGTTACTGAGGAGGAGCATGCCTATCACTTGCGGGTAGTACTGGACACACTCTGAGAGCACCGTCTTTATGGTAAGCTCTCTAAGTTCCAGTTCTAGATCTGAGAGGTTCAATTTATGGGATATGTCATATCGGAGGTTGGAGTTGCAGTGGATCTAGTGAAGATTGAGGTAGTACTTGCTTGTGATCCACCCAGGAGTGTGATGGAGGTACAAAGTTTCCTGGGTTTGGCTGGATACTACTAGAGATTTAGGCCAAATTTCTCCAGAGTTGCATCACCACTATCAGCATTGACGAAGAAGGGGCAACCCTTCGTGTGTTCAGAGAGATGGCAGCAGAGTTTTAAGGAGCTGAGGCAGAGGCTGACTAGCGCCCCTATCTTGAGGCTTCCAGAAGAGGGCATAGGGTACGCAGTCTACTGCAACGCATCAAGGACCGGACTTGGGTGTGTACTGATGTAGGAGGGAGCAGTGATCACATATAGTTCTCGATATTTGATACATCATGAGCAGAACTACGCTACCCATGACCTGGAGTTAGCAGCAGTGGTCTTCGCCTTGAAGACGTGACGACACTATCTGATGGGTGAGCATTTTACCATGTACTCTGATCACGAGAGTCTCAGGTATATCTTCTCTTAGAAGGACCTGAACTTGATACAGTGACGTTGGCTTGAGTTCCTCTATGACTATGATTTCGAGACAGTCTATACTCCTGGGTAGGGGAATGTTGTTGTAGATGCACTCAGCAGGAGATCTGGTATACAGCTGCTAGGTGAGGTGACAGAGTAGCTGGCCGCTTTGCAGATATCTTTTGTGGATAGAGATGTAGTAGCTTTCCTTCAGTCTCTTATAGTCACTCCCCCACTTCCTCAGTGAGTTAGGTAGGAACAGTGTGGGGGTGCTGACTGTGAGACACAACGTTCTCAGATATCCACAGGGCAGACACCTGATGGATTTTCTGAAGGTGGGGAGCACACCGTCCTCTTCAGAGGACGTACCATGGTACCAGTGTCACTTCAGGAGGAAGTTTTGAGGGAGTTCCACACATCCCCTCTAGCGGTAAATTCAGGAGTGGCAAAGATGTACCAGGATCTCTGATGACAACACTGGTGGTCGGGAATAAAGAAAGAAGTTGCAGAGTTTGTTTCTCGATGCCTCATTTTTCAGAAAGTGAAGGCGGAGCATCAAGTACCAACAAGCTTGGTTCAGCCTTTAAAGGTCCCAGAGTGGAAGTGGTATGGGATATCCATGGACTTCGTGACAGGACTTCCACATACATCCAGAGGTCATGACTCAATTTGGGTGATCGTCGACCGACTCACCAAGTCATCCCACTTCCTACCGACCAGAGAGTAGGGTTTAGTAGAGAGCATGAGATGCCTCTATGTGCAGGAGATTGTGAGGCTACATGAAGTACCCTCGATGATTGTCTCTGATCGTGATACACGATTCACTTCCCATCTATGGAAGGGGTTGTAGGAGGATTTTGGGATGCAACTTTGTTTGAGCACCGCCTTCCATCATTAGACGGATGGCCAGATTGAGCGGACTATTCAGACCCTCGAGGACATGCTCTGTGCTTATTTCCTCAACTTCGGTCGCAGCTGGGAGGACCACTTACCTTTGGTGGATTTTTCATACAACAATAGCTATCACTCTATCATAGGGATGACACCTTTCGAGGCGTTGTACGGGCGAACTTCCAGATCACCTTTGTGCTGGACTAACCCAGGGGAGTTAGCACTAGTGGGACCAGAGATGGTACAGACTACCACAGAAAAGGTGCAGATCATCCAGGAACAGATGAAAACTACACAGAGTAGGCAGAAGTCGTATGCCGATAGGAGATGGAGACCTCTGGAGTTCGAGGATGGCAACTAAGTCTTTCTACGGGTCTCACCCCGATGAGGTCTACGGAGATTTGGCCGAGGTGACAAGTTATCTCTGAGGGTCATCAAATCTTTCCAGGTCCTCAGTATAGTTGGTGAGGTGACATACCGCTTAGCTCTTCGACCTCAGTTGCATAGGGTGCACGACGTCTTCCTTGTATCCCAATCGAGGAGATATGTGCACGACTCTTATCACATCATCGACCATGACGAGTTGGACGTCGACGATGGGGTGACTTTTACAGAGGTTCTAGTAGAGACTAAGGATCGGAAAGAGCGGGTCCTTCATGGATGGTCAATACCTCTGGTGTGCATTCGCTGGCCGCATGAGAACCTCTAGGAGAGCACATGGGAGCGGGAGGCTCAGATGCGTGCTCAGTACCCCCACTTGTTCCCTTAGTTTGAGTTTTGGCTTACGGGGACGTAAAGTTTGAGGTGGGGAGAATGTAAAGACCCAGAATTTCCATGTAATTCTTTTTAAATAAATGGGAATTTTATGAGTCTGTGAAATTTGAAGGCGCGTGATTCCGAGGTCCGGAGTGCCCGGAATGAATTTCTGAACTTTATTTCGGGTACATTCAGTAAATGTATGAGTGAGTTTTTATAACTTTTAAACTGGTGCTCGGAATTGAAATCCAAGGGTACCGTTGAACTCGCAGTGCTGGTATTCTCTTAAGAAGACTTTCACCTCGACGACAGTTGGTCGAGGGTAAAATTTAGTTTTTGGGTTTTTCATGGAAATAATAAAATAAAATAAACATACGTTTTATTTTACTTCGTTGTAACCAACCTCCTTATGAAAGTTGGTGGTGGGGACCACTATACCTTAACCTCCCATGAGAGGTTATGGTGGTGGGGACCACCTGAGATTAAACCTCCTTGAAACCCCCCTTTTAATTGGGAGAAAACCTCAACTCCCTCATTAATGTGGAGGAGCCTCTTGAGCTTCCTCCACATTAATTATGACAACCCTCTATTGATTAATTATGCCACCCACCATAATTAATTTATCCATTTTGAATTTATACCAACAAACATAATAGAGGGGATAATCTATTATTTTGGCACCACTTTATATTTGGGTGGAATTGGGAGAAAACTTCTCTAACGAAGAACGCTTCCTCCATGAAGAATGCTTCCTCCACGAAGAACACCGACAAGAAACATCTTTAACTACGATGAATCGATGCACGAGACCGGGATTAGAGGTGTGTGGTAGATGAGATGAACATCGATGACTTCACCTTCTCCCTCGCACTAACACCAACAATGAACATGGTAGGGGTTTATTTGCGTGATAATTCTTTCCATGTACTCCTTTCTTTTCTTATGCGGGTTGGGAACAAACATTGTGGAAGATTATGGTTTCACGTTCATGCTTCGTTCTTTGTGAACCACTTATTATCACTCTAAACGCGGAGGGTGTGGTCCAAACAAACATGGCCTGACCCCTCCGCCATTCTTCTTTGGTGTACTCTTCGAAATGGAGGAAGGCGATGAAGGTGACGAAGGCGACGACACCGCCACCCCCGACCTTTGCGACCCGCACTACCCCCACTGCGTTCTGGTCTTCTGGCCAAACCAGCCATGTGCCCCTAGCTCCGTGCCTCTGTCATGCCACCAGCGGCACTTCACCCTCTCAGCCGGACCGACCGCATGCCCCGGCTCCGCGCCCCAGCCGAGCCGCCCTGCAGCGGTCCACCCTCCCGAACGAACTGGCCTCGCGCCCCCGCGGTGCTCCGACCTCCCTGCCGAATCGACCCCGTGCCCCGGCCGAACTGCCCTCGCTGTGGCCCTTCGAGCCACCCTGGCTCATGCCGCCCGCCGGCCCTCCGAGCTGCCCCGCGGTCTCGCGCACTCGCAGTCACTCGTGGCCCCTCGCGGACTGTTGTGCGGGACCCAGCGGGCCATCCCGACCCAACAATCCAGGTTGCACTGAGGGCTGGGCCAGACCTAGTGGGTCAGGCCGGGTCGGGCCGGGTCGGTCTGACCGGGTCAGACCGAATCTGAGCCCACTACGACCCCTTTTACTTTCTTTTGGCCATATCTTTGGCACCAGACGTCCGTTTGAAAAACCGTCAGTGGCGTTGGGAATATTGGAGCGAGACGGTCCCTTTTAGTATATTACATAAAGTTTTGGATTGAGATAGGGAATGATCAGGTTGGATCGAGCACAAATCCAACCGGGCCCCCAGGAATAAAAGACTAATAACTCACAGACCGAGCGTCCGATTGAAGCGCCGTCTGTTACGTTGAGATCCCTATGACGTGAAGGACCTTTGAGATACTTTTTTGTGGGACTTCATGGCAGTTGTAGCATTGACCAATAGATTGTGGAGCGGATCTTCCCGAAGACGAGCGAGCATAGTGCGAGAACCCTGTGGATGGATGTGACTTGACAACTGCTGACCGTTTGACCCGGAGTGACTCGACAGGCTGAGTGGGGAGCACCTTGGTGTCGCGGGAGACCCATGGTGGGGAGAACCTATGTGTGACGCGGCAGACCCATGGTACTCAACAGGAGGAGTACCTCAGCAGGCTTTGAGTGGGAGCGCCTCTAGGTGACGCGGTAGACCCACAGTGGGGAGCACTCTGTGTGACGCGACCGACCCATGATACTTGACAGGAGGAGTACCTCAGCTGTCCAAGATTAGTGGGAAGTGCCTCTGTGTGACGCGGCATACCCATTGTACTTGATAGAGGAGGAGTTCTCCAGCAGCCGAGGTGTTCGACGTTGTGCTCAGAATGTTACTTTTTACTACCCTTAGAATAAATACTGGTTGAGCTGAGTCAAAACCTCTATGTTTTCCTCATGATTGAGATGGATTACTTGATAAATTAGGTATATGTATGGGAATATATCTAAGTAAGGTTATCTGTTGATTTCATACCTTGTATTTTATCCTTGTTGGATTTTGTGAGACCTAAAGGGTCTCGGTGTCCCTACTGAGTATCATTATACTCACCCTTGCTCGGGCTATGCCCGCACCTTGTTGTGTTGGATGCAGACGACGGACAGCTCTGACTGAGTCTAAGAGTACCAGGACTGGACGGTACCTGGAGGTGGATCATACAACATGTCGGTATGCAGAGGAGACGAGTGGATGCGGAGTGCTGAGGAGCCGATCTGTACCTACCCTTCAGGTAGGAACCCCGGAGGACAACCCAACAACTAACTTTCCCTTTCTTTAGTTGTATTGTATCACAGTTGTACTTGTACTTTCCAGTTGAGCTTGTATTCTGGCCCCGTTTTACTTGCAAAACTCTTTTGTTATACATTTTACATAGTGTTTTGTATCCATCTGTGTGCTTGCTTGTGTGTGTGTTTACATATTTTAAAGGCAATGCCTTCCCATTTTTAGGGAATTGCGCCTTTGGTGCTAGTCACTAGCCCCTGACCTATAGAAGACAGACTTGGGGTAGTCACGACATTGGCCTTGGGGGATGGGTCATGACAAGTGAGAACCCATTACCATCACACAACTTTAGTAATCACATTGTACCTTTAGGTATCTCTCTTCAGAACTAGATAACCCCAACACAGGCATGGAAATCACACCTATGCACGACTCGTCACACGTGTGGTGGCCTATATTTTTCATTAAAAACACAAATTGGAAGGTTAAAAATTCAAACATAGATTAAATTCAAGTAAAACTAATTAAAATAAAACACATGCAATTTCATATTAAATTCTAAATTCATTTGTATCGCTAAAATCAAAAAATTAAACCTGATTTATTTTATTCATAGAAAATCTTACTGAATGTGAAAATTTAATAATACCTGTGATTTTAATGGAATTTAAGGGGATCAAATAATTAATTGTAGATAAAAATTTATGAAATTTTAGCTCAGTCACTCCCCACATTTAGTATGTTTCACTCCAAGGTAATAGTCAATGATGAACTTCTGAAAACACAATCAATGATTTAGATTTTACACTTTCTAAATGATTTCAGCTTCAAGAAATTCAATATTTTTGCCCATCAAAATAGTTTTCAATAGGAAGTTTCTATTTTTGAAAATAAAATTTAGACTCGTGTTCCAACTTGCACAATTTGAAATTCCAACAACATGCACAAATTAAAGGCACCAACAAGCATATACACTCCAAACATTCTTATAAAATAGTGAACGTGTCTCACCCAAACACGCATATTTGTTTGAATCCTACTCAACATCAAATTTCCAAAGTCATAATCCAAGAAAATTAAAAACAATTCAATTCAGTAAAATCTAGAATATTTGAAATCATCGGGCATCAATTGAAATATCTACAGATTTCCACAAAGTTAATGCGAGAAAACTTCAATTTTCTAGAAATAGATTTTATACCCAAGCAGAATCAACCATTAAAATCAGTTCAAAAATTCCCAGAAATGATCATTCCTTACAACAGATCACAAAAAAACCAACACATTAAGTATCACTAACTACATACTATTCAATGCAGTTTTCCAGATAAAATTTCAATAAAACAATGCAACAGTTTCACATTAAATAGGCTAGCTTTTTAACATGTAAATATGTGGAAAGGTTCAATCACATCTCAAAGAGTATTTATATATTCAGAAAAACACCAAGAATCATTTAAGTATTTACAAAGTTTCACAACTTTCCTTATTCAGATTCAAGTATTTCAATGAAAAATAGTTGCAAAATTATATTTTTCAATAGCATTTCAATTCACTTTATTCTGAATTTTTTTTGATGAATAGGAAAAGAAATACTCATAGAAATTTCTACTTACCAAGAAAAGAGTGAGGAAAATTTTATGGTTCTTTCCACTAAAAATCACTTCATGCTTCATACATGAATTTTTAGTTGAAATAACTGAAAAATATTCCTCACTCTTTGCATGGTGATTATAAATTTCTATTTTTGAAAATGAAGTGAGGGCATTGGATTAAATTCATGTATGAAGCATGAAGTGATTTTTTGTTGAAAGAACTGAAAGAGTTTCCTCAATATTTTCTTGGTAGTTATAATTTTCTATGAGTGTGTATTTTCTTGTTCATTGATTGAATTTCATAATAAAACATAAATTGTAAAGTCTGTTTTGGGTAGATTTTAACTAATTCATTAAACTGGTATTTTAAAATTAAGTTGAGCTTGAATCCACTATTGAACATACTGTGAAATTATCTAGTTATTTTGTGTTGAATGTTTTCACTAAATTGTACTAATATCTGTTAAGTCTATAATGTTTGAAATTTTTTAATGGAGATATTTAAAGTTGCGTGAAGAGAACATATGCATTTTCTGAAAAATTGAACTACTTTTGAAAATTTAAGTTCTTTTTGAACTATGAGATATTGAGGGCCCTATGATAGACATCTCATCAACCTGGAACCAATTCCAGGAAAGATTACATGGGGTGTGGTCAAGAGCACTTTAGGTTTATCAAAAGGTTCCCTGTATGAATTATTAAACACAAAATCACTTTCATTTTTCAGTAAGTTAGTCAAGAATAAAATAAATTTAATAAAATATTTAATAAATATCCTATAAAATTTTGCATGGCCTAAAAATGATCTAATGTGTCTACCAATGGTGGGGTATGGAGTGTGGAAATAATGTCAACCTTGGAATTATCTACTTAAATCTCGCCTTTAGAAATGATGTGGCCCAAGACCTTGCCTTTATCCACTATGAAATTAAATTTTCAAAGTTTAAAACCACGTTTTTTTCAATGTATTTTTGTAATTTTTTTTTCATATTTTCAAGGAAGGTTTTAAAGGATGTATGATAAACAGTAAAATCATCAAGAAATACCTCTAGGAAGATCTCAATTAGGTCTAAAAAGATACTTACCATGCAATGTTGAAAAGTATCTGTGGCATTGCATAATCCAAAGGGTATCCTTCGGTAAGCGAGCATACCAAATGGACATGTGAATGTTGCTTTATCCTGGTCTTATAAAGATATTGGAACCTGAAATTACCTCTATAATACATCAAGAAAACAATAATGACCTTTCCCAACCAGTCTCTCTAATATTTGGTCTACAAAAGAGATGGGGAAATGGTCTTTTCGGGTCACATGATTTAATCTCCTATAATAAATGAAAACTCTCCAGGTATCCTAAATCCTAGTGGATACTAACTCATTATTCTCACTTTGCACAATTTTGAATCCAATTTTCTTAGGTACAATCTGAATGAGACTCACCCATCGGGAGTTCGATATGGGGTATATGATTCTAGCTCCTAAAAATCTCCCAAATTATTTTTTTAGAACTTCCATGAAGGTCAGGTTGATCCTCCTTTGGGGATGTCTCATTGGTTTAGACTCATTTTATAGAAGAATCCTATACAAACAAGTTGTAGGAATAATTCCAGAGATGTCTCCTAATGACTAGCCTATGGCTCTAAAATTTTGTTTCAAAATTTATAGTTGTACTCTTGATTAGGTTCCAAGTGGTTTGAAATTATGATAAACAATTTTTCATTTTCTTTAAGGAAAGCATATTTCAGGTCAGAGGGTAAAAATTTCATTTATAGTTTAGGGGAAGTTCTAAAGATGACTTCAACTCAACATTATCCATGTTTGCAACCTACACATGCAAGTAGAAGTGTCATTGGCATATTTGAGTAAATCATCAAAATATTCCTCACTTATTTTTTCAAACTGTTCAACACACAAAATAGATTCCGGATTTAGTTCATTTTAAAAAATAAACTTATTATAGAAATCTGGTGATTCCAGGGATTCTCTTAATCAATTTATTTTTTCCAAAATTTCAATCTATTCCTTAGAACAACGAGGAATTTCATAATGGCTTAGTGTAAAAATAGATTTCTCATCGTGGGGGTATTTAATTGAATCTAAAATGCTAAAGTTCACTGTTTCTTCCCCAAAATCCATTCAAATTAGTCCTTTATTAACATTTATGGTTTTAGTTATCTTAAGAAATGGACTACCTTTAATGGTTTAGCTAGCAAGTTGCATAACTATGCTTGTTAGCTTGAGATCTCATATCTATAGGGAATAGAAAACTGAGTAAGGTATAACATTAATTGATGCTCCTGAATCACATAATGAATCCAAGAATATCCATTATACACTAATTGATAATCCTAAATCTCATTACATTAAAAATTATTAATAATTGATTGTGATTAGGGAGAACCACCACACACTCCTTGGGAAAAGACCCTGGTAATCCCTATGTTGTAATTAGGAATTTTAAAATTATGTTTGATTGCAACCCATGAAAACCATGTGATTAATTTGGTGTCATTTTCGGTTGATGACATGTCTGTCACGAGGCTCTAAGCAAACAATATTTTTAACCTGAATTAATACAGTAGTAGTGGAACTCAGGTTGTCTCCAGATAGAAGGGTGTTATGGGTGTGTTATTGTGGGATTCATGTTGGGTGTGTATTGTAATAAGTGAGGACTATATCTATTTGAGAATGTAATTTGGTTTGTTTTAAAATAAGCTTTTAGAAAATAGTGGTCTAACCTTGGATTATCCCCTGATTCTTCTGTTAAATCATCATTCAATTTATTTTTCCTACTCTCTCTCCAATCAAATGAGATATTACTGATCACCCTCACCTGGTTATTTCAGTTTGAACACTACTAGAATTAAAGGCATTTACAATGGGCTATTTGTGACGGGATCCCGTCACAAATAGGATTTAGCGACGGGGCCCCGTCACAAATAGATCGTTGCAGAAAACAACGTCATAGATATTATTTTTTACGACGGGCCCATCGCAAAAAAAGTATTTACGATGAGAAAGGTCCCCGTCACAAATAACCCTCTGATTATATACATTATATATATAAATAAACCTTTTACGATGACTCATCACAAATACTATTTACGACGGGCCCATCATAAATACTATTAATAAAAATTTATATTTAGATTATTTACAATGGGATCCTGTCGCAAAAAGTCCCATCACAAATACTAATTTTAGTTGAAATAATTTTTAGTGGATTGAAGGCTTCTCTTTTGTCCGACGACACATTTACCTGCAAATTTCTCTCACTGAAATCACAATGAAGAATCTTCTCTTAGGTACACATATTCATTCTCGTGCATATGAGAATGTATAAGCGTACCTCCGAACAGATTCTTCATTATGATTTCTGTGTGAGAAACTTGCACGTAAATGAACTGTCAGACAAAAGAGCCCCCTTTTCGTCTATGAATCATCTTCTTGCAACTGTCACCTCCTGAACACATTATGAAAAATGTGGTCCTACGAATGCATATTCAAACTTGTGCATACATAGAATCATACTTTTCATAATGTTTTGAGTCGGTGAAAGTTGAAAGGAGAAGGGTCATAGAGCAAAAGGAGTGTCATCAATCCACTGGAAATTGTGCCATGTTATTACAAGTTATTACTTTTCATAATTGTTACTATTTATTACTATTTATTACTTTTCATAATTGTTGCTATTTATTACTATTTTTTACTATTTTTTACTATTTTTTGATATTTTTTACTATTTTTTGATATTTTTTACTATTTTTTACAATCTATTACTATTGATTACTATTTATTACAATTTATTACAATTTATTACAATTTATTACTATTTATTACTATTTTTTACAATTTTTTACATTTTATTACAATTTATTACAATTTATTACAATTTATTACAATTTATTACAATTTATTACAATTTATTACTATTTATTACTATTTTTACTATTTTTTACTATTTATTCCTATTTATTCCTATATATTCCTAATTATTTCTATTTATTCCTAATTATTACTAATTATTACTAATTACTACTATTTTTTACTATTTATTACTAATTATTCCTATTTATTATTAATTATTTTCTATTTATTACTAATTATTCCCAATTATTACTATTTATTGTTAATTACTACTATTTAGTACCAATTACCACTAATTATTCCTATTTATTACTATTTATTACTAATTATTCCTATTTATTCCTAATTATTCCTATTTATTCCTAATTACTACCAGTTATTACTAATTAGTACTAATTACCATTAATTACTACTAATTTTTACCAATTATTACTATTTATTACTAAAATACAAATAACAAAACAATTTAAATGTAATTTAATTAAAAGTAATCAACAATAATTAAAATTAACATAAAAAAATTAAATAAATACTAAATAAAATAAAATATAAATATCTATAAACTTGATCTCCTATTGATGTAAGTGCCTTCACAACTTCTCCGTAAAAAAAAATTTAACTGAGAGAAATTTTCAATCTAAAATTCGAGTTTAGTGAGAGAGAGGAAGTGAGAAATGAGAGGAAGGGAAAGAAAAATGAAGGGGGTATATATAGGTTAGATTAGTTGCGACAGGTCTATTAGCGATAGGATCATCGTCGCAAATACCTTCGACCGCATTAATTACGGGCGGTGGTTAAAAGGTTATTTGTGACGGGACCCGTCACAAAAGTGACCCGTCGACACACCTTTTGCGATTGGACAACATCCCGTCGCAAAAACTCATTTACCACCGTCGGTATTTGCGACGAGACCCGTCGTAAATACCCTTCGACTGACACACTATTTGCGATGGGGGACCCCCCTGTCGCAAATAACCTTCCCACGCTTTGGCGTTCATCCCGCGCCAAAGCGCGCATTACCTTTTGTGACGAGACCCCAAATCCCGTCGCAAATAACTTGTTATTTGTGACGGGAAGAACCCCCCATTGCAAATAACCCCTGGGATAGACCATTTGCGACGTGAATTAATCTCGTCGCAAATATCCCGTCGTAAAATACTGTTTTTCCCATAGTGGAATAAGACAAGACAATAATCATTGTATCCCTTAATATTGCATAGCCTAGTGATTGAATATCCCCAATCACTCTCAAATCAATCCACCACTCACCATCATAGGTAGTGAAGTAAATTTAAGGGGCATATGTGTGAAAATATGATAATGTGATAAGAAGAATTTAAAAATAAAGATGAGTAGAAATCTCTTTCTGGATAAGCTGTCAAACACTTCTAGAGAAATGAGTAGAAGAGATTTAAATTAATGAGAATAATTCATTAATAGGGAATGAGGAGACTCTCCTTTCTCAACCACTAATGGACTGAAAACTGCAGTAAAAAAAGAAAAGGAAAGAAAATAATAGTATCTCTTAGTTTGATCGACCAATAGTGGCAGAAACCCCTTTTCTCAGTGAACAATCATGTTCTTGTAGAAGTGGCCCAGGGTTCCTCGCTCAGATCAGTATCATCATCTACCACGTGAGTAGCAGGGGCCTCCTCTTCCTCCTCCAATGATTCATATACCTTTGAAAAATTCCCCAATTTCAGTGTCTAACTCCTTATTCTATGACTTCTGCCACGAACACAACTCGAGGGTCATGATGGATTCAACTAGGTTCTTATCAAATGTTTATCTTAGCTTGAATTCTTCCCATGATCTCCAACATTGTCTTTAGCTTGATGATCTCTACATGGTAGCTCGGGATAGTTCTTACCCGATTTGGGCAGAATAAAGAAATGAAATGAGATTATAGGTCGAGCTTTTCCATCTTTGCAATTTCAATGTATTAAATCTCCTGTAGGTACTCTTACATAGCTTTATCACTTTAGTACCTTAATGTATCCTACAAAGCAGTGTTTGTACCCTTACACAACGCACTGTGTAACCATAGGGATACCTCCACACTATAGAATTCAGGTTGATGTGACACTTGAGAAATTCTCTAAGGGATTGATGATATATAAACAGGTGCAATAACACCTATGAAGAGCTTGATGACACTTACACTAAGCCTCTTCGCACGTATGATGGCCCTAGATCGCACCTACACTGGCTTGAATTTTCCAAATCTTGGCCTCCATGACACATACCATGATCATCACCACACGTAGGTAGGGATGATGACATATACACCGACACTGGATGAGACATACTCATGGCATGAAATAAAACCTACACTGGAAATCCTTTGCTATTTTCTATCTTCGACCTACACATAATGAAAATAGAATTTAAATGTAAGGTTTGTCAATATTTAGATCAAAGTGAATAAAAAAATGAAACTCAAAATAAAATGTCTTTGAGTAATGAAATTCCTAAATAAAAAAAATCAAGGGATGGATTTAAATTTAAATCTAAAGATGAATAAAACCATTAAATATCATGATTTAATCCATGTATCAAATAAAGTCTAGATTTCACAAAGTAACAAATATGAATAAATTACCTGGGTGTTATCCAAATTATGGGGTCAATTTCCAAAAATAGTTATTTTTTTTGAAAACATGGTATCTTATTACTCACCCACACTTACATTGTTTCAATCCCATACAATACAATAAATTCTATTTATTTAAAAAGATTTGTCCCACCAATACTTAAATACACAACCCATAGATGAAGAATATAATAGTTTGATTCATTATTACAATTATTATGCCTCCTCTATAGATTTAAGCCACTACCCTCTATTCAATTTAATCAAAAGTCCTCGTTTCAGGTTATAAATAGAATATATCTTAGTGGAGTCAAGATTTTATGAATTCCACCTTTCCTAATTCCTCTCCCTCAACCATCCTTTCCTAAAGTTCCTTTTTATACTTCTTTGGTACTTCCTCAATGGAATTCATATATATCATCTTCCTCTTCTTTATCCAAGTTCATAATTCTCCAAATCTATTCATCCCCCTTTTCAATTATCACTTATTGAATTTTTCCTAGACATTAATGCACAAAGCACTTATTAGATGAGTGCATTTGAACTAAGAACTAAACCATCCCAAGACAACAAGTATTCCCTATGACTAATTATAATTATGAAGGTATAGAAGAAATGCTTGGGTAACTGACCCTTAGGTATCTCTTACTCTTATTTGATGGATAAAACATGCACACATGTGATTATATTGAATTAGGAATACTTCTAGATTAGTTCCCATCTTGTTTTTCTCCAATTCATGGAAATATCGAAATGCCTTTTAGAAAGGCTCCCTGAGTTGTTAATCAATCACTATGGCAGGTCACCTAAGTTTAAGTTCATTATTCTAGTTTCCTCATGATATTATATCGATTCCACCACAATATATTTCATTGAAAACCCTTTTCACAATTCCAAAGCAAAATTATACAAGAAATTAATGGTAAAATTCACTCAAAAATCATATAATTTTAATAATTTTTGAACTAATTAAATGACTACACACTAGCATGGCACTTCTTTCTAGGAAAGAGAGTATTGAATCTCAAGTTTTCTATCTAAAAACACTCTAAAAATCTAAAAAAACTCTAAAAATCTAAAAACAAAAACAACAAGCATGTATATTTTTTTTAATTTTTTTTTAAAAATAGATTTTTTTTCAATTGGAATCACTTTATTTCTCTCAAAAAGCACTTAGAAATAGACAATGAAAAGCAGAAAAAGTATTTCAATTAAAAATTACTTATCCTTTACCCCACACTTATCTTAAACCTCACTTTCAATTAATTTTAGTAGGAAATTTATTTGGAATAAGAGTCTCAAAAAGTGAGTATATAGACTAATATGAAGGAAAGAGACAACTCGAGATTTTCTTTATTTAATAGTAATAGGGAGTTGTTTGGACTCCTCCATTGATTCCTTAAAAAATATTCACAATAATACTTCAGCTGTTATCCATTCACTTTAAAGGGTTGTTGTGATTCAACTCCTTTGATTTATACCACACCAAGTGGAAATGTATTGGTGACTATGAATGGTCCAGTCCACTTGGAAGGAAGCTTACCAGGAATGTGCTTAATACTTTAAGAGAAAAACAACACTTTATCACCAACTTGAAAGTCTATTTTCTAAATAAGTTAAT
Organism: Viscum album; assembly: GCA_963277665.1. Taxonomy (NCBI): domain Eukaryota; kingdom Viridiplantae; phylum Streptophyta; class Magnoliopsida; order Santalales; family Viscaceae; genus Viscum; species Viscum album. The sequence continues at coordinate 1,625,728,356 of OY728122.1, forward strand.
CATGTACATATATATATTTCTCTTTATATACTAGAGTTTTCTCATATGCCTCCCTCCCCAGCTTTTCTAGTTCTGTCATTTTCCAAACACCAAATTTACTCTTTTCACAGTCCAGAGGCTTTGGGCTCCAACTCAATAAGAAAATTAAAGTTATTTCCATAAACAAATATATAAGGGGACATACCAATGGGGATTTGAAAGTGTTTATGTATGTCCATAGTGCATCTTCAAGATTCTTACTCCCATATCTCTAGGTGGGCTGTACTATATTTTCCAATATTCTCTTAATATCTTTATTTTACACCTCACCTTGCCCATTTTTTTGGGGATAATAGGCATTTGAGGTCTTGTGGTGCACTTCATGCATTTTCAAGAGGGATTCCATGTTATTGTTATAGGAGTGTGTGCCGTGGTCATTGATTATGTCTTGAGGTCCTCCAAACCTATAAAAATGTTTGATCTTAGAAACTCAATCAAAACTTTGGAATAATCAGTTAATGTTTATTTTTCTTCAATCCAATTAGAAACAAAATATACTTTTAATAAGATATAGGAAAAACAGAAATTAATAGGAAATGAACCTATGAAATCTAATCCCAAAACATCAAATATTTCATAAAAAAATTACAATTGTTATGAAATTTCTTGTCTTTTAGATAATCCACCATTATATTGAAAGTTTGTACATTCTTTACAAAAATAATACAATTAATTAAAAATTGAGGTCCAAAACAATCTAAATTTTAAAGTTATTCTAGATATTATTTAGGATCTAAAATGACCTCCACATGCAAGTGTATAACAAAATAAAAGCACACACTTAACCTATTCTTCATGGATACACATCCTAATCACTTGTTCACTATAAATATTCTATAAATAAGGATCCTTACAAACATAATATTTTGATTCAAATTCAAATTTGAAAGTTTTATGTCTAGTCAATAAGGAAAGTACCTTTGATGTGACCAAAAAATTCACTGATTCAACATACTAGATCACTTGGGTGACTTTTTACATCTGCTCACTGGGGATGGAATCATGTAAGGCTACATCTGTAGATATTTCTAGCTTAGTAGTGTGGGGAAACTTGTTCATGTGGTCCATGAATAGATTTTAACATCCTTTATTATCCTTGATCTCTAAATTTAATTATTATGATAGTAGCATCCATCTCACCAACCTTGTCTTTACTTTAGATTTCTTGATTAGATACCTGATTGTTGCATGATAAAAATAAACAACTACTCTACTTCCTAACAAATATGACTGAAATTTATCCAATGAAACAAAAATTGAAAAAAATCCCTTCTCTATTGTTTTATAGTTGATTTGGGTTGTTTCCATGGTTTGCGAAGTGTGTTCTATCACATGTGGGAACCCATCAAACTTCTAGGAAAACACAACTCACATGGATTTTGTTTGAAGCATCACATATCACTTCAAAAGGTTTGTTACAATTGGATGAATATATTATAGGGATTATGTTCAAGCTCTCTTTATATTTATCAAAATACACCTTGCATAAACCATCAAACACAAAATTAGTTTCCTTTTTCAGTAAGTTAGTTAAGGGTAAATCAATTTTGCTAAAATATTTAATAAACCTTATATAAAATCAAACATGGCCTAAAAATGATATAATGTGTCTAATAGTGACGGGGTTAAGGTAGTGTGGAAATAATGTTAACCTTACCTTATCTACTTTATCCTCATATTTAGAAATTATATAACCCAATTCATTGCCTTTACCCACCATAAAATGATACTTTTCAAAGTTCAAAACCATGTTTTTCTCAGTGATTTTTTAAAACTTTTTTTTCAGATTTTCAAGATAGGTTTCAAAGAATGTACCATAAATAGTAAAATAATAAAGAAATACCTTTATAAATCTATCAATACAGTCTAAAAAGATAATCACCATACAACATTTAAAAGTTCCCAGGGCATTAAATAATCCAAATAGAATCCTTCGGTAAGTGAACATACCAAATGGAAATGTGAATATTGTTTTATCCCGGTGTTCCAGAGCTATTGGAACTTTAAAATACCATAATAATCCATAAATAAAACAAAATTTACCTTTAATTGCCTGTATCTATGATATTTGATCTACAAAAGGGATAAGGAAATGGTCCTTTTGGGTCACATGATCTGATCTCCTATAATCAATGAAAACTCTCCAACTATTCTGAATCCTAGTGGCCACTAACTCAATTTTCTCATTTTTCACAATGGGTAATCTAGTTTTCTTGGGTAAAATCTAAATGTGAGTCACCCATTGAGATTTTTGAGATGGGGTATATGATTCTGATTTCTAACAATCTCTCAAACTTTTTTTTACAACTTCCATGAGGGCCGGGTTGAGCTTCCTTTGGGACTATCTCACTAGTTTAGACTCATTTTCTTACTGAATCCTATGCACACAAGCTGTGGGAATAATTCTAGGGATGTATCCTGATGACTAACCTATTGCTCTATCATTTTATTTCATAATTTCCAAAAACTCATGATCTTGATTGGGTTCCAAGCATTTTGAAATTATGATAGGCAATTTTTCATTTTCTTTAAGGAAATGATATTTTAGGTTATAGGGTAACAATTTTAGTTCCAATTTAGGGGGGAGTCATAAATATAATTTCAACTCAGCATTCTCTATGTTTGAAATTTGAATATATAATAAAGAAGTGTCAGCAGAAAATTTGAGTAAATCATCAAAATATCCCTCACCTATTTTTTCAATCTGTTCAGTACACAAAACAGATTCCAGATTTAGTTCATTTTAAAAAATAGATTCATCAGAGAAATAAGGTGATTTTATTGCTTCTCCTAATTGAATGATTTCATTAAACATTTAAATCTCTTCCTTAGAACAATAAGTAATTTCAAAATGGTTTAGTGTAAAAATATATTTAACATCATGGGGGTATTTTATTGAATCTAAAATGTTAAAGTTCACCATTTCTTCCCCAAAATAAATTGAAGGTGTTTTTTATTAACATTTATTATGGTTTTAGCACTATTAAGAAATGAACTACCTATAATAATAAGGGAATTAGATTTACCTCTTTCTCCTCCCATGTTTAAGATATAAAAACTAGCTAGGAACAATGATCCTTTCACTCTTACCAGAATATCCTCTATAACTCCAATTGGGTAGGCAGTGGTTCGGTTAGCAAGTTACACAAATAATTTAGTTGTCTTGAGCTCTCATGTCTATAGGGAAGAGAAAACTGAGTAAGGAATAACATTAATTGGTGATCCCAAATCACATAATGCATTAGAAAAGGTGATTTATCCTATGGTGAAAGGGATAGTAAATGTACCTAGATTTCATCATTTTATTGGAAATTGCATAGTTATAAGAGAAGAGACATTTCTACCTAAAATCACCCTTTCATGTCCTTGAATTTTACTCATATTGGTGCATATTTTGTTAATCAATATTTCATACCTTGGGATTTTGTGGATGGCCTCCAACAAAGGGGTGTGATCTCCACTCTCTTGAATGTTTCTAGAATTCCTTGTTGAAATGATTCTTTATTGGTTTTCTTGGGTGGTATTATTCTTGTAGGGTCATGAGGTTAGGATTGAATTAAATCTTTTAACTTGGATTTTCCCTTGTATTTAATTATTTGGGGTGTCTCTATAGTTGTCTTCTCTTTAAATTTCTTCCCATGGATATATTCTTTAGGTTCCTTGGGCTATCGACTTTGGGTTTTAGTTTCTATGGGGGGATATTCACTAATCCTCACCTCATTAACACTCCTTATAGAAATAGAACCAATATTTACTTTGGGGTTAAGAATTGAATGGGTAGAGAATTTACCTGATCCATGATTCACTAATTTATTAAGGGTTTAAATGATCTATTCAAACCACCCCTTCTTCCCATTCATCTCTAATCCATGAGTTGTGAGAGTGGACTATTGGTTGGTTTGAGGATCCAAAAGTTATTTTAGTAGGTGCTTCATTAAGGGTTCTTGATATTTTACTTATTGACGACTTGTATATAGTTTAGAGTCATTACTTTTAAAGGGTGGGGGTTAAAATTGATAGTGGCAATCCTATTAGAATGGTGGTCTCAAAATTTACCGGTTTTCACCACCAAACTGACTTATTGAATACTACTTAAATCATTGGCCACCAATTGGTTATTACTTGGACTACTATGGTTCATGGAATCACAAATATCTTGAACTTGATGGCATCCATCCATGTAGTGTTCTGGGGAGTGTAAAATATTTCATACTCTTGGGGGTGCGGTAAATGATACTTATTGGAATTTTTTCAAAGTTAACTGTCTCACAAGTGAGGTTAGTTATTCAATTTTATTTTCAAGAAAAGGAGAGTTAAAAATATTTATGTTTTATAATCATATAGCTATAAAAATCATAATTAATTTTTTAGAATTCCATGAGATCCTTTCCATCAACTCTATAGATTCAATATGTGACTTATCGATCAATGCTCCTCTAGAGGAAGCATCCAGTAGGTTTTGATCATTTTCCATCAATACTTGGTAAAATAATACTTGAAAATGATGGTCTTCAAAGGGATGGTGTGGGAATGATGTTTTCACCCACTTTAATCTCTCCTAAAATTCATATAGAGTTTTTCCAATTTCTTTCTTAATCCCATAGATCTCATATGGAAGTTGGATAATCCCGGATATAGGGAAGAATTTCTCTAGTAGCGTCTTCTAAGTTCATCCTAGGTAGTGAATTCTCCTAGTTTCAAGTTATATTTCCAATCCTTGGATGATCCTTCTAAGGAGAAGGGGAAGGTTTTACAACTAATTTGAGCATAAAGGACTCCTATAGGCTTGAAGATATTACAGACATCCCCAAATGACTTCAAATTCTGATTGGGATCCTCTCTAAATAAACCATGAACTTTAGAAAATAATTGGACCCTTCCAGTTCTAATTTCACAATTATTTTGATTATTCAATTGTAATAGTTGGTTATTATTATTGAAATTTGGTTCATAAATCTCTCTAAGGGTCCTATTAAATTGATCCAAATTATCATCTATATTTTCACCTCCTAAAGTGGCTCTAGAAGAAGAAAAGGAATAAGGATAATCATCTAATGAAAATGTGGTAAACTCTCTCTCCACTACTTAGTGATTTTCCTGTTTGTAATGACTCTAATTTTTCATGTATTAATTTTGGATATTATGTGGATTATTTTCAGAGTTAGGAGTTGAGACAATGTGATATTCTGAGGCCCAATGTTAACAGAATTATTTTTTGAAACATATTAAATATATTAATATCACGCGCATGAAGTTTTCTTGAAAAAGTGGAATAAATCTTGAAAGGTGGGCCAAATCAGAAATCCGAGGGCATGATTGAGTTCAGAGTGTGAGTTTTACCCTAGGTACGATATAACCTTGGAGCGTGTCAGGCGTTTGGGTTGAGCACGATCATGGGAAGATGTTTGAATAAATTAATTTATTTAATTAAAATCTCCATGACCAAATTTTTGGGTTATAAATAATTCTTATGGAAAATTTTCAGGGTTAGTCACATAACTCTGCAAATTGAGAGGATCCATCGGAGAGCATCAGAGGAGATTCAGTGGGTGAACAATGATAGGTCCTAGGATCATTGATTGGTGTGTAATGAAATATGTAGATCTCACCAATGATAGCAATGAACGACTATTATTCACCAGAAATCGATTCACACTCCACGTAGGATGTTGGATTTGTGCAATTCCATCCCATTATTTTATCCTGAATGAACATGGATCAATTCCACATACCAAAATTGATTCACATATTGGAAATATATTTAATTGATGGATTTATTTTGTTCATTGTTTTTTTATCCCTCTTCGTTCATCTATATCCGTGACAACAGATTGAGGATGAATGAACAATGACTTAGGTTCATTCCTCAGATCTTATGGTTTATGGATTTTCCCCGTTTCTTCACATATTCATCGAATATATTTTCTTTAGCCCGTGGTTTAAAGATTACCCAGTATTTGATCATTGTGCAATTGTTCTTCATCATAATAGATCAATACCGCAGGTGCAATTCGCAATTGAGGGTGCAATTGAGGCACGATGATGATAAAGGATGATCAGAGGTAGATCTGAACTGATTTGTGGTATCAATTCATCCCAGATTTGACGGTGCATCTATGAATGGCGCATGTGAGCATCGATCGAGTAGATTTGAAGCCTAAAATCCCAATCTCCGGCAATGGGAGTGTTGGATGACCCTGGATCTACATTTTTCAGCAAGTTAGGTGGTGATAGAGACTTGGAGGATGGAACAGAGGAGGAAACCAATGGATCTAGAAAATCCTGGGTTATATGGTATGTAATATGATGTTACATGTCATATGGGACCTCCCTATACAGTTCTAGGGTTTCCCCATAGAGTTAAATATCACATGTCATGTGACCTATATCACACGCCATGTGACCTGTGTTGATGTCTCAATGTGTATCTCGAAGGATACATGGGCATGGGTAGGCCAAGTACACAAACACGACCAGAGAACATAGACATGACCAGGTGTTCACGGGCATGACCTGGTGTACAAGGGTTGGTATACATGCATGACCATCGATACACGGACATGACCATGCGACATGTTCAGGGTGACGAACAATCTCTACATATCATGTACTATTCCTACATGTTGTGTATATAGATATTTACATACTGTGTGAGGAAACACCACACGGGCATACCAAGGGTTAGCTGTACATACTGTGTACCCCTAATACACACTGTGTACCTCACTTTAGGGTGTTTCAGCCCTTCCTTTATTTAGTTCGAACCAATATCGGTTGAGTGTGTTCTGTTAGTCCATTCCCTCAAGGGTATATTGTGGCATTACATCCACAACTTAGGACTATGACCCCTTTTGGAGGATGAGTCTCAGATAGAGTTCGTGGTGTCCCTTTGTGATATTGGAGCATGATCCTCTATCATCTTTATACCCTAAGTGGGGTTTGTGAAATTGGCATGACCTCCTTGAGTAGGGTGTTGGTCTTTTATCTAGCTGGCTATATCGGTAGGGTTCACGATATTGTGGTATATGATCCCCTACGTAGTGGGTTGATCTAGATTGGGTTCATGGTGTCTCCCAGTGGTCCTAAGTGTGACCCCCATATGAGTATTAGGGTATTCTGAGACCAGTGAGATTTATTAGGTGGGGCCTAATGATTGTGACCTCTTGGTTGAGTCTCCACTGATAGCATATCTTGTGGAGTGGATTCTCCCAAAACAAGCATTTCTTTGAGAAGAATCTTGTGGCTAGTAGCTTTTTACAATCTCCTAGAGGAATGATGTCTTTCCTGTGTATATTTGGGTTCTATTTTTCATTATGCATAAATTTATATATCATTTTATGAGCTAACAGTTCTTGATGCTTTGTGTTTAGTATTTTTGGGGTGTCCTACTGAGTATTGTTGTTCTCACCCCGGCATGAACTCTGACCACATGTGTTGTGTCTTATGCAGATGATGCCCCATTTGATGGTGACCTAGGAGGATAGGGAGCTGGTGGACCATAATTTTATCTTGACATACCATGGTGTTTTTCGGGTGGTTTCATTTGATAATAGTCATCTCCCTTGGAGGAGGTTGGACTCTACAGTTTTTGATTGGGATTATATTTGGATCCTTTTTCGATTTCAGTACTTTACTGTTGTACTATGATTGTGTGATCATAAATGTATGCATCCACCAGTATAAGTTGTTTTACATTTCAGCATTGTTTGGGGTTTGGAGATATGTGTGTGTGGACATGTACATTAGGCTAATGCCTCCCATGTGTGTGATATGCCTACTCAGCACTAATTGTCAACCCCTGGTCTATTAGAGGTGGGCTTGGGGTAGTTACGGTTTGGGCCCCGTTGTTTCGGGTCATGACAGAGTGCTATTAGAGCAGTCGGTTCTGCCTTATCACCTGAGTCTGTGATATTGGTTTGAGTTTATAGCAACCGTGTTAAGTGTTTGGAGTTTGGATTTCAGGCTAGGGACTCCAGTGTTGGTGCAGTGGCTGACATATCCATACATCAAGACTCTGATCACCTACCTTTCAACTCGGTACATGTAGACATTGGTTGTAGGGAAAACATTGACACATGTATCATATAGGAATGGGTTATGGTTTTCATGTCCATCTTGACTAATCTCCCTAGATATACTCTTTGATTGTGGTACATCTTGTTTATTTTAGGATGCCTCTGTGAAGATAACTGACTAGGATTCCATTGCATGATCGCGAGGATGATCTACTGAGTGGTGAGGCCTCAGTACAGGGGTCTATACCAGAGATAACACCTCCAAGTGGTTTACCAGCTATACCACCTCTTGTTGAGTAATAACTAGCACTAGAAGTACCAACTGAGGATGCACGTTGGCTGAGTGTGTTGTACAAGTTTCAGAGGCAACAACCTTCTAGGTTTCAGGGTGATCCAGACCCCCAGGTGTTTAAGGATTGGATAGAGGTAGTCACTTGTGTTTTACACCTTGTGAGGATACCTATAGATCAGATGAAGGTCCTCACAATGAGTCTTGTTCAGGGCTATTCTAGGTGATGGTGTAGTTTAGTGACTCAGTCACATGAAAAGATATCTCTCTCCTGGACAAACTTCAAGCATCTCTCCAGAGATGAGTTTTATTTTACCATGTTGCGATCGATGCACATTTATGAGCTTCTACATCTTCAGCATGACAGTTTGATCATGGTAGAGTATTCATTTAGGTTTATTGATCTCTCGTGATACTCCATGGATATGGTTCGAGATCCATTTTTTCAGATCATAGAACATTGTGCAGGGATTACACTAGGATATCAGGGATTCAATGATATCTCTATGCATTCCCACCTATGTTGGGGTGCTTGAGAAGGCCTTATTGGTGGATAGATTTCTGGTAGAGCAGGCACCGACAGTGGGTGCTGGTAGTGGGAACTGGTAGTGGAAACCTAGGAGATGATACCTCAACAACAGGTATCCAAAAACAGTCATAGAGAACCAATCATGTTAGATGATTTAAGAGGCAATCCCAAGACATATGATTAGTGATGTAAGGCTCTTAGGATGGCTTGAATTGGTCAAGGGAGAGGCAGTTTTTCTTCTGCGATGGTTGGGGACATCTAGCATGAGATTTCTTGACCTGCCATACAGTTGATTGAGAGACGGTCGAGGGATCACTGTGGAAGAGACAATAGAAGGAGCAGGGTGGTCCATATGGAAGAATATGTGCTAGAGGGTCCAATAGAGCATCATGAGGTGGTCATAGGTTTGACCTATTACCACCACCACCACCCCCAGGTGGTCTATTCCAGGATCAGTGAGTTTGTGGTTAGGGATGAGGACGCCTATAGGATATGGAGGCCTATGACCCCAAGTCTCTAGGGATGATACGAGGCACTATCTATGTCTTTTATACCTTAGTTATAGTATTGATAGACACAGATGTGATTCATTCCTTTCTTGACACTTCTTTGGTTTGATACTTTGAGATTCTGGTTAAGTCGTTGGCTCGACCCTTATGCTTGGAGACTCCGAAGGGAGGCGACTCAGTGATTGAAAACTTTTTCCAATAGTGTGATCTGACACTTGGAGGTGAGAGTCTTTCATGAGATCTCTTTGTAGCAATAATTAATACTTATGAAGTTATCCTAGGCATGGAATGACTATCCATCGTTCATGCCCAGATCGACTATTTTAGGTGGGGGATGCGGTGTATCCACAATGATGGGACAATGTTTTCCTTTGTGGGTGAAATAGAAACCTTGGTAGAGTAGGAAAAGCTTAGGCATAGGAGAGTGTAGATGATTACTCACAATTTAGCTAGAATAACTCTTGGAGGAGTGGATGCTATGTACTACTGGTTCCCTATGGTAGTGGCAGAGTATGAGGATGTCTTTCTTGAGGACGTGTTGGGATTAACTCCCCATTGAGATCTAGAATTCTACATTTACTTAAACCCTAATATGGGATTGATATCTGCAACATTATATCATATGTCTCCCATTAAGCTTTGTGAGATGAAGGTGTAGTTTATGACTTGTAGGAGAAGGGATTTGTGAGACCCAGAGTTTCTCCTTGGGCATCCCCAGTGTTGTTCACCAAGAAGGTGGATGAGAGATTAAGGTTATATGTGTATTATCGGTGCTTTAACCAGGTGACCATGAAGAATAAGTATCCATTACCAAGTATTAATGACCTATTTGATCAATTGATAGGGGCATAATGGTTCTCAAAGATTGACCTCAGGTCAGGATATCACCATCTATGAGTACGAGACAAGGATATACTGAAGACAACATTCAGATGTCGCTATGGTCACTATGAGTACTTGGTGATGCCTTTCAACATGATTAATTCCCCAATAGTTTTCAGGGGACTCATGGACCAGATTTTTCATCCTTTCTTAGTTCGGTTTGTGGTGGTCTTCATCGATTATATCCTAGTATACTCGACATCTGAGGAGGAGCACGTGAGACATTTGAGGATAGCCTAAGACATGCTCTGAGAGCAGTGACTTTATGGGAAGCTATTGAAATGTCAATTTTGGATTTAACAAGTCCACTTTCCGAGATACGTCATCTCAGAGGTAGGTGTGGCAGTGGACCCGGTGAAGGTTGAGGCAGTGCTAGCTTGGGATCCACCCAAGAGTGTTACTGAGGTACGAATTTTCATTGGTTTGACAAGGTACTATTAGAGGTTTGTGCTCGATTTCTCCATAATAGTAGCATGGTTGATATATTTGACCCGAAAGGGGAAGCCTTTCTTGTGGATGGAAAGGTGCCAACAATGATTTCATGAGTTGAGGTGAATATTGAAGAGTGCCCCCATCTTCAGATTTCCATAGGAGGGTGATGAGTACATAGTGTTCTGTGATGCTTTAGGGACCGGGATTGGTTTTGTTCTGATGCATAGGAAAGTGGTGATTGACTATGGTTCACATTGGTTGAGACCACATGAGCAAAACCACATGACCCATGATCTTGAGTTAGTAGTGATAGTCTTCAAATTGAAGACGCGAAGACACTACTTGATGGGAGAGCAATTTATCATCTACTCTAACCATAAGAGTCTCAAATATGCCCTCTTAGAAGGATCTTAACTTGAGGAAAAGGCAATGACTAGAGTTACTAATAGATTATCTCAACAGGAGATTTTGTTCTCAATTTTTGGCCAAGGCATCATAGAAGTTAGCCTCATTATAGTTGTCCTCAGTGGAGAAGGATGGTGCTTATTATCTACAGTCGATGGTTGTTAACCCATCTATTTTATAGCATGTTAGGGATGCTCAACATGAAGATATTGAATGTGAGACCTTGCGTACTCATATATCCATTATACGTGATCTTGATAGATATTATGAAGGTAGGGATCAACTATCCTTTTTAGAGGATGGATGATGGTACCGGGGACATTATAGGAGGAGGTTATGCAAAAGTTTCATACATCCCCTTTGGTGGTACATCCAAGTGTGGAAAAGATGTACTAGGACCTATGATGTCATTTTTGGTGGCCAGACCTGAAGAGTTTTGTTATATAGTTTGTCTCTCGATGCCTCACTTGTTATCAAGTGAAGCCTGAGCACTAGGTTTCAATAGGTTTAGCTCAACCCCTTGAAGGGAGAGAGTGGAAGTTGGATGAGATATCCATGGACTTAATGATAGGGTTACTATGTACATCTAGGGGACATAATGACATCTAGGTGATCATAGACTGACTCACCAAGTTGGCACACTTCCTATCCATTCAAGAGAAGAGTTCAGTAGAGAGCTTGGGAAGATTATATGTGTAGGAGATAGTCTGAATCCATGGAGTTCCCTCGATGATCATTTTAGACCATGATGATCATTTAATGTTGCGATTATGGAGAGGATTATAGGAGGCCTTTGGGCCTCATTTCCTTCTGAGCATGATGTTTCAACCCCAGACTGACGGTCAGATTGAGCGGACAATTTAGGTCTTGGAGGACATGCTGCGAGCTTGCATGTTGGATTTTGGTGATAGTTGGAAGGATCACCTACCCTTGGTGGAGTTTGCGTACAAAAACAACTACCATTCCACCATTAGTATGACACCATTCGAGGCCTTTTATGGGCTAACTTGAAGGTTACCACTTTGTTGGACTAATATAGGTGAGTCAGCACTCATGGGACCAAATTTGGTGTGAGCTACTATAGAGAAGGTGTAGATCATCCAGGAGTGGATAAGCATTGCAAAGAGCTGTTATAAGTCTTATGTGGACTGACGATGGTGACCTTTTGAGTTCAAGGAGAGAGACCATGTGTTCCTAAGGGTATCACCTCGATGTGGATCATAGATATTTGGACATGGTGGTGAGCTATCTCTGAGATTCATTATTCATTTATAGATACTGCATTGAGTTGGTGAGGTGACACACCACTTGGATCTACCGCCACAGTTGGACCGGGTACATGACATCTTCCACATGTCACAACTGAGGAGGTATGTGCAAAATATATCACATGTTATCATCTAGGGTGTACTGAACATCAAGGATGGAGCTAACTTTGTTGATTACTCGGTGGAGATCTTGTATCAAAAGGAGATGATCCTTTGTGGGTGATCGATTACCTTAGTGCTTGGGTGATCGATTACCTTAGTGCATGTTTGGTGGAAGCATGTGAATCTTCAGGAGAGCACCTGAGAGTAAGATACCTAGATGCGATCCCAATACCCTCATCTTTTTTAGCAAGTTTTTCTCTTTTTAGGATGAAAATCCCTAAGGTGGGGAGAATGTAATTAATCTAATTTTCCATGCATTACTTTTAGATATTATATGTATTATTTTTGAAGCTCGTCACTAAGACGACGTGATATTCTGAGACCCAGTGTGCCCAAAATTAATTTTTGAAATATATTAAATATATTAATATCACATGCATGCATTTTTTCTGAAAAAGTGGAATAACTAATGAATGGGGGATCAGATTAAAAATCTGAGGGCACCATTGAGTTCAGAGCATGAGTTTTACCCTAGGATCGATATAACCTTAGAGTGTGCTAGGAGTTCGGGTTGAGCATGGACGTGGGTAGATGCTTGAATAAATCAATCAAATAAATTAATTTATTTAATTAAAATCATCATGACCTGATTTTTGGGTTATAAATACACTCTTATAGAAATTTTTTAGGGTTATCCGTGCAATCCTTCAAATCAAGAGGAGCTGTTGGAGAGAATTGGAGGAGTTTCCATGGGCGAAAAATGACCAATTCACGGATCATCGATTGGTGCACAACAGAACACATAGATTTCACCAACAACAGTGACATGTGATCATTCTATGTCATCGATCAATCCAAACTCTAGGTAGTATGTTTGATTTGTGAAATTCCATCTTGTTATTTTATCCTAATTTAACGTGGATCAATTCCATGAACAAGAATTGATTTGCACATCGGTGGTAGAATTAATTTATAGATTTATTTTGTTTTTTTTGACTTTTATCCCTCTTCATTCATCTATATCTATGATAAAAAATGAAGGCCTAATGAACTAGGGTTGAGGTTAGTTCCTCACATCTTATGGTTTATGGATTTCTCCCCCTGTTTCTTTACACGTTCATCGTGGGTATTTTTGTTCGCCTGTGGTTTGATTATTACCCGATATTTGATCATTGTTTGACCATTATTCAGTGCAATGGATCAATACCACATGTTTAGTTTGCGATTGAGGAGTGATGATTATGGAGGACAATCAGTGGTGGATCGGAATATATTTGTGGTATCTGTTCATCCTAGATTTGGCGGTGTGAATACGGGCGGAGCATGTGGGCGCTTCCTGAGTGGATCTGAAGCCCGAAATCCTGATCTGCAACGATGGGAGTGTCAAAAAACCCCAAATCTACATTTTACGATGATTTATAAGACGATGATGACCTGGAGGATGATGTAGAGGAGCAAACCAGCTGATCTGGAAGACCTAAGGATACATGGCGTGTAATCCAGCGTTACACGTTGTGTGGGAACCCCTTGTGCGGCGATAGGGTTTTCACGTGGAGTTAAATATCACACACCATGTGGATTATATCACAAGTCATGTGACCCATGTGTTTGAATCGTTTTGGTAGCTCAAAATTTATCTCAGAGGATACACAGGCATATGCAGGCCAAGCACACAAACACAACTAGAGTACACAGACATGACTAGGTGTACACGGGCACAACCAGGTGTACACGGGTTGGTACATAGGCATGACCAGGTGACAAAGGAAGGGTGTCGAATGATCTCTACATGTTGTGTGATATTAATACACGCCATGTATATGGATATTTACATGTAGTGTAAGGAAGCACCACACGAGTAGACCTAGCACTACCACAAAACTGGGTTTCCACAGTGCCACCCTTTAACAACGCTAAAAAAGAACTGATAAAGGGGGGCCTTTATCAGCGTTGATAAAGGGAACTTTTAACAGTTCTAAAAAAATCACTGTTAAAAGTCACCCTTCATCAACGCTTTTTTTAGCACTGATAAAGGTCCACTTTATTATCGTTTTTTTAGCGCTGTTAAAGGGGACCCTTTTATCAGCGCTTTTCTTAATAGCACTGATAAGGGGGGGGGGAATTTATCAACACTTTTTCCTAGTGCTGATAAAGTTTATATTTCATAATAAACATGAAAAATAATATATTGTTATATAAGTATATTTATATTGATAAAAATATAATATATATTTTTTAAATATGTTTTAGATAACTATTACATTTAATATAAAATAAATTTAGTGAAAATGGATTTAAAATATTTTTAAAAATATTATTAATTAATAATTTTCTAATTATCACCAATTAATAATCATTTAATAACAATTTGAAGACACAAAAAATCAAAAAAATTAATAAAAGATCTAAAATAAGTTGATAATGTAACTCAAACTTCAAACAACCATAACTTTTGATCCAGGTGTCCGTTTGAGCTCTACAACATATCAAATCGAAGCTTGAGATGAGATCTATGCAATAATGACCCAAGGGAACCTTATATAACATTTTTCAAAGCCCAAAATTCCCAAAAGGCCTCCAAAAATGAGTTTTTATTCGGGATACCCCAAATTTTTAACATTCAAGCAGGTATAACTTCTGATCCGGATGTCCGCTAGACATGTACCACATATCATATCAAATATTGTTTCATTTTATTCGATTTGACTGGTTGTGGAGTTGAAACAGACTTCTAGATTAGAAGTTATGGTTGTTTTAACATTCTATGGATTTTCAAATACACATATATATGTATTTATTCATAAATATATATATGTGTGTGTGTGTGTTTTAAATATGTATGTATGTATTTATTTATTTATAAACACACATAAAAAAATATTTTATAAATGTATTTAAAACTAATCTTATAAATATATATTAATATACAAATAAATATACAGATAAAAATTTATAACTAAAAATATATATATAAATTAATATAAATATAAATTAATATTTGAATAAATATATATATACTAATATATGAATAAATATATATATATTAATATAACTAAATATATTTATATTAATAAGAATCTATATTAATGTAGGAATAAATATAACTATATTTATACATATAAATAAATATAAATCTATATTAATATACGAATAAATATATATATATATATATTAATATATGAATAAATATATATGTATTCATATAACTAAATATATTTATATTAATATGAATCTATATTAATATACGAATAAATATAACTATATATATATATATATAAATAGATATATCATTAAATAGAGAAAAAAACTAAATAGCTTAGTGGTAAAGGTGTAGGTGCGCAAGGGAGAGGTATCAAGTTCTAGTTTAGGTGGAAGCAGGGAGGGGCGCGCGAGCATGTGGGGGATGCGCGGGCAAGGGTAGCACACGGGAGAGTGGGAGGGGGTCCTCCTAGCGCTGATCGGGGGGGGGGGGGTCAAGCGTTGTTAAAAGCTCCCCCCTACATTATATATTCTTTTTAATTTTTTTAATTTTTTTTGACTTTTATCAGCACTTAAAAAAAGCGCTAGTAAAAGGGGTATTTTATCAGTGCTAAAAAAAGCGCTAATTAAAGGGACTCCTTATATTCACCTTGATTAACAATGCTTTTTTTAGCGCTGTTAATGCACTTTTCTAGTGCTGATAAAGGTCATATTTGTAGTAGTGTAGGGTTGGCTAGACACACCATGTACCCCTAGTTTACGCCATGTGACCCCCTTTAGGGTGTTTATAGCCCTTTTTTCTTCAATCCAGACCAGTATCAGTTGAGTGTGTTCCCTTAGTCCATTACCTTGAGGGTACAATGTGGAATTAAATCCACACCACTGGATTTTGATCCCCTCTATAGGATAAGTCTTAGATATAGTTTGTAATGTCCCTCCGTGAGACTGAAGTGTGATCCTTTATCAACTTTATACCCTAGGTGGGGTTTGTGGAAGAGGTGTGGCCTCCTTGAGTAGGGTGTTTATCCTCCATCTAGATGGCCATATCAGTAGGGTTTTCGATATCATGGTATATGATCCCCTATGTAGCGGGTTGATCCAGATTGGGTTTGTGGTGTCCTTCAGCAGTTTTAGGTGTGACCTCCTATCTGAGCATCAGGGTCTTATGAGACTAGTGAGCTTTCTTGGGCGGGGCCTAATGATCATGACCTCTTGGATGATATTCTTTGGATATGACATGACTCTTGGAGTGGATTCTCCTGAAACAAGCATTGCTTCAAGTAGAATCTTGTGATTGGTAGTTGGTTGTGACCATCTAGAGGCGCAATATCCTTCTTGAGTATATCTGGGTTCTCTTTTTAGTTATTCATTGATTGCTATATCATTTTTACAAGTTTAATATTCTTGATGCTTCATATTTAGTGTTTTTGGGGTGTCCTACTGGGTATTTTTATACTCACCCTTACATGAGCTCTTCCCTCATGTGTCGTGTCTTATGAAGATGACGATCCATTTGACAGTGTCCTCGGAGGATAGGGAGCTGGTGGAGCATAGCTTGAGCTTGAAAGACTGAGGTGTTTTCTGGGTGGTTTCATTTGATCGTAGTCATCGCCCTTGGAGCTGGTTTGACTCTCTGAAATTTTTTATTGGGCTTGTATTTAGACCCTTTTTCAATTTCAATACTTTACTTTCATACTCTGATTGTGAGATCATAGATTTATGCATGCATTGATATCAGTTGTTTTAAATTTTATCATTGTTTGGGCTTGGATGTCACGACCCCTCCCCCGAGGCCCGTTCCGTGACTACCCCAAGCCCGTATTCCATAGGTCAGGGGATGGAAACTAGCAACGAAAGGCATACTCCCTAAAAAAGGAAGGTATTTCCTTTAATCCGGTACAAACACATGGTCTAAGAACACAACAAGAAGAAATTGTGAAGTAAACTGATGTAGTAAAAGAGTGCTGAAAATAGAAGGGGTCTGAGTACAAACCTAACTGTAAAGGTACAAGTACAACTAAAAATAAAATACAACTAAAAGAAAAAGGAAAATAGCTACTGGGTCATCCTCTAAGGTTCCTACCTGAAGGGTAGGTACAGATCGCCTCCTCAGCACTCCATGTCTGTCTGTCTCCTCCGCGTTACGTCATGCTAAATGGTCCACCTTTGTGCACCATCCAGTCCTGGCTCCCTCAGCCTCAATCAATGTTGTACGTCATCTGCACAAGACACAACAAGGTGAGGGAGAAGCCCGTGTAGGGGTGAGTATAACGATACTCATTAGGGACCCCAAGACCCCGTAGGTCACCTAAAGTTCCACAATGGAAAACCACAAAGCAAGACATCAACTCTACTTAGTTATATGCCCATACATACACCTAAGTTAACAAGATATAAACATATCATACATGAGGGAAGAATACCACAAGGATAACATCATGAAGGTAACACCACGAAGGTAAAAGTACCACACAGGTAACACCATGAAGGTTACACCATGAAGGTAAAAGTACCACATAGGTATCACTTCGAAGATAGTACCATGAAGGTAAAAGTCTTAGTTCAAACAGAGTCTCATCTCAAACCAGGTTTTTAGTAAAGTATAGAAGTACAAATAATTATTCAAAAAGCTAGATCATATAATTCTATCAAGAGTAATTACTTCTAATTATACGGAGTCTAACCCACACAGGATCGATAGGTACTAACCCCCGCAATGACCCACATAGGATCTGACCCACACAGGATCAATATGCGCTGACCCACACAGGATCACTGAGCACTGACCCACACAAGATCTGACCCACATAGGATCGGTATGCGCTAACCCACACAGGATCGTTGAGAACTGACCCACACAAGATCTGACCCACACAGGATCGTTATGAATGCTGATAACCAGCCACGAGATTCTCTAGGGATAATAACAAGTAACATTCCCAGTCACAACATCGAACACCTCGACTTCTGGAGAACTCCTCCTCTAATGAGTACAGTGGTCCTGCTGCGTCACACAGAGGAGCTTCCCAATAACCTTGGACTACTAAGGTACTCCTCCTGTTGAGTTCCATGGGTCTACCACGTCACACAGAGGCGCTCCCCACCGTGGGTCTGTCGCGTCACACAGAGACGCTGCCCCTTGTGGCCTGCTGAGGTACTCCTCCTGTCGAGTACCATGGGTCTGCCATGTCACACAGATGTGCTCCCCACTGTGGGTCTACCGCATCACATAGAGGCACTCCCCACTGGGCCTTTCGAGTTACTCTGAGTCGAAATGGTCAACAGTCGTCAAGTCTCAGCCAGTCGTAGGGTTCCGTACGCAGCACGATTGGGAGAACTGCTATCCAAGCCATCATTAATACATCAACAGCCCCTAAGTCCCATGAAGAAGCATCCTAAAGGTCTGTCATGCCATAAGGGACCCAATGCAATAGACGACGCATCAATCAGATGCCCGATCTGTAAGTTATTAGCGTTTCTGCTCCGAGGGCCCAGTTGGATTCGGGGTCCGATCCAACCTGGATGTACTCCAACCTTATCCAAACTCAAGTGGAGTATACCAAAATGACCATCTTGATCAAAGGATTCCTTCACCGTAGACGGTTTGTCAAACGGGTGTCCGGTTCTCAAGATATGGCCATAAAGGAGAAAGTGGGTCTGGATGAGCCTCGGTCCGGTTCGACCTGGCCCGAACTGGCCTGGGCCGACCCGACCTGGTTCGGGTCGACCTGACTCGACATGGGTCCGGCTCGGATGGCCGGGGCTTTGGCGGGCCCAGCCAGGGCCTGCCCGCTGGTGCAGCCCACTGCGGCGCGGCCCACTCGTCTGGTGGTCCGCCGAGGCGGGGTCCGCCATGACCGACACCCGGGGGGAGCCAAACCCGGGCCTCCTGAATGGTCTGTGGAAAATTCGGCTATTGGAACACGGAACCCATTGGAGGGGTTCTGCCTGGTGTGGTGTAGCCGACCGTTCTTCCTCCCAGCGGTGCGGTCACGTGCCATTGCTCCACCACGGTCGACTGGATGCCGACCGCTTTTGGCCTCCGTCGCAGCCTCCTGCTCCACTAGCGGTGCAGACGTGTACCGCCGCTCTGCCATGTGGCTGACCAGATGCCGGCCACCACCCTACTCCACCGCGGCTGATGGGACGCAACCTCTTGCTCAACCAGCGGCGTGGATGCGCACCGCCCCACCTTCCTCGTGGCCGACCGGGTTCCGGCCACTGACTTCTTTCGCGAAACATCACGGCTTCGTTCCAATCCTGAAAAATTAATCAATCGCATATTTGTGATTCTTGTGTCGAGGGATCCACATCCATATATCGTGCTCAACAATACTCTGTGTTTCCAATGTCAATAAATATTTGGTGTTGAAGAACGCATGAAGAACGCGCGAAGAATAAAAAGAAAAAGGAGTAAGGTTTATGTGCGGGACAATGACCATGTTCGTTTGGCCATCGTCATTGTGAATTTAGGATATAAAGAATCAATAAAATAAATTCAAACATATATATAAAAACTCTACCTCAATTTTCCAATGTAGGTGGTGCAAGGAAGAAGAAGAAGTCGTTAAAGATTAACGTCGGCGTTCGTCGCCCTCACAAGACGCTCCAAGGTCATTCCTCTTTCTTCAATTCCAGAAGACATTCTTCGTTGGAGGGTCTCCCTTATTGGAGAAAGTTCTTTCCACCTCTCCAAAGCTCTCCTCATTTGCCAACGATTATACTGCGAGAGGTGTGGTGCTAATTTAATGAGTTAGGGATTAATGTTGGCACATTAAATTGGCACAATAAATTGAATTAAGTTGGAACATTAAATTGGAAGGATCCCAAGGGTTTCCCCCCACATTAAAGAAGGGTTCGGGTGGTCCCCACCACCATGGATTCAAAATGGGAGGTTTTATCAGGGTCTCTCACATTAAAGAAGAGAGTTAGGGTGGTCCCCACCTCTAAACTCAAAAATGGAGGTTTCAAACAAAACAAAATAAAAGTTGTTTTATTTTATTTTATTTTTATTCTCCCACAAAAAGCTGAAAAACCAACTTCTACCCTCGAACTACTATGGTCGAGGTGAAGGTCTCCTTAAGAAAATATTGGTGCTGTGAGTTCAACGGTGTCCTCAGATTTCAATTCCGAGCACCAATTCAAAAGTTACAAAATGCCGCTCACGCGTTTACTAAACGTACCCAAAAAAAAGTTTGGAAAATTATTAACAGTCACCCTTGACCCGCGCCGGTTGAGGTTAGGCTGTGCCTAAGTGAAACACACCCCAATGAACCCAATAGTACTCTTGAATTTCCAATCTGAGTTACCGTTTAAAAGTTATGGATTTTACAATAAAATAATTGTCACTTAATTATTTTATTTACAACAAAAAACTAACTTTCACTGGTGGCCTGCGCCAACCAAAGTTAGTATCTTCTTAAATAAAGCATACCCTCACAAGTTTAGCGGTGGTCTCAGATTTTCAATCTGAGCTACCGTTTGTGAGTTATAAGCATTTGAAAAATAAAATAATTTATTTAATTATTTTATTTACAGTTATGCCATTTTTGGGTTTTCTCACAGGAGGCCCGCGCCGACTAAACTTTTGTCGCACCTAGGGTAAACCCGCCATCCTGAACACAACGGTGCCATCAGATTTCTGTTCGGGGAAACTTTTTAAGAGTTATTACACTTTTTCAAGAAAATTGCTTATGCACGTTAATTAAAGCTTAACAAAACTTCGACAGATCATTTAGGTCACTCTGGGTCTCGGAATCGCGCGCTGTCAGATTTCGAGGTCTCGAAATAATTCCATATAATTAAAAAAAATTATACGGAAATTACAGGACATTAAATTCTTCCCACCTTAGGGATTTACGTCCCCAAAAGCCACAACATAGTCTAAGGAAACAAATGGGGGGGGGGGTACTGAACATGAAACTGAGCCTCCCACTCCCATGCACTCTCCTGGAGGTTCCCTTTCTACCAATGAACACGCACCAGAGGTATCGACCACCCACGAAGGACCCACTCCTGTCGATCCTCAATCTCTAATGGAACCTTCGTAAACGTCACCCCATCATCTAAGTCTATATCGCCATGGTCGATAGCATGCGATGGATCATGCAAGAATCTCCTCAGCTATGATACATGGAAAAAATTATGCACTCGGTGCATCTGTGTGGAAAAAGATAGATGGTACGCCACCTCACCCACTCTATTGAGAATCTAGAGAGGTTTGATGAACCTCAGAGATAACTTGTCGCCCCGGCCAAATCTCTGCAAACCTTGTCGAGGTGAGACCCGTAGGAAGACATGGTCTCCCTCCTCCTGTCGGTATAAGACTTCTGCCGACTCTGAGTGGTTTTCACTTGCTAACAAGTGAGACATCGTGATACAGAATCTTCCACTGCTTCCTTCATCCCTGTTCATCAGTACTGTCCTGGTACATCTTCGCCACTCCAGGATGTACCGTTAAAGGGGATGTATGGATATCCCTTAACACCTCCTCCCGAAGCATCATTGGTACCATGGTGCATCCTATGAAAATGATGACGTGCTCCCCACCTTCAGAAAATCCTTCAGGATACCATCCTGAGGATATTTGAGCACGTCAGGCCTCACAGTCAATGTATCAAGTTGTGCCTCCTGAATTCACTGAAGAATTGGGGGAGTGACAGTAATAGACTGGAGGTATGTTTCTCCATCTCTATCCATGAAGAATATCTGCAGCGCGACTAGCTTCTCTGACGCCTCACTCAACAGCTGCTGACCAAACATGCTGCTGAGTGCCTCTGCTACTACATTCCCCTTCCTAGGAGTATAGACTATATCGAAGTCATAGTCCTGGAGGAACTCAAGCCAACACTGCTATCTCAGGTTAAGGTCCTTTTGAGAGAAAATATACCTGATACTCTTGTGATCAGAGTAGACTAGAAAATGTTCGCCCATCAAGTAATCTCGCAACATCTTCAAGGCGAAGACCACTGTTTCTAGTTTCAGGTCATGGGTAGTGTAGTTATGATCGTTAGTCTCTATCTCATCTCCTGAAAGCTCTACTGACACTTCTCCCTCCATAGTAAAGGCTCCCCCTTCTTTTTCAAGCTGACAAGGGTGCTTCTACCCTGGAGAAGTCTAGTTCAAAACTCTGGTAGTACCTAGCCAAAGAAGAAGTCCCTCTCCCTTCGAGGAGGTATACCTGGAAACATCTTTTGAAAGGATGCCCCCAAACTCTGCCACTTCTGCTGAAAACTCAAAACTCCTACTGCCACGAGGATAAGGATGACCGAATCAAGAGTGATCGGTTGCACCCTTACATGAGTTTATCCCGTGCTGCTCGGGTTTCCTTTTTCGCCAACCAAGGAAACCCCCATTCCAACATTGTAGATAAACCACAAACTTTTTTCCTAATACAGTCAATCTGAGTATGAACTGTGGATTCCCAGTCCATACCCAAACTAACGTCGCAAGGCCTCAATGCTGCCACCAAGAGGTTCCAACCGAAACTCTCGCTTCAAGGGTCAGATCACACCGTTGGCGTAAGTGTGATTATTGAGTCTCCTCCCAAAGGTATCTCTAGAAATGAGGGTTAAGTAAACAGTTTAACCAGAAACTCTAGGCCTTGGAAAAAATTCATGAAAGGAAGGAATGATTGGTACCTATGTCTATTGATACGAAAACTAGTATTAGACACAGACCGTACCTCAAATCATTCCTAGAGCCCTTGGGTTGCACTCCTTGACTGCATACAGCTACTCCCTTCCCCTGTCCTCCAGCTCCCTGAGCCTAGTGGGGACCACATAGGGGGCTGGTGTGTAACATGTTGAAATATACCCACCACATGCTTCCCTCCCAGCTCTGATTCCACATTTGAAACCCTACAGATTTATCTGTCCCTATCAAATCCACTTCCTGAAACATTTTACATGCTCGAGTCTCTAAGACTGGCACCAGTTTCTTGCTTTTCCACTGCTAACATTCACTGTCTATATCCACTCAGCCAAAGAACATTCAACCACAAAGGTCCTATCTAGCACCCTAACATAAGTAGAAATGCATGGAGGAATAGTGCTGGCTCAGATGTCTCTAAACACACCTCGCTCGGAGATCTGATCCCTGAAGCACTGATTGTATCATATTCATCAATTATCAGGAATGGTTGGTACGCCTCGATGAAATGTCATCCTACCGAAGATGTAGAATCTCTAGGGAACTCTCATCCACCTCCTCAAGCCAGTCCTTAGTTGCCTGTGATTCGAGCTTGCCTTGGAACCTGAGGGGTATCTGATGCTGAAACATGTGTAAGGTACTAAGCCTTCATGTGTCCTCTACCGGTATCACCAGTTGTAACTGCTAACCAACAGACAGTGATATAGCTGACACACTACCTGAAGGTACTATCTTGGGAAATAGTCCACACACCAAAGCCTCATCACTATGAAGACCATCCTCATGGTCACTCACTGGAAAAGACTAACAACTAAGATCACTATCTACTCTACTTGCGTCTCAACTAGGCAGAAAACTCTAGCCATAGCCTCCTGCCAGTCCTTAGCTTCCTGGTAACCTGTCTCGCCTTGAAACCTCAGAGGCCTCTACCGCTAGAACTTGTGCAATGCGCTCAGTCAGCATGCAACGTCTGCTAGTGTGGCTGGCAGTAACTTCTGCCCAATGGGTGGTGGTGCTGCTGGTACACCACCCGAAGGTTCCAACACAGTAAGAGGGCCCTGCACCGGAGCCTCATCGCTCGGTGGACCGTCATTGTGTACTCTCTCAGGAATACTAGCTGTCTATCTACATGGCGACATCCTAATAAGGAACAGGTGCACCACAGTCATTAAGTTATACCTGGTGAGCTGACTCCAAAGAAATCAAAAGAATACTTTTAAAAAACACTCGCAATCAATGTTTTCGTGCACTAAGTCAGAAATCTAAATTCAGGGTCCTGGTGTATGGATACGTCAGCCGCTGCACCAACACTGGACTCCTCGAACTAAAAAACACACTCAAAACACTTAACACTATTGCTCCACATAGAAAAGATCAGAGTCCTAGTTCTTCGATAGAACCAAACTCCTCTAATACCAATTTGTCACGACCCGTCCCTCGGGGCCCATGCTATGACTACCCCAAGCCTTCCTTCCATAGGCAAGGGGCTGGAAACTAGCACCGAAAGGCATAATATCTAAAATGGGAAGGCATTTCCTTTAATCTTGTAAAAACACATAGTCCAAGAACACAACAAGAAGCAACTGTGAAGTAAACTGTTGTAGTAAAAGAATTCTGAAAGTGGAAAGGGCCGGAGTACAAGCCCAACTGTAATGGTACAAGTACAACTGAAAGAAAAAGGAAAACAACTACTGGATCATCCTACGAGGTTCCTACCTGAAGGTTAAGTACAGATCGCCTCCTCAACACTCCACGTTCGTCCATCTCCTCCGCGTCACATCACACCGAATGGTCCACCTCTGTGCACCATCCAGTCCTGGCTCCCTCAACCTTGATCAATGTTGTACGTCATCTGCACAAGACACACCAAGGTGCGGGCGAAGCCCATGCAGGGGTGAGTATAACGATACTCAATAGGGACCTCGAGACCCTGTAGGTCTCCTAAAGTTCCATAATGGAAAACTAGAAAGCAAGACATCAACTCTACTTAGGTATATTCCCATACATACACCTAAGTTATCAAGATATACACATATCATACATGAGACAAGAATACCACAAGGATAACACCATGAAGGTAACACCACGAGGGTAAAATTACCACACAGGTAACACCACGAAGGTTACACCATGAAGGTAAAAGTACCACAAAAGTATCACCACGAAGATAGTACCATGAAGGTAAAAGTCTTAGTTCAAACAGAGTCTTAGCTCAAACCAGGTTTTCAGTGAAGTATAAAAGTACAGATGATTATTCACAAAGGTAGATCATCTTATCCTGTCAAGAGACACTACTGCTGATTATACAGAGTCTAACCCACACAGGATCGATAGGTACTAACCCCCGCAATGTCCCACACAGGATCTGACCCACACAGGATCGATATGTGCTAACCCACACAGGATCGCTGAGTGCTGACCCACACAGGATCTGACCCACACAGGATCGCTATGAATGCTGATATCCATCCACGAGATTCTCTAGGGATAATAACAAGTAACATTTCCAGTCACAACGTCGAACACCTCAACTGCTGGAGAACTCCTCCTTTAATGAGTATAGTGGGACTACCGTGTCACATAGAGGCACTTTCCACTAATCTTGGACTACTAAGGTACTCCTCCTATCAAGTATCGTGGGTCTGCCGCGTCACACAGAGGCGTTCCCCACCGTGGGTCTGTCGCGTCACACAGAGGCGCTCCCCCTCGTAGCCTGCTGAGGTACTCCTCCTATTGAGTACCGTGGGTCTGCCGCATCACGTAGAGATGCTCCCCACCATGGGTCTTCCGCATCACACAGAGGTTCTCCCCACTGGGCATGTCAAGTCTCTCTGAGTCGAAATGGTCAACAATTGTCAAGTCTCAGCCAGTCGTAGGGTTCTATACATAGCACGCTTGGGAGAACTGCTCTCCAAGCCATCGGTCATACCTCAACTGGCTCGAAGTCCCATGAAGAAGCATCCCAAAGGTCTGTCATGTCATAAGGGACCCAACGTAATAGATGGTGCGTCAATCGGACGCCCGGTCTGTAAGTTATTAGCATTTTCACTCCGAGGGCTCAGTTGGATTCGGGGTCCAATACAACCTGGTCGTACTCCAACCTTATCCAAACTCAAGTGGAGTATACCAAAAGGACCATCTCAATCCAAGGATTCTGACGCCATAGACGGTTCATCAAATGGGTGCCCGGTTCTCAAGATATGACCATAAAGGCAAAAGTGGGTCTGGATGGGCCCGGGTCCGGTCCGACCTGGCTCGGCCCAACCAGACCCGGTTCGGGTCGACCCGAAACAACATGGGTTTGGCCCAGATGGCCTGGGCCTTGGCAGGACCAGCCTGCTAGGCCGTGGTCCGGCCCGACCCTGCCCGTCGGTGCTGCCCGCTGCGGTGCGGCCCGATGGGCGTAGCCCGCTGCAGTGCGGCCCACTCGGCTGGTGGTCCGCTAAGGCGGGGTCTTCTATGACCGACACCTGGGGAGAGGTGCCCCCGGGCCTCCCGAACAGTCTGTGGACCGTTCAACTATTGGAACGCGGGACCCACTGGAGGGGTCCCAACCGGTGTTGCGTGGGCTGCCAGAAGGCCAACCGATCTTCCTCCTAGCAGCACGGTCGTCCAGATACCGGCCGCTTTCGGCCTCCGCCGCGGCCAAGAGGCCGTAGCCTCTTACTCCACCGGTGGCGCGGAGGCGTGTCGCCGCTTTGCCACGTGGTCGACCGGATGCCGACCGCCACCCTGCTCCGCTGCGACTGATGGGCCGCGACTGCTTGGTCGACCGGCTGTGCGGACGCGCGACACCCCTCCTTCCTCGCGGCCGACTGGGTGCTGGCCGCCGACTGCTTCCGCAAGCCATCACAGCTTCGTTCCAAGCTCAAAAAATTAAACGATCGCATATTCATGATCCTTGTGTCAAGGGCTCCACATGCATAAATCACACTCAGCAAGACTTTGTGTTTCCAGCGTCAATAAATATTTGGCGTTGAAGAACGCATGAAGAACGCGCAGAGAATAAAAATAAAAAGGAGCAAGGTTTATGTGCGGGACGATGACCATGTTCGTTTGGCCATCGTCATCGTGAATTTAGGATATAAAGAATCAATAAAATAAATTCAAATATATATATAAAACCCCTACCTTGATTTTCCAATGGAGGTGGCGTGAGGAAGAAGATGAAATCGTTGAAGATTGATGCGGTATTCGTCACCCCTGCAAGACGCTCTAAGGTCGTTCCTTGTTCTTCGATTCCGGAAGTCGTTCTTTGTTGGAGGGTCTCCTTTGTTGGAGAAAGTTCTTTCTAACTCTTCAAAGCTCTCCTCTTTTGCCAAATATTCTCCCATGAGAGGTGTGGTGCCAATTTAATGAGTTAGAGATTAATGTTGGAACATTAAAGTTGGCACATTAAATTGGCACAATAAATTGAATTAAGTTGGCACATTAAATTGGAAGGATTCCAAGGGGTTTTCCCCACATTAAAGAAGGGTTCGGGTGGTCCCCACCACCATGAATTCTAAATGGGAGGTTTTCCAAGGGTCTCCCACATTAAAGAAGAGAGTTCGGGTGGTCCCCACCTCTAAACTCAAAAATAGAGGTTTCAAACAAAATAAAATAAAAGTTGTATTTTATTTTTATTCTTATTCTCCCACAAAAAGCTGAAAAACCAACTTCTACCCTTGACCTACTGCGGTTAAGGTGAAAGTATCCTTAAGGTAATATTGGCACTGCGAGTTCAACGGTGTCCTCAGATTTCAATTATGAGCACCGATTTAAATGTTACAAAATTCCGCTCGCGCATTTATTGAACGTACCTGAAAAAAAGTTCAAAAAACTATTAACAGTCACCCTCAAGCCACGCCGGTCGAGGTTATGCTAGCCTAAGTGAAACACTTCCCAACGAACCCAATGGTACTATCAGATTTCCAATCCGAGTTACCATTTAAAAGTTATTGATTTTACAATAAAATAATTGTCACTTAATTATTTTATTTACGGCAAAAAACTAACTTTCACTGGTGGCCCGCGCCGTCCAAAGTTAGTATATTCTTAAATAAAGTATACCCTCACGATTTCAGCGGTGGTATCAGATTTTCAATCTGAGCTACCCTTTGTGAGTTATAAGCATTTGAAAAATAAAATAATTTATTTAATTATTTTATTTACAATTATTCCATTTTTGGGGTTTCTCACAGGAGGCCCGCGCTGACTAAAATTAAACCGCGCTTAGGGTAAAACTACCATCCTAAACGCAACGACGCCCTCATATTTCTATTCCAAGCAACCGTTTAAGGGTTATTCCACTTTTTCAGGAAAACTACTTACGCGTGTTAATTAAAGCTTAACAAAACTTCGACAGATTATTCTGGGAACTCCAGGGCTCGGAATCGCACGCCGTTAGATTTTGCAGTCTCTAAATAATTCTATATAATTAAAAAAAAAATATATGGAAATTATGGGACATTACATTGGAGATGTGTGTGTGTGTATAGGTACATTAGGCTAATGCCTCCCATGTGTGTGATATGCCTACTCAGCACTGGTCGCCAGACCCTGACCTATTAGAGGCAGGCTTTGGATAGTCTCAGTTCGAGACCTGTTGGGTCGGGTCATGAAAATATTTCTAATTCTTACCATAACAATTCTTTCAACCTCTAGATCAAAACCAATGAGGGGATTGTACTAGATATTTTCATGTATACAAATCATTTTAAATGAATACAAACAAAATAAAAAACACAAAATTGGATTCCCCAACAATGATTATAAGTTGATGAGATTCCTATCATAGGGATCTAAAAAAATAATGTTTTGTACCTAAATTAATGTAGTATTTGTGGGACTCAGGTTATATCTGGAGAGAAGGGTGTTGTTGGTGCACTTTTCTTTTTCAGATGCGGGTTTAGTGTGCGCTTCAAGAAGTGAGGACTATATTTGTTTGAGAGGGTAATTTGGTTGGTTTAAAAATTATTTTTTAAAATATAGTTGTTTAACCCCATATTATTCTCTCATTCTTTTATTAAATCATTATTCAAATTGTTTTCTCTACTCTCTCTCTTATCAGATGATATCTCACCGATCACCTTCACTTCATTGTTTTATTTTGAATAAGAATATAAAATAATCAATGTATCCCCTAATCTTTCCTAGCCTAGAGATCAGATATCTCCAATCACTCTCAGATTAACCCACTACTCACCATCATAGGTAGTGAAGTAAATCTAAGTGGCATGTGTACGAACATATGATAATGGGAGAAAAAGAATCTAAAAACAAAGATATTTAGAAATATCTTATAGACTAAGTTGTCAAACAATTATAGATAAATGAGTATAAGATATTTAAATTAACAAGAAGAATTCATTAATAAGGAGTGAGGAGACTCTCCTTGGCTTGACCACTGATGGCTTAGTGTGCAATCACTGGAGACACTAAATCAAAAATAAAAGGAAAGAAAACAGAAAAAACTCTCAGCTTGATCGACTAATAGTGGTTGCATCCCCTTTTCTCAGTCAATAGTCATGATCTTATAGAAGTAGTCAAAGGTTCATCGCTTAGTCCAATATCACCTTATCCCATGTGAGCAGTACATGCCTCCTCATCCTTCTCCAATGATTTCTATACCTTCGAAAAATTACTCAGATTTAGTGCCCAACTCCCTATTATTCAATTTCCTCCACATACATAACTCGAGAGTCATGATGGATTTATCTAGGTTCTTCTTAAACTTTCCTCTTATATTTCATTCTTACTACTATCTCTAAATTTAAATTCAGCTAGATAATCTCCACATGGTAGCTCAGGAGAGTTCTTACCCGATTTGGGAAGACAAGAGGAATGAAATGTGATTCTAGGCCACACTTTGTTATCTTGATAATTTTAGTGTTTTAAATCGCTAATGGGTAACCTTATGTATATTTGACACTTATGTACCTTGACATAACTAGTGGATAGGTGAATGTTCCCTTACATAGTGCACTATGTGACCATAGGGATACCATTATGCCATGAAAGTCACCTTAACATGGTTCCTGAGAAATTCAATAAGGGTCGGATGACACATATGCATTTGAAATGACACCCATATAGAGTTTGATTACACTTACACATGTCCTCTTCACATGTATGCTAGCCCTAGAACACACCTATTTTGGAAGGAATTTTCTATATTTTAGCATCCATGAAACATACACCGAGCACCACCACACGTATGCAGGGTAGATGAAACATATGTTGGCACTGGATGAGACATACTCATGACATGAAACGACACATATGCTAAAAATCCTTTTATATTTTCCATATTTATTTATGCAAAATGAAAACAAAATTTAAATGTAGGATTTTTCTAGGTTTAGATCAAAGTGAATGAAAACAATGAAACTCATAATAAAATACTTTTGAATAATGAAATTTTAGAATACAAAATCAAGGCATGGATTTCAATTTAAATCCAAAGATGAATAAAACCACTAAAATCATTATTTTAGTCATTTATCAAATAAAGTCTAAATTTCACAAAGTAAAAAATATGAATAAATTTCTTAGGTGTTATCCAAATTATGGAGTTAAGTTACACTGATAAACAATTGAAAATTTTGAAAACATTGGCTCTTATCAGAAGGTAATCCCAAACTCATATTACCCTATACATCAAAATTTTGATGATAATAAAAGGGGATATGTGGTATGTCTTATTTGTATTAAAAATATTCCATAATTTCTTCAAATAAATGTTTTGAAAATAATAACACAATCACTAACTGTGTGCCAACTATAGGTTCTGGGTGCAGTAGAAGCATGTTGGTGGGTGTACCCAAATTTAATTTTAGCGTTAACAACGATCAATCCGAGATCCACCACGATAATAAAATGCAGGATCTTTGGAATAGAATGAAGAACGAAAAAAAGAAAGAGAGGAGTCCCAAAACCATAGATAGGATCATCATATGTTGGTTATAATTAATTTAATTAATTGACAAGAATTACCTTGATGGGATTATTTCTTCGTTGATGTTTCCGCTCAAGATCCTATGTGATCCGATGTTGCATCGTAGAATCCAAGTGTAGGATTCCTCTAGCGGTGCTCCACACGTGCTCCACGTATCTCTGGATGTCACTGAAGGGATCTTTAGGTGCTAGCGTGGAAGAGCCTTTGCTTGCGATGTCTGCCTTCGATCGCCTTGATCCGGTGGAGGTTGATCTCTCTCTCGTAGCTTGAGAGCATTCTCGGTGGAAAAATAATTTTCTATTGGCTTGAGATATTTTTCAAATCTGTTGTGCACAACCACAAAAAAATGTCTAGGCTAATGAGAAAAATATAATTGGTATTTTTAATTACATAAAATAATAAAATGAATTAATTACCCGAAAGCATTTATTCATTTCATTTAATTCTTAGTAATACCCCATGTCTAATAATAAAAGTTGACTATTATTATTACCTAACATGCACCCAAAAAATTACACCTAATATTATTTAATTAAATAAATAATATTTATTTCTCAAAAATTCCCAGAAAAAAATACACAATGTGTATATTTAATATACACGACGTGTAATTTTATTCTTCCATTTTTTTTATTTCCTCCACCACATTTATTGGACCTTGAATAATGGATATTTATTTCTAAAATAAATATCACTGCATTACTCACTAATAAATACATTATTTCACCCATAATATATTATCTCAAATAAATAGTGTCAAAATAAATGAAATCAGGCATCCGTAAATAATTATTAAACCACAATCGGGAATAATATTTATTTAACTTGTTAAATTAATATTTAATTGAGATACTTGGACACACTTAGTGTGTGACCCTCTAGGCCTCTTTCTCAGTGGCATTAGGCAGAGCCTGCCTAAAGTACAAGGTTAGCGTCTAGCAACATGCCAAGACACCCATAAAGAAAGAATTTAACGCCACAATGACGTGTCACCTCCTACGAATGCTTACCGTGTAATATAATCCCTTTGTCTCGATATCTCGAATCAAGCGGGTTGCATGCTAGTGTCATCAACCCATGTGCTCAATAATTCTTTCTTTGACTTTTCAGAATTGAACTTTCCCATTCCTCACCATGGCCATGGATTTATTTAGGCTATATCAATTCCATAAAAGGGCTTGAGATATCTACTTCTATTATGGAACAGAAGGGAAAAATCATTTCTCACATTATCTATTAATGCAATATCACTCGTGATGCACCCAACGTATCCTACCTCACTGCGAACAGTGTGTCTTCACAGTTTTCATCGATACATCTAAGTGCGCGAGTTGTGATACCCATTAATAATAATCTTAAAGTATAAGGATCAATACACACATTCGCAAATAGGAACATCCAATGACACTATGAAATGTGGATTTCCTACTGGTGGGTCTCATTCTCATAATATCCTCCTGGACATTACCAAGGGCACACACCATGAGAAGGTTCCTCAAAGTTTTATGAGTCCTCACCCCTAATGGATTATATTATTTGTGTCCCTCAAATAACATCATCCAGCCATAGAACATATATTCAAGAACAGTGTTATGGCACTTCTGGGTTCTCATCATAGCAGGGATCTACTATGACCCTTTAATGCAACAGTTATCCTTAGGAAATTATCACATGCATTGTCACGCAAAAGAATAATCAAGATGTGATAACATATTTATTAATGAATAAAGTATAGAGTAGTTGGTTCTAGGCCACCAACTCCAACAGACTCCCACTTGGACTAGAGCCAACTGCTAACAACCTTTAACCTGCTAGCTCTCACATGATATTCATGCTTCCACTGAGATAGGTCTTTAGTCATGGGGTCAGCCACGTTCTCTTTCGTGGAAACTCTACTCACTGAAACTTCACCCCTTTGATATAAATCCCTCAAAAGGTGATACTTTCAGAGTATGTGCTTTGTCTGTTGATACGATCTTGGTTCTTTTTACAAGAGCCACCGCTGCAGTATTATCACAATACAACGTGATAGGATCTTTACTGATAGGCACCACATCAAGCTCCTGGAAAAAGTTCTGAATCTAGACGGCTTCCTTGGCTATATCAGAATCCTTTATATATTCAGAATCTGCTGTAGAATCAGTGACAACTAGTTTCTTTGAACTCTTACAGCTCATAGTTCCTCCATTGAGATAGAAAACATATCCAGATTGTGACTTCAGATCATTCTGATATGTCTGAAAACCAGCATCAACACACCCTCTGATGACAAGCTCCTCGTCTCCTCCATACACTAGGAACATATCCTTAGTTCTTCTCAGATACTTAAGTATAGTCTTAACAGCAGTCCAATGATGTTCTCCTAGATATGATTGATATCTTCCTACCATGCTCAGTGCATAGGCAACATCAAGCCTGGTATATAACATGGAATACATGATGGATCCTATAGCCGAAGCGTATGAGATCTTACTAATTCTATATTTCTCTTATTGTGTCTGAGGACACATTTTCTTAGAAAGATGTAGGCCATGTGACACTGGAACCAATCCCCTCTTGGATTGTTCCATACTAAAACACTTTAGTATCTGGTCAATGTATGTACCCTGACTTAGTCCAAGCAGCCACTTGGATCTATCATGAATGATCTTGATCCCTAGAATGCAGGTTGCTTCACCCAAGTCCTTCATGGAGAAACACTTGTTCAACTAGTCCTTAAATGACTGTAAGACTGGTACATCATTTTCAATAAGCAATATGTCATCAACATATACTACTAGGATAACGATCTCATTCCCATTAAATAGATTATAAACACATGGCTCACATTCATTCTTAATGAAACCAAATTCCTTTATGGCTTCATCAAATCGAATGTTCCATGACCTGGATGCTTTCTTTAATCCATAAATGGATTTCTGCAACTTACAAAACTCTTTGGCTTCACCTGGTGTCACAAACCCTTTTGGTTGTGTCATATAGACATCTTCCTGAAGGTTCCCATTAAGGAATTTTGTTTTGACATCCATTTTCCAAATCTCATAGTCATGGTAAGCTGCTATGGCAAGTATGATTCTTGTGGATTTAAACATGGAAACTGGTGATAAGGTTTCATTATAGTCTATTCCTTGACGTTGTCTGAATCCTTTAGACACTAGACTTTCTTTATAGGTGCTAACTTGAACTTCCATGTCCAGTTTTCTCTTGAATACCCATTTGCATCCAATAGGATTTACATCAATTGGCTCATCGACCAGAACCCAGAATTGGTTCTGATACACGAAATCCATCTCTGAATTCATAGATTCTAGCCATATTGCAGCTTCTGGGCTTTCTACTGCTTCCTTTTAGGAGAGAGGTTCATCATTGTCCAAAAATAATGATTCACCATCCTCGGTGACTAGGAAACCAAATCTCTATGGTTCCCTTACCTCTCTAGAGATCCTACACAATACATATGTTTCTAGAACCTCTTCCACAGGGACTTGTGGAATTTGTTCCTGTACCAACTCCTGTGTATCTTGAGCATCAACTTCGTTGAAGTTAATCTTGCTCTCACTATCCTTTTTGAGGATGTGCTCCCTCTCAAGAAATACAGCTTGCCTGGCGACAACCACTTTCTTGTCTGAAGGGTTATATAGGTAATATCCTTTAGTTTCCTTGGGATATCCTATAAAGATAAACCTCACACTACGGCAAAAAAGGCATTTAGCGGCGGTTTTGAAAAACCGCCGCTAAATCGTGCATCGGGAAACTATTTCGCGGCGGTTTTCAAAACCGTCGCAGAACGTTTCGCGGCGGTTTTTTAGCGGCGTTTTTTTTTATTTTTTTTATTTTTTATTTTTTATTTTTTTATTTTTTTATTTTTAATTTTATATATATATTTATTTATATATTTATTTATATATTTATTTATATATTTATTTATATATATATTTATATATATATTTATATATTTATTTATATATTTATTTATATATTTACTTTTCGTATTTATTTTTCGTATTTATTTTTCGTATTTATTTATATATTTATTTCGTATTTTATTTATTTATTTATTTAATTTATTTATTTATTTTTCGTATTTATTTATTTATTTTTCGTATTTATTTATTTTATTTATTTTATTTCGTATTTATTTGATTTATTTATTTTATTTTATTTATTTATTTTATTTATTAATTTATTTAATTCCGTATTTATTATTATTTTTATTTCGTATTTATTTTATTTATTATTTTTTTTATTTCGTATTTATTTATTTTATTTATTTATTTCGTATTATTTTATTTACTTTATTCATCCATGCATGCACATCCCATGCACATGCACATGCATACCCATGCAATATAAATAAATTCTGCATTTGGTGAGATTTGAACCCCTAACCTCTTGCATATTTTCCAAAGACTTTACCACTTCAGCAAGCTCGCCATGTGTTTAATAAACAGAATTTAATATACTTATATATATTAATTGAAAAAACAAATAATACATAAATAATAAATACAAACTCAATAATAACAAATAATAAATAATAAATAATAAATAAATATAAATAATAAATAATAAATAATAAATAAATATAAATACTAAATACTAAATAATAAATAATAAATAATAAATAATAAATAATAAGTAATAAATAATAAATAAATATAAATAATAAATAATAAATAAATATAAATAATAAATAATAAATAAATAATAAATATAAATAATAAATAATAAATAATAAATAATAAATAATAACCAATAAATAATAACCAATAAATAATAACTAATAAATAAATATAAATAATAAATAATAAATAATAAATAATAAATAACAAATAAATATAAATAATAAATAATAAATAGAAAATAATAAATAATAAATAAATATAAATAATAAATAATAAATAATAAATAAATATAAATAATAAATAATAAATAAATATAAATAATAAATAAATATAAATAATAAATAATAAATAAATATAAATAATAAAAAATAAATAGATATAAATAATAAATAATAAATAATAAATAATAAATAAATAATAAATATAAATAATAAATAAATATAAATAATAAATAATAAATAAATATAAATAATAAATAATAAATAAATATAAATAATAAATAATAAATAATAAATAAATCTAAATAATAAATAATAAATAATAAATAATAAATAATAACTAATAAATAATAAATAAATAATAAATAATAAATAATAAATATAAATAATAAATAAATATAAATAATAAATAATAAATAAATATAAATAATAAATAATAAATAATAAATAATAAATAAATATAAATAATAAATAATAAATAAATATAAATATTAAATAATAAATAAATATAAATAATAAATAAAAATAAAAATAAATAATAAATAAATATAAATAAATATAAATAATAAATAAATATAAATAATAAATAATAAATAATAAATAAATATAAATATAAATAATAAATAAATATAAATAATAAATAATAAATAATAAATAAATAATAAATAATAAATAATAAATAATAAATAATAAATAAATATAAATAATAAATAATAAATAATAAATAATAACTAATAAATAATAACTAATAAATAAATATAAATAATAAATAATAAATAATAAATAATAAATAATAAATAATAAATAATAAATAATAAATAAATATAAATAATAAATAATAAATAGAAAATAATAAATAATAAATAAATATAAATAATAAATAATAAATAATAAATAAATATAAATAATAAATAATAAATAATAAATAAATATAAATAATAAATAATAAATAATAAATAAATAATAAATATAAATAATAAATAAATATAAATAATAAATAATAAATAAATATAAATAGTAAATAAATATAAATAATAAATAATAAATAAATATAAATAAATATAAATAATAAATAAATATAAATAATAAATAAATATAAATAATAAATAAATATAAATAATAAATAAATATAAATAATAAATAATAAATAATAAATAAATATAAATAATAAATAAAAATAAATAAAAAATAAAAAATAAATATAAAAAATAAAAAATAAAAAATAAATAAATATAAATATAAATAATAAATAAATATAAATAATAAATAATAAATAAATATAAATAAATATAAATAATAAATAAATATAAATAATAAATAATAAATAATAAATAATAAATAAATATAAATAATAAATAAAAATAAATAAAAATAAATATAAATAATAAATAATAAATAATAAATAATAAATAATAAATAATAAATAATAAATAATAAATAAATATAAATATAAATAATAAATAATAAATAATAAATAATAAATAATAAATAAATATAAATAATAAATAGAAAATAGAAAATAATAAATAATAAATAAATATAAATAATAAATAATAAATAATAAATAATAAATAAATATAAATAATAAATAATAAATAAATATAAATATTAAATAATAAATAAATATAAATAATAAATAAAAATAAATAATAAATAATAAATAAATATAAATAAATATAAATAATAAATAAATATAAATAATAAATAATAAATAATAAATAAATATAAATATAAATAATAAATAAATATAAATAATAAATAATAAATAATAAATAAATAATAAATAATAAATAATAAATAATAAATAATAAATAAATATAAATAATAAATAATAAATAATAAATAATAACTAATAAATAATAACTAATAAATAAATATAAATAATAAATAATAAATAATAAATAATAAATAATAAATAATAAATAATAAATAATAAATAAATATAAATAATAAATAATAAATAGAAAATAATAAATAATAAATAAATATAAATAATAAATAATAAATAATAAATAAATATAAATAATAAATAATAAATAATAAATAAATATAAATAATAAATAATAAATAATAAATAAATAATAAATATAAATAATAAATAAATATAAATAATAAATAAATATAAATAGTAAATAAATATAAATAATAAATAATAAATAAATATAAATAAATATAAATAATAAATAAATATAAATAATAAATAAATATAAATAATAAATAAATATAAATAATAAATAATAAATAATAAATAAATATAAATAATAAATAAAAATAAATAAAAAATAAAAAATAAATATAAAAAATAAAAAATAAATAATAAATAAATATAAATATAAATAATAAATAAATATAAATAATAAATAATAAATAAATATAAATAAATATAAATAAATATAAATAATAAATAAATATAAATAATAAATAATAAATAATAAATAATAAATAATAACTAATAAATAATAACTAATAAATAAATATAAATATAAATAATAAATAATAAATAATAAATAATAAATAATAAATAAATATAAATAATAAATAGAAAATAGAAAATAATAAATAATAAATAAATATAAATAATAAATAATAAATAATAAATAAATATAAATAATAAATAATAAATATAAATAATAAATAAATATAAATAATAAATAATAAATAAATATAAATAATAAATAATAAATAATAAATAAATATAAATAATAAATAATAAATAAATAATAAATAATAAATAAATATAAATAATAAATAATAAATAAATATAAATAATAAATAAATATAAATAATAAATAATAAATAAATATAAATAATAAATAATAAATAAATATAAATAATAAATAATAAATAAATATAAAAAAATATAAATAATAAATAAATATAAATAATAAATAAATATAAATAATAAATAATAAATAATAAATAAATATAAATAATAAATAAAAATAAATAAAAATAAAAATAAATAATAAATAATAAA
Organism: Viscum album; assembly: GCA_963277665.1. Classification (NCBI taxonomy): domain Eukaryota; kingdom Viridiplantae; phylum Streptophyta; class Magnoliopsida; order Santalales; family Viscaceae; genus Viscum; species Viscum album. The sequence continues at coordinate 1,625,767,214 of OY728122.1, forward strand.
TAATAAATAAATATAAATAATAAATATAAATAAATAATAAATAAATATAAATAATAAATAAATATAAATAATAAATAAATATAAATAATAAATAATAACTAATAAATAATAACTATTAAATAAATATAAATAATAAATAATAAATAATAAATAATAAATAATAAATAATAAATAACCAGTTACAAATAATAGATAATAAATAAATTAATGTATATTATAAATAATAAATAATAAATAATAAAGGAAACACATGAAAAAGTATGAAAAGACGTGATAAGGGATGAAAAATCATGAAAACGCATGAAAAATGATGGAGAAACATATGAAGAATGAGGCATTAGAAAAAATGAGAACGCATGAAAACTCGTGACAACTCTAGAAAACTCCTTAATAATTCAACATAATCATCATAATAACCCATAAAAAACCATTGATAAAGATAAAAAGTCATGGAAACCCAAATAAACAGTAATAAATGGAGCTACCGTTAAAACCCGTCAAAACGGTCATAAAGAGACAAAAACATTGTACTCACATTAACGGAGATAACTTATGATCCGAGAGTCCGTTTTAGATCCGCGACCTATCAAATCAAAGATCCTAAAACGCTCTTCAACCTGAAAGGTGAAAGAGTCTGAATGGACAGATGGATCGGATGTTATGACCATTTAAAAAAAGCTGACGGAGAATGGGTGCTAGAAACGAGACATTGAAAAACATAACAAACCCGATACCCACTAAAAATGCCATAACATATGATCTAGGAGTGCATGTGGGCGCCGCGACTAGTCAAACTGAAGCTCATGGAACGAGCTATGATCTGGTAGGTGGAGGAGGTCAAACTGACACGCAGATCGAAAGTTAGGTCTGTTTGAAGACAAGTTCGACGGGACACCGGTGACGGAAATGGGGTTTTGGAGGCCTTCGGAGGGGTTTTTGGGGTCGAAAAACATGACAAAAGCTTACTTGTGTTAATTTAGTACGTAGCTCTCTTCGCTGACTTCGATTTGATATGTGGTAGAGCCCAAACGGACACCCGAAGCGAAAGTTATGGCCGTTTGAAGTTGGAGAACTTTTTTCAACTTTTTTATAACTCTAATATCTTCCACACCTTAGACCGTCTCATGGTTTTGATTATATGTGCCTCTAGATCTCTTCATGAGATTTGATTTTACTGGTCGTGGCGCTTCAACGGACGCCCGGATCAAAAGTTATGGTCGTTTTAGTGATTTCGGGGTTTCTCACGTTTTTTTATTTTTTTCATTTCATTTAGCGGCGGTTTTACCGAAACCGCCGCTATTTCGCGACAGTTTTTTAAAAAACCGCCACTAATTCTCGAATAAAATTAAAAATAAAATAAAAATAAATTAAAAAAAAAATAATTTTTTTTTGCCGTTTAGCGGCGGTTTTTTCGCGGCGGTTTTAAGAACCGTCGCGAAATGGCGGCCCGAAAACGCGTTTCGCGGCGGTTTTTAAAACCGCCGCGAAAAAACCGCCACTAAACGGCGGTTTTCTTGTAGTGTCATGCCTCGGGGTGCTAGTTTGTTTCCTAATAAGGCCTTAACAAACTCCTCGCATCCCCATACACGTGTGTGCGACAAAATGGGTTTCTTTCCATTCCATAACTCGGAGGGAATTCCATTTTCCGCCTTGGTTGGTACTTGGTTCAATGTGTATGCTGTAGTTTGTAATGCATATTCCCAAAAGGATAATAGAATATCTGCATGACTCATCATTGACCTCACCATGTCCAACAAGGTGTGGTTCCTCCTTTCACTAACACCATTCCACTTTGGTGTATAAGGAGGAGTGAGCTGAGATAGAATCCCAGACTCCAGTAGAAGATCGATTAACTCTTGGTTCAGATATTCTCCATCTGGATTTGATCGAAGATTCTTTATCTTCTTACCAAGATGATTCTCTAATTCATTCTTGAATTACTTAAATTTCTCTAAGGATTCTAACTTATACCTCATTAAGTAGACATAAACATATCTACTCAAATCATCAGTAAAAGTAATTAAGTAATAATATCCACCTCAAGATTCTACTAGAAATGGTCCACACACATCGGTGTGCACCAATCCTAGAATCTCTATGGCCCTTTCACCCTGTCCACCAAAAGGCAGCCTGGTTATTTTACCCTGTAAACAAGCGTGACATCTATCAAGTGGTTTTAGCTCAATAGAGTATAAATAGCCATCTTGGCAGATCTTTGTCAAGCACTTATCATTTACATGAGCAAGATAGTGATGCCACAACTGGGTGATGTATGAGTCACGTGAGTCTATTTTGTTATCGATTGCCAACACTTGTTTTTTGTAATTTAATACATACAAACCATTATTTAAATGCTTCATACCATAACATACGTTGTTATTATAAAATAGACAAACCTTATTTCCAAACTTGAAAATAAATCCATCCATATCTAAACAAGATACATAAATTATGTTTTTGGTAACACTAGGCACATAATAATAGTTATGTAAAACCAAAATCACCCTAGTTGGCAATGAGAGGTGGTAATCGCCAATGGCTAACGCAGCCAGCCTCGCACCATTGGCAGCTCGAAGATCCACCTCTCCTCTGGAAATCTTTCTAAATCTACTTGGTTCCTACATTTGAATAAAAATGTGAGCCCCACAAGATATATCTAATACCCAATGTGTAGAAATAGAAAGATTACACTCGATAACGAACACACCTTTAGCGTTCCCATGCTTTTGGGTGTAGTTCCTCTTCCAGTGGCCTTGCTTACCACATGCAAAACATACTGCCTCCCGTTCCTTGCCCTACCTTTGGATCTTCCCCTTCTTGGAGGGACAACGCTCAGGGGCTTCAGACCGTTTATAAGTCTTTGGCCCCTTTTCCTTGTACTTCCTTTTCTTATTCACCATAAGAACTGCAGGTTTGTCATGCCCCATGTCCTTATCTACCTGGAGAATTAAGGTCAGAAGTTCCGATAGACTCTTCTCATTGTTGCTCATGTTGTAGTTGACAATGAAGCTAGACAATGTCTTAAGCAATGATGATAGGATGAGATCTGTACACAACTCATCCATGAACCTAATCCCTAAGATGTCCAGGAATTCAATGTTGCCAATAAGCTTAACTACATGAGGCCCAGCTGGCGCAGACTCTCCAAGCTTAGTTGTAAACAAAGAGTTGGAGATCTCATATCTCTCCTGTCTCGCATTCTCTTGGTAGATATCCTTAAGGTGAGACATCATGCTATACACGTCCATGTTTTCATGTTGCTTCAAGATCTCATTAGACATGGCCGATAGCATGAAACATTGGACATCTGTGGAATCATCCATATGTTTCATATAGAGAGACAATTCATCATCCCTGGCCTCTTTCCCAGGCGCAACTGGAATAGGCTCTTCCAGCACATACAATTTCCTCTCGTGACGAAGGATGATGCGTAAATGCCTCTACCAATCTTGGAAATTGGTGTCGGTGAGAAGGTTTTACTTCTCGAGTATGGTTCACAATGATATGTTTGAAGTCATTTTCTTTCCATTTATACAATTTAAGATGAGAAAAGGTTTAGTAATTTATTATAAAACTGAGACAAATAAATAAATTAATATTTATTAGTCTCCCACTATTTTATCGAAATCCAATAGCCCTCACCATTGACTTCAGAATATTCTGTTGTTTGAATATTCTAGTGGAAAGGATCCATATTTCCCTTCGCATTACCCCAACTAGGGTTGTTCAATCAACTTGAAGGGTTTTAGGTAGGCATTCCAAATGCCAAATGCATTAACTTGCAGCTCCTTGATCTGCTGAGTGGACTCCCCAATCCTGGAATCCTTTTATTTTGGATTTCCTCAACCTTTGCCTCTTGGTCACACCAAGTCCTTCTGTGGCAGTCAACCCTTGATGCGAACCAATTCAAGTTAACCCAAAAACTTGAATTAGAATTCCCCGATAATTGAAAGAACCCCAACTAGGGTTGGTCAAGCACTTTGAACTATGGTTCGATTCTAACCAAGATTATGGAAGGCTATACCAACTTAATATTTATTTGAGGTATTTTATCCTTATATTTAAATTTCCACTTTATTATCTTTGATTACATTCTTGTTAATATTAAGTGGGATATACTTAAGTGATTAACCATGTCTAAGATAATATTTACGCATAAGCTAGTTTTATTTTAGTTCCATATTGCATGCTTGTTTAATTCATTAATTGTGGGATCATGACAACAAAACCATAATAAATAAACCATGCAACTGACAGAAATAAAATAAATGGTATGATCATGATATTGTTCTATCAGTTAGTTAATCTAGCAGTTGATAAACTAACCCAAGACCTAGGGGAGAAACACCTTGAACCTTTCGGGTTCATGTTTACAGCTTTCCACTTGTCCACCTTTGTATCTCCTTGGATTGGTTTCACCTTGGCTCCTGACTTGGGCCGCCTCCACTAGCTTGGGAGCTCCATCCATTAAAAGGTGTTTTTACATAAAAGAAACCTTGGGCGCGCAGGTCCTATATATTAATGAGGATAAGGCTCTCAGGCCAACAAATTTAATTTAAATAAATAAATTAAAAGAAACCATTCACATACAAAGGTCTTGGTCTAGCTCATGACCATCCATACATGCAACGATATTTACACATAAATAAAAATAGCATTCAATTCTTTAATAATTCTTGCTTAAGATAAATCACGCTCAAATCAATTAATTATCTTTAATTAATCAATCCTTTTATCTTAAACCTTTTTTCTGAATTTCCTTGAGATTCTCATCCATCATAATTTTAAACAAATAAATTCATTTAAAATTATCTTTGTACATAACTTGTACCTTGGAGGAAACCCGCTGAATTCCCATTTATACAAATATTAAATTAAACACATATATATAAAACACCTATCACGTGTTGTGCCTCAAATTTACGCCTGCAATATGGTACACGTCTCAAAGGTTTGTATAATATAATAATAAATTTTAATAAATCTGCGTAATTTGGATGAGTACACGACGTGTAGTTCCGACTACACAACATGTACTTTTGTTCACTGTCCATCTAAAGTACACACCCGGGGACATGGAGTGTTTATGTACTTCAGAAATTTTTGGAGTACACAACATGTTCACGAGGGACACATGCCATGTAGTATCCGTGTTACACATTTTCCAGCCAGGCAAGCTGTGTACAAGGTACACGGTCTAACCCTAACCCGAAGGGACTACACGCCGTGTTCCATGGGCCACACGGTGCGTAATCTGGAAACCATGTTCTACCCATTCTTGGTTAACACATGATGTCATTTATGAATTAGTAATACTCCAATACACGGCCTGATTTGGTGGATCAGTCTGATGCATTGAACCTAGAATACACGGCGTGTACTTCCTAATACACGCCATGTATTCTGGTGTTGTACGGCCAGAAACATTTGGCACCTCAGGATGAGATCCTCTATTTTATTTTAATCAAAATTAAAAGAAAAATTCATTTCTATAAGGTGAATGAGAAACAAGAGAGAAGGAAAAGATCTTGAGATTCATATTTGAAGAACGGTTAACTTGAATTGAAACAACTAAATTATTAAATGCATAAACCACCAACGAAAAAATTAAATAATTATAATCAACGATATGACCCATCTAATACCACTTGTTGGTTCTGGGTGCAGTGGAAGCACGTTGGTGGGTGTACCCAACTTTAATTTTAGTGTTAACAATGATCAATATGAGATCCATCACGATAATAAAATGTCGGATCTTCGGAATAGAACGAAGAATGAAAAAAAGAAATAGGGGAGTACCGGAACCATAGATAGGATCATCATATGTTGGTTATAATTACTTTGATTAATTGACAAGAATTACCTTGATGGAATTATTTCTTTGTTGATGTTTTCGGTCATGATCCGATGTGATCCGTCGTTGTGTCGTAGAATACAAGTATATGATTCCTCTAGCGGTGATCTATACGTTCTCCACATATCTCTGGATGTTTCCGAAGGGATCTTCGGGTGTTAGCGCGAAAGAGACTTTGATTGCGATGTCCACCTTTGATTGCCTTGATCCAGTGGAGGTGGATCTCTCTCTCTAGTATTTTGAGAGCATACTCGGTGGAAAAGAATTTTCTTTTGTCTTAAGAGCCTTTTCAAATCCATTGTACACAACCACAAAAAAATGTCCAGGATAATGAGAAAAATATAATTGGGATTTTTAATTACATAGAATTATAAAATGAATTAATTACCGGAAAGAATTTTTTCATTTCATTTAATTCTTAGTAATACCTCATGTCTAATAATAACAGTTGACTATTATTATTACCTGACATGTGCCCAAAAAATTACACCTAATATTATTTAATTAAATAAATAATATATATTTCTCATAAATTCCTAGAAAAAAATATACAGTGTGTATATTTAATATACACGGCGTGTAATTTTATTTTTCCATTTTTCATTATTTCCTCCACCATATTTATTAGACCTTGAATAATGGATATTTATTTCTAAAATAAATATCACTGAATTACTCACTAATAAATATATTATTTCACCCACAATATATTCTCTCGAATAACTAGTGTCGAAATAAATGTGATCAGGAATCCTTAAATAATTATTAAACCACAACCGGGAATAATCTTTATTTAACTTATTAAATTAATATTTAACTGAGATACCTGGACACACTTAGTGTGTGACCCTCTAGGACTCTTTCTCAGTGGAATTAGGTAGAGCCTACCTAAAGTCCAAGGTTAGCGTCTAGCAACCCACCAAGGCAACCATAGAGAAGGAAGTTAACGCTACAATGATGTGTCACCTCCTATGAATGCTTACCGTGTAATATAATCCCTTTGTCTTGATATCTCGAATCAAGCGGGTTGCATGCTAGTGTCATCAACCCATGTGCTCAATAATTCTTTCTTTGACTTTCTGGAATTGAACTTTCCCATTCCTCACCATAGACATGGATTTATTTAGGCTATATCAATTCCATCAAAGGGCCTGAGATATCTATTTCCATTATGGAACAGAAGGGACAAATCCTTTCTTGCATTTTCTATTAATGCAATATCACTCATGATGCACCCAACGTATCCTACCTCACTGCGAACAGCGTGTCGTCACAGTTTTCGTCAATAAATCTAAGTGCGCGAGTTGTGATACCCATTAATAATAATCTTAATGTCTAAGGACCAATACGCACGTCTGCAGATAGGAACATCTGATGACACTATGAAATGTGGATTTCCTACTGGCATGACTCATTCTCATAATATCCTCCTGGACATTACCAAGGGTGCACACCATGAGAAGGTGAATCAAAGTTTTATGAATCCTCACCCCTAATGGCCTGTATTATTTGTGTCCCTCAAATAACATCATCCATCCATAGAACATATATTTAAGAACAATGTTCTGGAACTTCTGAGTTCTCATCATAGCAGGGATCTTCTATGACCCTTTAATGCAACAACTATCCTTAGGACATTATCACATGCATTGTCATGCAGAATAACAATCAAGATGTGATAAAGTATTTATTAATGAATAAAGTACAAAGTAGTTGGTTCTAGGCCACCAACTCCAACACCAACTACTTTGACTAATGGATATCATATTAAATGCAATATGGTATGAGTCCATTAGTTATAGTTTCTAATGTTTGATGAGAACTATTTATTAAAATATGGATTTAGATACAAATAAACATCAATTAAACACTAAGTGTATCTCTATTATTTATCCTACTATAGCCACTAAGGATATTAACTTCATTTATTATTCCAAACTAAATATATTTCTATAAGAGGGAATCACATCTCTTTTGAGATAGTGGAATAGGGATAGACTTCAATGAAATATAGGCTCTAGATACACATGAGTTTTCATAGGAACATAAACTTCACTAAGCTCAATGGGAGGATTTGTTCCAAAAGACACATGTTGTGTAGGAAGTTAAAATCAAAAGTGATTCTATATTTACCAAGATCGATGACATATTATTAAATATGAATAATGAATCCTACAATGAAATAGTAAATGGAAACTTTCTAAGATTGATAATTATGTTTGAATTCAGTAATGGAATCCATGTTCCAAAATCCCGGGGAAACATATTTTGTATGTTTATAGACTTCATATTGTTGGTGATTATTCAAGAGAAACTATATATTGTTGATAAAATTTGGCACAAATAATGCATGATTGATTACCAAAAGGTTTAAATGATATATAATACTTTTTACATGACAAAACATAACTCCAATCATCATTCTAAAATCCATTTTAATTATATTTGTCGTAAAAACATTCTATGATCATCATATTGGGAATTTTGATATCAAGTCCAATTTTCTTAATGGAGACCCTATGGAAAATCTTTATATGATATAACCAAATGGTTTAGTGACACAAATGAATTAAAATGATATAAAAATTACATATGTCCATTAATAGGTAAAAGTAAACATAGTGATCATAAAATATTCCTTTGGATACTAGGGAATTTTGCTAGTTGAGGGATTTTCTCAAAGTAGCGAGGTCACAATAAGTAGATTTGACACACAAACATGTGTTTATTCCAATCCTAGTCATAAAAACATGGAAGTACCAACAATTATATCCACACTAAGAAGAATCATGTTTAATATGTGAGAATTAACAAATAGATAGATATTGGCTCTAATGAAAGTGGGGTCTGTTGGAGTTGGTGCCCTAGATCCAACTAATTTATATGTTAGATTACTTGTATATTCATATACTTGAATATTTTTAAATAAATTATCACATATTAATTTTTTTTTCTAAATAACATCAATATGATAATTTTATTGAGTAAATGTTTCATCAAAAAGGTCATAATAGTTCCCCATTATGATGAGAACATTAAAGTGCTATAATGATATTCTTAAAATATATTCCTATTTCTAAATGATGTCATCTGATGGGGAATGGATGATACAAACTATCATGTGTGAGTACTTGTAAGCGGATGAGACTTCATCTCATAAAGTTCACACCTCGTAATTTCCAATATGAGAGATTATGAGGGTAGACCCACTAGTAGGAAATCCACATGTTATTGTGTCATTGAATATTCCTATCTAAAAACTTGTTTAATTATACTTAGACTTTTAGATTATTGCTAATGTGTATCATGAGTTGCATAATTGGATGTATCGACTTCAACTATGATGACATATGTTTATAGTGTAGTTGGGTATGTTGGGTGCATCACAAGTGATATGTTATTAATGAATAAGTTAAGGAAGTATTTATCCCTTCTATTTTTATTAAAGATAATATTTCAACCCTTCGATTGAAGTGGAACTACCGTATTAAATTCTATGTCCATAGGGAATTGGTGGTTTCATTACAGATAGTAAAAGAAATAAATATCAAGCATATAGGTTGATTAAATATCATGAAAAAGTGACTATATTAAATAATGATCATTTGTATGTTGTTGTCAATATTATAACATTAAATTCTTCCTCTTTGATTCCTTTATGTGTTACTAGATGTTGATATTGGACTTTAGTAAATCCTACCCAATTCCACTAAGGAAGAAGCCTAGAGGGTTACAAACATAGTTTCTCTATTGATATCAATTAAATTATATTTGAATTTAATTTTTGGAATAAATGTTATTCTCTAAACCAAGGAATAATATTTATTTAGGATTTATTGTTCACATATATTCAGTCGTTATTTTATGCGAGTTGAATATTAAAATAAGTATTTATTCACAAGACAATGAATATTATAAATATTTATTTTTATTGAATGAATACTATTTATTATTCAAATTTTGGAAAATACTGAGGAGGAAATGAGAATCGAGATAACAAGAAGGTGAGAATAATATATTAAATATCATTTAAATAAATATTAATTAATTAATTTAAGGAATGATATTTCTTTATCTGTAAGACATGTACATGTCAAGAAAACAAAAACAAGAACAATACTATATGTGGGGTTCATTAAGGATTATGATAATAATTAAGGGTATATGTGAAATTATTTATTCTCTAATCTATCCTTATAAATACTCAATTATATCATTTCCTAGGGTAAGATGTTATTGTTCCCAATGCATCCTATCTAGAAATTCTATCAACCATGGAGAGAAAATTCTCTAGAATGCTCTCAAGAATTGAGAGAAAGAATACTCCTCCTACCTATATAGTACTAAGAGAACAAGAATCAATACTTCAATCTTGAAGGCTTATATTGTGGTCAAATGGAGTGATCCAAGACAATCATTACCACTGCACTAGCATCTAAAGTGAAATCAGAAACTCTTCAAGATTAAAGGAGCATGTGTGGATCATCGCTAAAGGGATTTTACTTTGGATCCTCTTGAAAAAATTATAGTACAACCTGAATGGACATTAGATTGATCAACATCTTCTTCAAATAAAGAATCTCAAGACTAAGGTAATTCTTGTTTTAAATTAATTATATTTTTTTGTGAAAAAAATCATCTCTTGGATCTGGGATTCTTTTGTAATGAATATTTAGAAATAATAATGATATATATTCTTCTTCATCATGTTCTTATGATTTATTCATTATATTAAATGAAAAACCATCATTGGGAATGTGATCGATCATCTTCTGCTGCACTCAAAACCTTCAGCCACACAACACTTAAGGAATTTTTTAAGCGATTTATCATCTTTTTGAAATAATATGAAGTCATTTGGGAATACAAGTATTCTTTTAGAGATCATACCCATTGAACATAACATTCTTTTAACATCATACGTTTGATAAGGAAACTCATTATCTTTTACTATCATTTCATTCAAGAGAGAATGTAGTTTTGTAAAGCTGGTGTCACTCAATCCATTTCCATATTTCAAATTATATAGATTTCGTGTAGCTGAAAATATTTTATATTTAGTAAAACCAGTATACAATGGAATCTTTAGAAATATCTTTAACTTATCAAATAGATTTGGATAATCATGAAGTTCATCTTCAAATACCATTGTCAGTTTTTCAATATTATCTTCATCATCATATACACACGTAATCATATTAGATGATCCATAAACCATAGTGTAATCTCCACCATATTTTATACTTATAATCATATCAGATGACCGATAAACCACAATTTTATCATAATCTCTAGATATATTCGGTTCTTCCTGTGTTTAGTCAAACATTTATAACTTTGATCTATTCAGTGACAAATCAAGTGTTCTTATAACTCCTTTAGACAAATTCATCTTGAATAACTACAACATAAACATAGAAAAATTATTTGAGAAGTAACATATGCACACTCGATTGTAAACTTGATGAAATATTTAACCCCTTACTCATACTCTTTTGTTATAAAATTTTAATCTATCCATTTTCAATTCATATCTATCCTATTCACTTAAAAAATAATCATATTTTACAAAATAAATAAATAAATATACCGAGTTTATGCCTATGTTTTATCATTTTTTACATCCATAAATTATATAAAGTATAACTTTAAAAAATATAATTATAAATTATAATAAATACATATATAAAGTATAAAAAGAATATATATAAAGACTATGTTTTATAATACAATGAAAAATATATACATATAATAAATACTATGTTTTGAAAATAATTATGTATTTTATCTTGGTGAAAATTGTTATTCTAGTGTGAATTAAGTAACTTCATGCACTTATTTGTGTTTAATTGAGTGATTTGATATAAATTGTGTGCCACCCTAATTATTTACTTATTTTTGTGAGTCAAGAGACATGAAAAATTAGTTATAATGTTATAGAATGATTTTTCATGAAATGGTATGTGATGTGGAAACTTTATAAATGTGCTTCAAAATTAAAATTATAGAACTTCATGCATAATGTTATGGTATAATGAGGAATATGATAAAGTAACTTTTGAATTTGATATAATCCTTATTAATAAACTTAAAGGATTAACTATGATATCGCATGTGTTTTTGTTTCAATTAGATATTGTAATAAATATATCATTTAGTGGAACTAAAAGTGTATAAGGGATAAAGACATATAAGGAACTTAAATCATTTTCTATGAGTCCCTGATGATTTTTATCAAAGAAATATAAGGATTTAAAGTGATGATTTCTTGACAGAAATTTCATTTCTAATGAGGTAAAATGATACTAAATTATGAAATGGTTGCTAAATGATTTTTTGATTGAGGAATTAGTTAAAGCAGATTAAAATGGATATTTTGATATGAATTATGCTTGTTTAAAATAAAATAATGAAGCATAAAATTATGTTAGGAATTTAAGGATAATTTTTTGCATTTTTGAGAACAAGATGTATTATTATTTTTTGATGAATTGGGCTTGGATGATAATGTGTTGTTCTAAAAATAAAGTTATGTTTGGTATATATAAATAGAAATAAACATTAAATATAATATAAACTAATATTAATAAATAAATATATGAATTTCTATATTTATATACATATAGACACATAGATATATAAATACACAAACACATATAAAAAAAATCATATATACAAATATATTCATACATAAAAAATCATATAAAACACACACACACACACATGTTCATGTATATATAAAAAAAAAATTATGTGATGAAAAACCAAAATTGGGATCAAATTAATATTATTGTCAATATATAAATTTATATATAAAAATAGGAAGAACAATCAACAAACTGAAAAAACCATGAAATATTGGTGAAGGAAAAACAACCAAAATGGGACCGCATTATAGATGGGGGAAGAACAAAAAAACCATGAAAAAATCATACATGATCTGTTAAAAATCCTTTAAAGAAAGTTTTAAATACCACACCATCATTTTTGGAGGTTGATTCATCCAAAATATTCCACAAAAGTCAAAAACAAGATTTGAATTCTATGAGAGCTTGATTGGCGAGGAGCAGTGTGACATGTAGGGTTCTTTTAAAAATATGGTTATCTGGCTAGCAAAAAGCATTGATAAAGAATAATTTTATCAGGGCTATTATTAAATTTATTAGTGATAAATAAAAGATTTTATCATCTTTAATATTAGCACTGATAAATTACAGTGAATGTTAAAAATTAAAAATTGCATTTTAAAATTATAATAAATTAATAATTTTATAAAAATGAATGTCAAAAATTACAGTGATTATTAAATGTATTAATATTATGATAAATGTATTATTAATATTATAATAAATTAATTAAGATTATAATAAATTTTTTATTAATAAATGTATTAATATTATAATAAATATTATGAATAAATGTATTAATATTATAATTAATAAAAAATATAAAATTAATTTATAATAAAAATCAATAAATATAAAAAATGAGTAAATTAAAAAATATTAAAAATGATTGTATTAATATTATGATAAATGTATTATAATAAATGTATTAATATCAGGAAAAATGTATTATTAATATTATAATAAATGTGTTAATATTATGATATTATAATAAATGTATTAATATTATAATAAATCTATTAATATTAGAATAAATGTATTAAAAATATGAAATCATAACTCACTAAATCTACAATTAAGTATTATACAATATTGAAAGTCCTAAGGTTTATCCCATAAGGATGAGGTTAGTGAAAACAATAATTCAATAATTAAGACCTTTACTAGGCACAATTGCAGAAATAAAATCAAAACTATTTAGCATGTTGATTTTGGAGATAGAGAGGGATAAAAAAAAGAAAGAAATGTATAAAATATATATTTTTTGGTTCATATACTAATGTTATTAAGGATAGTGATTTATTCTTATTGTTTTCTGAATTAGGTCCAAGAAATCTCCTTTGTCTGGGTGATCACTCTCCCTCTCACTAACACTGCTTTTATAATGGTCATATACCTCAATTAGTGAGAGAGGTAATGCAAAACCATTTTTTAAACATAGAACCAATTCCTTCCCAATGGTCATAGTAAAGGATTAATTCTAGTATCACATTATAGAAAACACCATTAATTAATGCACAATGGTTGTGAATAAAAAATAAAAGATAGAATGGAGGAAGATAATTTAATTGTAAAAATCCAACTTTAAATAATCATAAAACCAAAAATTACACTAGCACAATTCCCCTTCGATTAATTTTTTGGAACAAAAGAAATCACCCCCAAAAATTATACTAGCACAATTCCCCTTAGCTGTCGGTGTTGTACCAAAGGACCTTTCATATAACCAAAGGAAGAGGTTTATATCTGAGTTAAAATACTATCTTTGCTATAACCCCCTTCTATCTAGAAGATGTGATGATGGAATTCTTAGGTGGTGTGTGGATGAGGAGAAAATGCTCCCCATTCTTGGGAGCTTTCATTCATCACCATGGGGTGGACACCATAGAGGTGAAATAACTTCCCATAAATTTTTACATGCTAATTTCTACTTTCCAACATTATTTAAGGATTCTAGGAGTTTGGTGATTGTTTATGACAAGTTCTAAATTCTTAGAAATGTAGGTAGAAGACATGAGATTTCGAAAAAAGGAATAATGGAGGTTAAAGTTTTTGATGTTCGGGGCTTGGATTTCATGTGAACTTTCCCATAGTCTTATGGAAATGAATATATTCTTGTGTTTGTAGACTATGTATCCAAGTGGGTTAAGGTAGTGTCTCTTACCAACAATATTATTGCCAGTGTGATTAAATTTATCAAGAAAAACATCATTTCCAGGTTTGAAGTACCCAGAGATTTCATTATATACAATAGAACCCATTTCAAGAATTATAAGTTCAAGAATTTAATGGAGAAATATGGGTTTTCTCATATAATTGGTACAAAATAACACCCGCAATATAATGGGAAAGATAAAGTATCTAATAGAGAGCTCAAATAGATTTTAGAAAAGTTAGTTTTTAGTTCAATAAAGGATGGTTTTGTGAAGCTGGATGAAGCTTTGTATGCTTACATAACTACTTATAAGACCCCCATAGGGATGTCCCTATACAGACTTCTCTTTGGAAAGACTTTCCATATGCCTGTGGAATTTCCTCAAAAGTATTTTTGGGTGGTGAAGGCCTTTAACATTGGTTTCAAGTCTTTTTATGAGAGCATATGCTGAAGATGCGTGAGATGGACGAAATTAGGAGGGAATCATATGAAAATTATAAAATTTAAAAAGAGAAAACAAAATCCTTTAATGACTCAATCATTCAGAATATGGACTTTAAGGTTGGTCAAAGGGTCATTCTATTCAATTCTAGGATGAAAATTTTTCTCGATAAATTAAAAACCCAATGGTCGGGACCCTTCACCATTTTGAGAGTTTTTTTAATGGAGTTGTAGAGTTATTTGGAGAGGAAATTTTTTTTTAGTCAATGGATAGAGAATAAAATGCTTCTTTGAATGGTATCCAAAGGACTTGGCTGACATATCATTTCTTGAAAGATGAATGTGTCCCAAGTCTAATTAAGGACTATAAATTTAGTGTTTCATGGGAACTAACCCATGGTTCTTGTATGTTTTATTTTTATTTCTATTGGAAAGTATAATTAACTCATGCTTCCTAATTTTCCTATCTGCTACTGCTCCTATCTACCATCGTTACATGACATGTTACCACTAGAGTGATACCGCATCCAGAAACACAACAAGGGAAAACTAAGGGATAAATAAACCAAATCATTTGGATAAAACCTCACTCACTCATTCTTTGGTTGAATTTTTTATTGAACATTCAATTTTGGATTCTTATGTCTATTTTCTTAACCTTATAGGAAATTGAAAGTACTAACCAAATAAATTTACTTAGGGACACCGAGGAAGGACTTTTGATTAAACTTAGATGATAAAAGTTCCCACATTCAAGGAAGTGTTGGGTTTTTTCTTTTTCCATTTCAATAATTTGCTTATTTTTTCTACATGATTCTATGAACTAAGTGTGGGGGAATATCCCCTAATTTCATAAAAATTATGAATATGTTTTCCTACCTAGGTGTTAGCTTGTTGAATTCTAGAGAGTTGAAAATTAAATTGAGTTGTATGCAAAAACTTGGCTTTCACCTTTACAATACCTTTGGATTCAAAATGATTTATACTACAACATTTTCCAACATGATACTATTTGAACCAAATTAAAAATTCTTTTTCCTATTTATAATAATCTAAATCATAAACTTAAAAAAATTCTCAAAATATGATTTGGAATTGTGGAAAAAGTGATCAATGAATTTTCCAATAATCCCTTCGACATTATTTAACCGCTAAACTATTAATATTCTATGAACTAAACAATCTACCACCTTAGGATTCAACATTATATAAAATATAGATTTTTAAGTGTGGGGGAGATGGGTCTTTCTTTGTGCTAAGATATTTTTTAATTCTAGACACATCAACACCTCCCTTAATTTTTTGTAAACAAACAGTCATTTTTTTTCAAACTCTTTCAAAAAATGAGTGCCTCAGACTTTATTTTGCACCTAAATTATATCTTGACAATAGGATAATTACATTCTAGTTATTGAGGTTTACATTTATTATGAAATTTTTTGAGGGTGTATGATTACTTATTGATGTTACATTTTGTTTTTACGGATATTCTATTTCAGAACTAATAAAGAGATTGAGATAGGGTATATCTTTGTTGATTTTTTTTATTTTTACTTAAGGAAACTAGAAATCCAATGTCAAAACTAAGAGAAACAAATTTTTAAAAATTAATCTCCTTAGGGAGCCAATACAAATGATAATCATATAATTCCTTTGAAATTAGAGTAAAATGGGAAATTTGGATCCCACTATGAGACTCTGAGATAAGGGCATTGGGTGTGTTGGGTGAATAAAGCCATTTCAAACTCAATAAGTGCTTTGTACAGTGCTATGCACAAACTTATTGTTGAAAAAAATTCAAATAAATGGTCTTGTTAAAAATGAGTTCATTAAGGTGAGGTTATTATTGAACCCAAATAAAGCAGGGGATAATTGACTTATAAGAAAATTATTTGAGTTGTATCAATGAGGTGAAAATGGATTTTTGAATGATTAATAGAACCCTAGAGAGTGAAAATTAAAGGTTCCTATTGTTAATATTCTATTTATACTTAAATCTAACCTATCACCACTCTTATAATTGGAAGTTGAATTAGAATTGAAGTCGGGAAGTGGGTGAATTCATACAGGAGGCATTGAATTTTCAATAGCGAATGGATATTTGTTCCCTTGATTCATAATGTGTATTTGAATTTAGGAAGGGCATACTATGATCATTATTTGAAAAGGTTGACCTACCTCAATTTTTTTCCTTTGTAATTTAATATCCTAACATGATCCATGTTGACTTGATTATTTAATTTTTTTTGTTTATTTTACAAAGAAATAAAGCATGAGAATTGCTATAGGACAAACAAGAATCTATGTGTGGGGGTGTTTGATGTGACAATATTTTATCACATTTTCCACATCTATTTTGGTGAATTTAATTAATTTCAATATAAAATTGAGCTTATAATGGATAATCATTGAATATGGAACAAATTTTATTGAATTTTGTATTCATTGAATATTATGATGAAAATGTCTATTTTTTAGGTTCTCAATTGATCAAAGTCCATAACATTAGTCATTTTATTTTTTAAACCATTTGATGTTTTAGTTTAGGATTTTAATGATGATTAATTTGAAAATATCAGCATTTTTTAGTTTCCATGGTGAAAATATGGAAAAAGGTTGGAGTGATTGTGAGTGAAAAGGGACTGACCGTGCTACCACTGATTGTACATAAAAATATTGAGAGGAGAAGGGCCCCTATACAGAAAAGATAAAAATAGAAAACCATATAAAATAATTGTTCATAATCGATCACTTGGATCTACCATACTCCAACGCTAGACCAAGAGTATCTAGAGACCGAACCTTCCCGAGATAATTAATGCTGAGACATTGGGAGTCACAATGATAGAAAGAAATGATTCATAAAAGAGTGAAAGGAAAAAAAATAGAATAAGAAGAATAAAATCTTGGAAATATAGATTTATGTGGTTTGAGAAATGATCCATATGGCCACAGAGTAGCAGAAGTTTCACTAGTTTTAGGATCACAATTTATAGGGAGTATCTTAGAGTTTCTCACAAAACAGGAAACCCCAGCCCAAAATGGGTTACAAAAGGAGGAAGACAATCCATCGTTCGACCAACCGCACATGAATTCTGCATCACTATAGTGAAAGGTGGTTTGAAGTCCATTTCATAACAGTGTCACGACCACACAAGTCTAAAGCGATACAATGGCTGATGGCTGGAAGTCCGTGTCACTATAGTACTACTAACTCCAAAGTCTAACCTGCTACAATGCCCTATCAGTGTCGGTCGGTCAGCTCTGCTATAGTGGTCAGAGTTGCTATAGTAACTCAAAATTTGGGCCAGGGGCCTTCGTCCTTCAGACCCCCAAAGCAGGGGCATGTTACCCCTATAACCCCCAATGAGCTCATCGCAGAGCTAAACCAACGAAAGTTGTGTCCTGGTGCACAGTACATGCTGCAAGTATTCAACTGAAACATCATCCAAAAAATATCAGGCTACACCAATATCAACACCAATGAGGAGCCTGTCAGTGTTGAAGATGTAAGATCCAGTTTCGCCTCTGTCGATAAAGAACTCCCCACTAGAAGAAGGTCAAAAATTGTATAGACAAAGTCGATGTTGTTCCTATCCTCTTAACTGATCAACACTACAACAAAATCAATGTTTAGCGGCGGTTTAATAAACCGTTGCTAATTTTTTTAAACAATTTAGCAGTGGTTTATTAAAAGACTCTGCTAAAACATTTATTTTTTTCAAAAACTCAAAACTTCTCCCCCAAACCCCCACTCCCCCGACCCCCGACCCCTGTGACCCACAACCCCCTGAAGCCCTACGCTAACCGTGCCTCGCTGCCCCTCGCCGCACCTCACCGCCAGTCCTGAGCCTCGCTGCTGGTCCCGATCCTCACCGCCCCTCACTTCCTTTGATCATATCTATTGTGGCTTCTAACCTCTTGGATCATCAAAAAACATATAACCATTAATCAAGGTACCTTCGTATACCCGTTTTCTCTATCATTTTCTATTTTTGTTTGGATGTTCATTCATGTGAACCCCTCTATTTTGTTTGGATGTTTATTCATGTGAACCCCTCTATTTGTTTACATCAAAATAAAAACCTTAATAATTATGAAATTTAATGAATTACATTTTTTTTCAATTTGAAATGTGGTATTGTGCATGCTTAAATATAATTTATATGTTTATGTGATTGATGCATTTTTTGTGCTTTATGTGGCCCCTATGGGAATTTTACCATTATTGGTGGTAATTGGGTTTGAGTTAGAGTGTGTTGTTTAGTGAAAAAATGGTTGGTTGGAATGATATGTGACGTTGGATGATGTGTGATATAGTTGTGTGATGATCATGGTTGTGGTGATGATGTGTGATACAGGAGCATTAAGTTGGTATGTGAATTATGTATGGGGTTTTGTATTATCTTGGTTGTTTCCTAGTAGTTATATATTGATTGAAAAGTCTCATTCTCAAATTAAATGAACTTCACATGTATTAAGTTTATTGGGGATGTAAATAAATGAACGATAGAATAAATTATATTGTTCATGCTGAAGGTGCATTATGTTTTCCTCTGGAGAATGTTTTTTTGATATGAATAAATTATAATAATATATTGTTTTGATATTAAACATGTAAAATCATTTATTATAGGGAATTTTTATTGTTTTTATATGAATCATGTCTATGGTTATGATGTAGAGAATGTTTAGTGTGTAAATATGGAAAACTTTGTGTTTCTTTACCATTAATTGATTTCATTGTGATTACCGTAGGTTTCTTAATTTTAAATTTCACATGTATAACCTTGATTTTGTTATGAATATCATATAAAACATTTGGGAATTATCTTATAGGTTTTATCTTGAAACTTGTTTACTAGAATCCATGTTGGGTCATCAGGTGCTAACCAGGTTACACCAACACTTAACCTCACCTATTTCAATCAATTCCAGTGGTACATCTATTGTAGCCAAAACTCATTAGAGTTCCATCAGAGAATGGAATTTCAATATCTAGTAATAAACATAATAAAAATCATAAGGTAAGGTCATCACAATATCCAATTATAATCATATAGAAAGTCCATCACATATAACATGATATTTAAGGATAGAATCTCAATATCCAAACTCTCTCACAAATTGAATCATTCCCTTTGGGTAGGGTCCCATGGACACATATCGTATCCACCAGTCAACATCATAAGTAGTCTAATGAGGGTATCTCAATTTCCAATCTCCCACACAAGCCAAACCATATCAGTATAAGGAAATTCCCATGGCTAGTTACATATTTATTGAGCATTATTAGAAGTGGTGCGAGGAGCGAATCTTAATATTTAACCTACCGTATGAGCTAAACCAGAATAACATGAGGTATATACCATAGATAAACACATATATATAACTCAAGAAAACATGAGAACCTAGGAGATGTAACTCTACACTCTGATCCTTATGTCTACAGTCCTCAGCCTCATCTCAAACATAAACATCTACTACATAGCATCCATAATGATCTCATGCCTTTATTCCGCACTTACATCACAACTTGACCCTATGATCATACCACTCATTATGAACCTCATGGGTTTTTCATTATCCTGATATCATCGGATTATTTTTCCCCTTCCCATCACTTCCCAAGAACCAATTCCATATATTAACTAACCAAAATCCACTCAGTTCCTCCAAGGTGCACCCCTTTCAACACTATCTAAGTCTTCTTACATGGACTTTCACCATGAATTATTACTTATATAATGATTTCTCCTCACTCCCTCAGGATCCCCACACTCAAGAGAGAATATTCTCCCAATTAAAATTACCTAGTTACACTAAACACACCCAAAGATAGTGACTATTCTCTTTTATTATCCATCAACATAGATACCCCAAGACCAATGACTTATCATGGTCCATTAGACCCATTCCCACATCCCAATATTCTCGCTCAAGGAGTTTCACAATTCTAAGTCTATTTTTATATCTTATACTATATAATTCTTATGGACCTACACTAATTAGTATATTTCTCAAGGATAACCCCTTAGAAGCCCTTCATGTAACTTACTATGGTTCATATCATTTCCAAAAAAACTCATTCCATAATCCAATAAAAATTTGGTGTCCTTTAAGAAATTATAGACATCACTTCCCTTATGGAATAGCCACCAAGAAACTCTCAAATCCCCCAACCAATCATGAAACAATCACACCACTACGTATACACTATATATCCTAGATGACTGTTAGGCCTTCAAAGTTCCTCACACCATGGGAATAATTCTTTTAGATTTGACCATTTTTATATGATACTCCACCTATCAACCATTTCATCATTTACCATGGGTGTTATGTCTTTTTTTAGTCTTTTTCAACTATATATCAACATGTTTCACACAACCCTCTTTGATGCTTAATTTTAGACCTAAATTTTTTTTATGGAATTTGTGGATATTTTATAAATACAACCAATATTTGGATGGAATCCTCAAGATAAGTCTATACAACCGGTTGTAGTAAGAAGGAAATAGAAAACCTTATTTAAAATTCTTCATTATTTATCATTATTATGTATATTTTGTTTGTTAGTACCATTAATATATTATCATTTCTAAATTTTTTTCTGTATTTTTTTTGAATTATATGTTCTGAATTTAATTTTATTTGATTAAATGATATGAATGCCAAGGAGGAAGCGCTATATTGTTCCATCAACCACATCAATAGATGAAGATCCATCCATCTCCCTCCCTACAACATCTGAGACACCATCTGTTTCCCCCCTTCACCCTCTCTCACACCCTCTGTGAGTGTCCCATCAGTAGCTCAGTTGACGTCTTCCCATTCAACAACCTCAACAATGAGGGAGCAGGGTGCCACTCCTAGTTCTTCACAAGGATACTGAAGGGTTATTGTTATAAGTACAAATTTTAATATGAATAAATTTATTGCAATTTTTTTTATACTAATTGTTTGTTCATAAATGATGGAAACAATGTAACTATGGAGAAAAATATGAAAAGTTCAGATGTATGGAATCTGAATAGACTAAAGATAGTTTTCCCATTTGATTCTTACGGGGTCCTTACGGATGATGCTGCATGATTACTTGTCCAAATTCTAGGTTAGCTGGCCATGAAGCTGGTTTCCATTTCGATTACTTATGATGATTGGAGGCATATGCCATTATCTTGGAAG
The DNA here is from genome assembly GCA_963277665.1 of Viscum album. Taxonomy (NCBI): domain Eukaryota; kingdom Viridiplantae; phylum Streptophyta; class Magnoliopsida; order Santalales; family Viscaceae; genus Viscum; species Viscum album. The sequence goes on from OY728122.1 coordinate 1,625,789,478, forward strand.
AATGAAGTTTTTGATTCACAAATAAAGGTAATTTTAATACATTATAGTGTAATTTAATGTCAGTATGTTGTTAAATTATAATACTTTCGAAATGAATTTCTATGTATAGATGTTTTTCCACTTTATGGTTGATGATGTGCTAGCATGAAAGTGGACATTGAAAAATCTGGTCAAGAAATGAAAAAACTTTAAATAGATATTATGGGGAGATGTCAATGATACTTCGTTGAGATCCCACCAGATATATGGCAAGGTACCCAATGGGGTACCTAGAGAGAAATGGAAATTTTTTATTGATAGATATCGTGATGAGAAGCACATAGTATTTAAATATATATTATTATATTAATCTCATTTTACATTTATAAATGTATATGAAAATGATATGACATTTCATACATTACTATTAAATTACATTTTATTTATTTCAGGATCTTTCAAGGAAGAATACATCGAGCCGGGCTAAGAAAATCATCCCTCACACTGCAGGGTCAAAGAGTTTTTTTAGAAGTCGATCGACTCTGGTAATCTTTTCATTAGTTTAAATATTTATAAGACAATATTATGTGTTTAATATATTAAATTGTTGATTTTTTTTAATATAGTCACAGAGTTTAGGGCACCAAGCATCATTAACAGAAGTGTGGTTGGATGTTCATAAAAAATCTGATGGGAATTTTGTTAATGAGAATTCCAAAGAAGTTGGGGGTATAAATTCATTTTTCATTATAATAACTTATTATCAGTTATCAATATATTAATATATATTGCTTCTAATATGACTAATATTTTATTTATAGGTAAAAATTAAAGAAATATGGGATGACAATCCCACACAGTTCTACTCGGTCTCCCAGGATGTCCCAGTTGGTAAAGTGCTTAGGAAGAAGCATCTTGGCCGAGTGTGTAGGATGGGCTTGGGACCCTTACCATATGAGGTCTTTAGTATTCCATTGGGGATTGTAGCTGCATCTATTCCTGGTTGTAGTCGAGATTATTAGAGATATTATGTTTCTATGAAAAAACAATTCAGGAAAAGGGGGATTAAATATCTTCTTTGTAGAAATCATTGGTTGATTTATATCAAAAGACGGCCGAATCTATCCCTGGTGATATTGCATCGATGATGGGTGGTGAGCAGGTAAATCACACAACTTCAAAATCATTTATTTTTTAAACATTTATTGGTTTTAATATTAAATATAAATATACAACATTATTTAATTTTCAATATAATTGTCTTACAGGTGCTGATAGCAGGAAGCAGAGATGGAGGTGGAGAGGGTGACAAGTAGTGTCATCATCAGACAATGATTAGTGGTTTTGTTGATATGTTGTAAAAATATGGAAACAAAGAGTTTGTTCACGTATCATGTATCATGTATCATGTATCATGTATCATGTGTGGCACAAATTAGTCGCCTAAAATTTTCATGACCTAAAATTTTCATGATTACCCATGTTTGATAAAGGAATTGGAATTTGATATGGCTTGATGATTTAGTAGGGGAGTGAGTCTAGAATTGGTGAAGTATAAAGTTGGTGGAGTATAAAGTAATCTATGTTCCATATGGAATATGGAGATATTGAATAGTTTCATTTGAGTTATGTTAGGATGTGTATATAAGTATTTTGGACTAACTATTATGTTGTTTATTTGATTCATTTTATTCATGTTGGATACACAAGCCCCATAGTCGTGTCATTCATGGATGCCCCCCACAAATGTTGGGTCGACCATTGACCACATTCGAAACATGGGAATGATCACTTCTCACAAGATATCCTTTGAGGTGTGTGCCCTAGATGGTAGGAAAGCCTATTTTGGCCATGCGCCATTACTATAGGGGAGAATAATACTTGATGGGTGATGGAGATCCAAATTGGGAGCTACACCACTATGTTCTTGATCACATTGAGTGAGCCTATATATAAGAGAGATGATCATGTAATCATCTAATTATCAACTAGAATATATATATATCCAAAATAAATTTTAATTTTTAATGGTCAATTCTGAGTTGCGGTACTCCCTCTATCACAATTTCTTATTTATGTAAGACCTCAATGTCCTAACGGTGCTCCCAACACATTTAATATGTTACCTAGGAGGATATTACTCCAGGTCCTCAATTTGTTTGAAATGGTTGAAATCCAATTGACCAAGCTAATACTATTCACACTATATTTTCCTTTAAAAGCTCTCAGAAACCATTAAAATTCACCTGTCTCAATCCACCATGTGCCTGAAGTGGTTCCTCACTGACCACATACTACTTTTAGAAATAACTCATATTGAACTGCTTTTGGTTGATTATTTTTCGAGAACACTCAACTTTAATAGTCGACATCTCTAAAGCTATATTATAACACCTTTTATCCAAGGTACCCCAATATCACTTTGAGAATGTTCACCACTGCTTGTAACCAACTTCTGGTGACATCTATTGATCTTACCAAATCTTACTCGTTTATGTTACCATTCCAAAAAAACATTCTAATGAATTACTGATCCAACACACCTAGATAATCAAAAGGTCTCCCAATCCTAACAAATAGACTCAAGCTTCTCCCAAGTATGTATTTGAACTAGTACCTGTCATTCACTATGGAATACAACAGTACCCAGTTCCAGTTATCAAAAAACTTAAAAACTAAAACAACCATCCAACGACTAGCCCAACACTCACATGAGTGTTACCCTCTAATATTTGACATTTTTAATCCATATCTTAAGGATTTCTATAAATCAATCATCATGTAAACCTCCCACAGATTCCTTACATCAAAAAAAGGCATTGGTTTTAATTATTTATCTTGGTATTTAGACGTTCTCCCAACATGCTTAGGATGATATCAATATATTGGGAATGACTGAATCTATAATAGGAGTACACCAATTTGCTAAACAATACCCATTCTTGGTCCACAAATAAAAACATCTTGACAATTTTGAAAAATTATATTGATAGGCCTGTTTAGATCTTCCAATACACGCTCCATAAAAACATGTTATACTTTCCTTGAACCAACACTTGATGCCACATCTCTCGTTGATGTGCGACTAGGTCCAAAAATGGGTCAACCACCTCAGCGCACCCTAAAACCCTCATTGTAACTCTATGGTATATCTTTAAAGGGTTACACCCCAAAAAGTTCACATCATATTTAATATGATGCATAGATGGAAGGCTCAGATCCCCTTAAAAATTTGATCTTTGAAGCATTAATCAATCCACTTCAGACTTACTTGTTTAAGAGATTCCCATCTTAATAGCTGGTGTTTTAATTAAGGTATTGATCACACAACCTTAGATCCCAATGATACCATGTTATTTAATGCATAACCAAAAAATTAAAATAATGAATCTCATCATTCATTAATGGTTGGGTAATCAACCAACCACCTTTCCATCATTTTTCCATGAATTCATAGACACACTGCCGACTGATAAAACTCATGGATCACTTATTTATCTCAAGTATGAATCTATAATTCATAATTAGTTTAAACTCAAACCTATGTTTTATTATCCATTGTCATGTTTGAGATATGAAATATTCAATATACCAACTCATCATATTAAAGAAGTCATTCTGACAATTTCTAATTGGTCCATTATAGTTTTGTACCTCTAAGTTAAAGGACATAGTTTCCATAATACTCATCATTCTCCCCACCTTAAGAATTTCCTGGGAAAAATTTTATTGAAATAAAAAACTTTCCATGGAACATGATTCATCCTCTAATTAATGTGGTTCCAAAACCAGGATAACATGCTTATATTAATCATCAAACTGAATTGAAAAAACACCATCCTATTACAAGTGTTATAGTATAGGTTTTCTCGTAGAAGCATTCATGATTCTCTTACTGAGTCATGTTTAATCACTTCATCTATATCAAACATAAAGTCCAAACTAAAACTAATCAACAATGTTGTTGGACCCAATTCCTTTTAAAATGTTATCCTAAGCACTGGGATAAATCATCCTTATTAGGATGGCTCAAGGATACATCTTATAAGTTTTTTCTATGTAGTTTGAAGGATTATAGCTCAGGCTTTGGTTCTATATAGTTTAGAGTCTTAGATTTAGATATATGAAACATTGTTAGATGGTTGAGATTCTATGGTTTATATTATTCTATTATATATTCTCTATACATGGTTTTTTATGAAAAATTGTTAGATTTTTACTACTAAACATTGTTATATGGTTTAGATTATTCTGTTATATGTTCTCTGCACATGGTTTTTTTCTAGGGTTCTGGTACTGGGGCTGCAGAATCTTCTACATTTTTTATTTATAAATACACATTTATCAACGGTTTAAACTACCACTAACAAAATGGACCATATTTCGTGGAGGTTTAAACCGCCGCTATAGTTTGATATTATCTTATCGGTAGCAGTTAAAACTACTTCTAAATAAAGGTGTATTATTTTTTAGTGGTAGTTATGGTGGTTTAACGGTGATTTTAATGTAAAAAAATGAAAAAACAATTAATGGCGGTTTAAAACGCCGCTAAATACGCCATTTTTTTCACATGAAACCACTGCTAAAACTACCAGAACTACCACTAAATATGTTTACTATGAAACTTCCCAAAAACCACTACTAAATTGAATAAACCACTATGTGTTGGATGCCTACACCCAATTTAGTGGTGGTTTTATGAAACCGCCACATAATCATATGGCGGCAGTTTAAACCGCCGCCATATTAAAAAAATCGCCGCTATGAGGCGATTTTCTTATAGTGAGAAGCTGATTATGCTTGATGAAAAACTATAAGGCTATGATCATATGAATATAAATATAAGTGGAACCTCTTTTGAAGAATCCACATCGACATCCTCTACTGAAGCTTGATGCTGCTCCTCCCATGATTGTCGAGCACCATTGCTTTTGGATATTTGTGAAACCTTCTTAAATAATCGATCATGCAGGACATGATTTCTAATATTGAGCTAAGAAATACCACTTTAGAAGAAATATTTCTTAGTACTATGGTTCCTCTAGCACTCAATGGTTCAAATTCAGTGTCAGGATGAGTAGGAAAAAAGTTTATCTGCATCAGAATCAACCACATCACAATCGACTATGTGAACAATCACCTATGTGTTACAAGTTTAGCTACATCACAACCACCTATATTATAATATTCTATATGAATAATAACCTACTTGGTTCAAGTTCAGCTACATCATAATCGACTATGTCATATTTGGATTTGTGGTGAAGAAAAACAAAAGCCTATGTGATTCAAGTCAGCTATAAAGGAGATCATAGAAACTGGAGATTCAAGCATATTCACTTAGTAATATTGACCATTGATCCTTCCACATGGATAGAATCCTATATTTAGATCATGTTAGCTATATGGAATGGGGTTTTGAGTAGTTGAATATTCTATTATAGAGGTGTTTTGTTTTGGTTAGTAGCAAGGAGGAAAATGAGCAGTGAAGGTTCCATGTGGAGGTGAGAAAGATCATCTCAGAGTTATGAATTTGATCTCATGATAGTTTTTGGTAGAGAAATATCTTCTTATTATAGACACATATATAATTAAAAAGAAAAAAACTTTCAGGCATGAGCACATGATGAGAAGAGAGTGACACATAAGATCCACTAGAGATCACTTTTAAGGAGCTAGAGTTAGAGCTATAGGATAGAAAAGATTCATGTTATCTCTTCCCATGTTTCTTTCCTTTTGCATGGATTATTCTGTATCTAAATATTTGAATATGGCTAATGTAATCATGATCTTTAGATAAAAAAGTTTTTGGGAATAGGTTGTGTTGGTTAATCTATTTTAATTCATTTCATGCATTCACTTAACTGGATCCTTCTCTTTAATTTTTTAGACAATCATTTTTTACAAAACATAAATTATTAGTGTAAACTAATCTTGATCAAACTTCAGTTCAAAATATTCTTCAATCTGAGGATTTTACTAAAAAGTTAACCAAGATCAAGAGAGAGTATCACATTGAGTTCAACTAATAAATTGAACTTAGTGATGACTGATTTTTTATCACTTAGTGATTGAGTTACTTTTTTAGTTGAAAAGCTATAACAAACATTCATTCATAGGTTGACCTAATGAGAAATTTGGTTAGCCCAAACTAGTTTCAGGCTATTTAATTCAATGTAATGATGAAGGAAAATCATTATAAAATCCAGCCAACCAATTTATCCCTATTTCATCAATTAATCGTTCTAACTTGATTCTAATTTTTGTTGCTCTTTTTTCTTGCTCACACTCACACTCATGATCATGCTCACACTAATCTACATCCTCATCACTATTTCATCACTATTCCTATTGTCATCACCAAATTTTTCTATTTTATTTTACTATTTTTCTATTTTTCTATTTTTTCACACACTCAAATGTAAGGGTTGGTGTCCTAAGAACCAACTTTTTTGTACTTTGATTACATGAATGTTGACTTATTATATATTGTTCATTGTTCTGCATAACTATAATATAATAATGTCCCGGAATATTTGTTTAATTGATAAGGTCATGGCAGATCCCTGCTATGATGAGAACCTTGAAATTCTATAACAATATTCTTAAATAAAGTTCTACAGTTGGATGACATACTATGATAGGACACATAGTATACAGACCGTCATGTGTGAGTACTCGTAAGAAGACGAGACTCTATCTCATGGAGTTCACACTTAGTAATCTCCAAGATGAGAGATTATGAGAACAGACCCGCCAATAGCAATTCTGCATGTCTTGGTGTCATCAGACATTGCTATCTACGAGCATGTGTAATGGTCCTTAGACTATAAGATTATCATTAACTCATGTCATGACTCGCGCACTTAGATTTACTGACGAAAACTGTCATACAGACAGTTGGCGGGAAGTAGGGTACGTTGGGTGCATCACGAGTGACATGTTGTTAATGGATAAGTCAAGGAGGGATTTGTCCCTTCCATTTATGGAAGTTGATATCTCGGCCCTTTGATTGAAATAGAACTGTCGCATTAAATTCCATGGCCATGGTGTGAACGACGAGTTTATTTCAGGTAGTCAAAGAATGACAGATCAAGCATATAGGTTTATGACACTTCCATGAAACCTGCTTGATGAGATATTGAGACAAAGGGATTAAATTACATAGTAAGCATTCGTATGAGGTGATACGTCAATGCGGCGTCAACTTCTTTCTCTTGGGTGCCTTGACCTGTTTCTAGACAGTAATCTTGGACTTTAGGCAAGCCCGCCTAATGCCAACGAGAAAGAGGCTTAGAGGGTCACACACTAAGTGTATTCAAGTATCTCAAGTAGAATAAAGATTATTCCCGTATGTGGTTTAATAATTATTCAAGGAAGCCTAAATCGTTTTAATTATGGAGGAAGAAGGAAGTGAAAAACAAGATATACACACCGTGTATTAAAGATTACACGCTGTGTAGTTTTTCATGGAAAACAAGAACACACCGTGTATTAATAATTACACGCCATGTAGTTTTATTTATGGAAAGGAAATGAATAAATGAAAACAAGATATACACGCCGTGTATATTGAATGTACACGTTGTGTAGTTTTCAATGAAAAACAAGTACACGTCATGTATTTATTAATACACGCTGTGTAGTTTTTACAGTCGGGATTTTGAGGATATAATATTGTTTTAAATGATATTTATTATAATCAGTGTGGGCACATGTCAAGGAATTAATTATTCGACATGAGGTTTTTAAATAAGAGTCAATGAAATAAATAAAATGCGTAACGCGTTTATTTATTGTCATAACTCTACAACCTCAAACCTAATTATAAATATCCTCACAACCCCAACTCTTTTCCTACCCCGTGTGAAACACAACAATTATGGAGAATTCTTTCAAGGACAAAAGAACCTCTTCCTCCAAGAACGTTCTCAAGATCGAGAGAGATCCTCTTCCATTGGATCAAGACGATCTAAGGCGGACAACGCAAGCAAAGGATTCTCCACGCTAGCACCCGGAGAATCCTTTGGCGACATCCAGAGATACGAGGTACACGTGTAGATCACCGCTAGAGGGCGTCTACACTTGGATTCTGTGACGCAATGACGTATCACATCGACAACATGATCAAGAACATCAATGAAGAAAGAACACCCAAAAGTTATTTATTTATAATTAATTAAATTAATTATAATCAACCTGTAATGATCCTTGTTTGTGGTTCCGGGACAAACCTTCTTCTTTGTCTTTTTTTGTGATTTGATCCATGGAGACTGGTGTTTATCGTCGTATTGATCCCGGATTGATCATTGCTAATGACAAAAAGCCAAGTGGGCACATCCACCCATGCGATTCTGCTGCGCCTGGAACCTTCAAATGGTATCATAGGGAGGTTACAGCGTTGATTATAGTTATTTAATTTTCTTTGATAATTTACGCATTTATATTTTATTCAATTCGAAATAAATCGTTCTATAAATCTGAATAAATGAGATATATTCTTCCTCCTTTGTTTCTCCATTCATATCACAGAAATGGCCTTTTAATTTTAATTTTGATTAAAATAAAAACGAGGAACTCATCCGTAGGAGCCGCTCTTTCTGTCTATACAACATGGTATTACACAACGTGTACTTAAAACTACACGCCGTGTACTTAGGTTCAATGAACCAGCACTGGTCTGCCAAACCACACCGTGTGAATTGATTATGCCTAAGTTTTAATCATTCTGTGTTGACCAGAATTGAACAGCGCGTGGAAACTGAAATACACGGCGTGTATGTTGGAGCAACACGCCGTGTAGTCCGTTCCGGCCCAGGTGAAACCGTGTACAAAGATAAGCCGCATACCGCATACACGGGATCTCCAGGCCGGTTACCGTGTAACAAGGAATTACACACCATGTATGATTCATCTACACGCCGTGTACTCCAAAATTTCCAAAGTACAGAAAACACGCCAAAGCCCCGACGTGTACTTTGGATAAAGGGTGAAAAGAAAAATACATGCCATGTAATTATAAACTACACGCCGTGTAGTTTCCAGAAATGGAATTTCACCAGGTTTCCTCCAATGTACAAAGACCCGTACAAGGAATATGGATGAGAAGAATCTCAAGGAAATTTAGAAAGGAATTTAAGATAAAAAATTGATTAATTATAAGATCATAATTAATTGAATTTGAGTGCGTATTATCTTAAATAAAAGAAGTATTAAAAGAATTTTAATTTTAAATATGTGTAAATGTCGTTGCATACTATGGATGATCATGAGCTAGACCAAATACCCTTTGTATGTGTATGGTTTCATTTAAATTTATTTAATTTAAATTTTTTGTCCTACGAGGCTTCTTCTAATAAAATGTAGGGCCTATGTGCCCATTGTTTCTTTAATGTAAACCCATGTAATGTAGGATCTCCCAAGCCAGAGGAGATGGTTCAAATCCTGAAGCCAAGGCGAAACCGATGCAAGAAGATACAAAGGTGGACAGGTGGGAGCTGCAAAACATGAACCAACAGGTTCAAGGTGTTTTCCCTAGGTCAGGGTTAGCTTATCAAAACCGATAGATAAACTAACCAATAGAAGCTCATGATCATGACATATTATTTTATTTCTGTCTGATTGCATGGTTTATTTATTATGTATGTGTTGTCACGATCACATAATTAATAAAATGAACAAGCATGAAAAGATGGAATAAAATAAAAACCGGACTATGCGTAAACATTATCAGAACATGGTTAATCACTTAAGAAAGAATCACTTAATATTAACAAGCATGTGATAATGCAAAACTACGCATAAAGACTAAAATCCCTCAATACCATATTAAGTCAGACCATTCCTTCCGTTACCTGATTAAGGGCAAGACTCAATAAAACTATGTGTTTGACCAACCCTTATTGGGACACTTACTTTTATAAAGGAAGCCCTTATGAAAGGTTTCGGGTTGAATTAACCATATTACATCAAGAGAAGTATCCCTTGCTAGACTTGATGTAATATTGGAGGCAAGAGTTGAGGAAATCCAAGTAAGGATTTCAAGATTGGGGAGTCCACTCAACAGATCAAGGAACTGTAAGCTCACAGTTGGAAAAGACCTGCCTACCTAAATACCTTCAAATAGCTTGACCAACCCTTGTTGGGGTTATGCGAAGGGAAATATGGATCCTTAACACTAGAATGTCAAAGAAACTGGACATTCCGAGTTCAATGGTGAGGGCCATTGGGACTTGATAAAATAGTGGGAGAATTAATTAATTAATTCATTATTTCTCATAAATTGTAATCAATAAAGTGCTAATAAATCTGCTCTTTTAAATTGTATAATCAAGATGACAAACTCATCAACCACATTTTCTCTGCGATCAATACTGGATAAAGAAAATATCCTCACCGACAGTAACTTTTAGGAATGGTTTAGGCGCCTTCGGGTTATCCTACGCCATGAATGAAAGTTTTACGTGCTGGAGTCCTCACTTCCTAATTCTCCTGCCCCAAGGGCAAGTGATGAATATTTCCTAGTCTATGATAAACATTTGAATGATGCTCTTGACGTTCAATGTTTGATGCTATCATCGATTTCTAGTGAGATCATGAAGTCTCATGAAGACATGGATGCCTATAGCATGCTCGAGCACCTCCATGGTCTATACCAGGAGAGAGCAAGACATGAAAGGTTTGAGATCTCCAAGGCTCTATTTCAGAGCAAGCTTGGAGAGGGTTCCCCAGCCGGGCCTCATGTAGTCAAGATCATTGGCTACATTGAGCGCTTGTAGGTTCTAGGGTTTAAACTCCCCGAAGAACTGGGTATCGATCTCATTCTTGCATCACTTCCCTAGAGCTTCTCAAACTTTATTGTGAACTTCAATATGAACAACATTGAGAAGTCTCTGTCTGATCTTCTCATCCTCATTCACCAAGTGGACACTGACATGAAGCGTGAAAAGCATCCTGTCCTCATGGTGAATAAAAGGAAAGGGAAGGAGAAGAGCTTTAATCCCAAAGCTTCTTCAAGGCCTTCCAAGAAAAGGAAGATCAAAGGGGAGGCAAAGGAACAAGATGCTGTTTGTTTCGCATGTGGAAAGAAGGGACATTGGAAGAAAAACTGCACCCATCCAAGGAAGCAAGGGGAAGCTTCAGGTGCGTTTGTTATCGAATGCAATCTATCTATTTCTACTAATTGGGTATTAGATACTTCTTGTGGTGATCACATCTGTATCCAAATACAGGAAAAAAGTAGATTCAGGAAGATTGATCGAGGGGAGGTAGATCTATGAGCAGCCAACGGAGCCCGACTTGCTACTGTAGCTTTCGGGGACTACCACCTCACATTGCCTACTAGGATGGTCTTAGTTTTGAAAGGATGTTATTATGTACCCTCTGTAACCAAAAACATTATTTCAGTATCCAAATTAGATATTGATGGATTCATCTTCAAGTTTGGAAGTGGATGTTGCTATTTTTATAAAGATAACATTTGTTTTGGTAGGGCAAATTTATATAACGGCCTTTATGTGTTAGACTACACAAACCAAGTAATGGAAATCGATGACAAAGTTAATTCACATGACTCATACCACACCCAACTTTGGCATCACTCGCTAGGTCATGTCAATGAGAAACGTTTGACAATATTACATCAATATGGGTGTTTATATTCTTTCGAACTAAAACCACTTGGTGTATGTCATGCATGTTTACAAGGAAAAATGATAAAAACCCCATTTAGTGGGAAAGGTGAAAGAGCTAAAGAGATTCTATAATTAGTTCACACAGATGTGTGTGGGCCATTTACAGTTGAGGCAAGGGGTGGGTTCTCATACTTCATAACTTTTACTGATGATTTTAGTAGATATGGATATATCTACTTAATGAGGTATAAGTCAGATTATTTTGATCGGTTCAAAGAATACAAGAATGAAGTTAAGAACCAGCTTGGTAAGAAGATTAAGAAACTCTGCTCAGACAGAGGAGGAGAATATCTTAATCAGGACTTCATTGATTTCTTATGGGAGTTTGGGATTCTATCTCAACTCACTCCTCCTTACACACCACAGTGGAATGGTGTAAGTGAAAGGAGGAACCGTACCCTGTTGGACATGGTGAGATCAATGATGAGTCATGCGAGTCTTCCATTATCCTTTTGGGGATATGCATTAAAAAAACAGCACATATACTAAACCAAGTACCAAATAAATCGATAAATGGTATTCCATACGAGTTATGGAGTGGATGCAAAGCCATGTTATCGAATTTACATGTGTGGGGTAGTGAAGCATTTGTTAAGGCCTCTTCAGGTAACAAACTTGTACCCAAAGGCACAAAGTGTATCTTTATAGGATATCCCAAGGAAACAATGGGATATTACCTATACAACCCCTAAAAAAAAGGTTACAGTGTCAAGACACGCCATATTCCTTGAGAGGGAGCACATCTCCAAAAGAGATAGTGGGAGCGAGATAGACTTCGATGAAGTCGAGGATCAAGATACACATGAGTTGGTACAAGAATAGATTCCACAAAGCCCCGTGGAAGAGCAATATGTTCCAGAGACACATGAACTGTGTAGAATCATGAGAGAGGTGAGAGAACCAGAAGGATATGGTTTTCTTGTCACTGAGGATGGTGACTCATTATTGGTTGACAATGATGATCCTATTACTTACAAGGAAGCAGTTAAAGGAACAAACATTGCCAAGTGGCAAGAAGCCATGAATTCTGAAATGGATTCCATGTATGAAAACCAAGTCTGGATTTTGGTAGATCCTCCAGTTGATGTAAAGCCTATTGGTAATAAATGGGTATTCAAGAAGAAACTAGACATGGAGGGGAAATTCAGCACCTACAAGGCACGACTGGTTTCAAAAGGTTTTAGACAGCGTCAAGGAATTGACTATGATGAAACCTTTTCACCGGTTGTGATGCTGAAATCTATCATAATCCTATTGGCCATTGCTGGTTACCATGACTATGAAATTTGGAAAATGGATGTCAAAATAGATTTCCTTAACGGGAACCTCCAGGAAGATGTCTACATGACACAACCTGAAGGGTTTGTGACTCCAAAGGATTCCAACAAGGTATGAAAGTTGCAGAAATCCATTTATGGATTAAAGCAAGAATCAAGATCATGGAACATTCGTTATGATGAAGCTGTAACAGAATTTTTCTTTGTTAAGAACGAATGTGAGCCTTGTGTCTACATGGGGTTTAGTGGGAGTGCAGTCGTTTTCCTAATAGTATATGTTGATGACATATTACTAATTGGAAACGAAGTACCTATCTTACAGTCAGTTAAGGCATGGTTGCATAAATGATTCTCCATGAACGATTTGGGTGAGACAACATATATTCTTGGGATCAAGATCCATTGTGATAGATCTAAGAGAATGCTGGGCCTGAGTCAAAGTACATACATTGACAAGATACTGAAGAGATTCAGTATGGAACAATCCAAGAGGGGATTATTTCTAGTGTCACATGAAATTCATCTTTACAAGAAAATGTTTCCTCAGACACATGAGGAAATAAAGAGAATGGCAAGGATCCCTTACGCATCCGCGATTGGGTTAGTCATGTATTCTATGCTATGTACGAGGGTAGATGTTGCTTACGCATTAAGTGTGGTAGGCAGATATCAAGCTGATCCCGGAGACCGTCATTGGATGGCAGTCAAGACTATCCTTAAGTATCTGAGGCTTACTAAGGATATGTTCCTAGTTTATGGAGGAGATGAGGAACTAGTCATCAGAGGACATGTAGATGCTAGTTTCCAGACTGATCAAGATGACATGAAGTCGCAGACTGGATACATCTTCAGTTTGAATGGAGGTGCAGTGAGCTGGAAGAGCTCAAAGCAAAGTGTGGTGGAAGATTCTACAGTAGAGTCCGAGTATATCGCAGCTTCTGAGGCAGCTAAAGAAGCAGTATAGATGTAAAGCTTCATCCAAGAGTTGGATGTAGTACCGAGTAGTAAAGATCCTATCACACTCTATTGTGATAATACTGTAGCGGTGGCACTTTCAAAAGAGCCAAGGTCACATCAGCGGACAAAGCACATACTTCAGAAGTATCATCTCTTGAGGGATTTCTCTCAGAGAGGTGAAGTTACAATGAGCAGTATTTCTATGGAAGACAACGTGGCAGACCCCTTGACTAAATCCTTGACTTAGGAGAAACATGATCATAATGTGAGGTCTAGTGGACTAAAAGTTGTAGGCAGTTGGATATAGTCCAAGTGGGAGTTTTCAAGGGTTGGTGTCCTGAGAACCAACTGTTTTGTACTTTGATTACATGAATGTTCACTTATTATATATTGTTCATTGTTCTGCATAACTATAATATAATAATGTCCCGGAATATTTGTTGCATTGATAAGGTCATGGAAGATCCCCGCTATGATGAGAACCTTGAAATGCTATAACAATATTCTTAAATAAAGTTCTACGGTTGGATGACATACTATGATAGGAAACATAGTATACAGACCATCATGTGAGAGTACTCGTAAGAAGACGAGACTCTCTCTCATGGAGTTCACACTTGGTAATCTCCAAGATGGGAGATTATAAGAACAGACCCACCAATAGAAATTCTGCATGTCTTGGTGTCATCGAACATTGCTATCTACGAGCGTGTGTAATGGTCCTTAGACTGGAAGATTATCATTAACTCATGTCATGACTCTCGCACTTAGATTTACTGACGAAAACCGTCACACAGACAGTTGGCGGGAAGTAGGGTATGTTGGGTGCGTCACGAGTGACATGTTGTTAATGGATAAGTCAAGGAAGGATTTGTCCCTTCCATTTATGGAAGTTGATATCTCGACCCTTTGATTGAAATAGAAATTTCGCATTAAATTCCATGGCCATGGTGTGAACGATGAGTTTATTTCAGGTAGTCAAAGAATGACGAATCAAGCATATAGGTTTATGACACTGCCATGAAACCTTCTTGATGAGATATTGAGATAAAGGGATTAAATTACACATTAAGCATTCGTATGAGGTGATACGTAAATGCGGTGTCAACTTGTTTCTCTTGGGTGCCTTGACCCATTGCTAGACAGTAATCTTGGACTTTAGGCAAGCCCACCTAATGCCAACGAGAAAGAGGCCTAGAGGGTCACACACTAAGTGTATTCAAGTATCTCAAGTAGAATAAAGATTATTCCCATACATGGTTTAATAATTATTCAAGGAAGCCTAAATCATTTTAATGATGGAGGAAGAAGGAAGTGAAAAACAAGATATACATGCCGTGTATTAAAGATTACATGCCTTGTAGTTTTTCATGGAAAACAAGTACACGCCGTGTATTAATAATTACATGCTATGTAGTTTTCTTTATGGAAAGGAAATGAATAAATGAAAACAAGATATACACGCCGTGTACATTGAATGTACACGCCGTGTAGTTTTCAATGAAAAACAAGTACACGCCGTGTATTTATTAATACACGCCGTGTAGTTTTTCCAGTCGGGATTTTGAGGATACAATATTATTTTAAATGATATTTATTATAATCAGCGTGGGAGCATGTCAAGGAATTAATTATTTGACATGGGGGTTTTAAATAAGAGTCAATGAAATAAATAAAACGCGTAATGCGTTTATTTATTTTCATAACTCTACAACCTCAAACCTGATTATAAATATCCTCACAACCCCAACTCTTTTCCTACCCTGTGTGAAACACAACAATTCTGGAGAATTCTTTCAAGGCCGAAAGAACCTCTTCCTCCAAGAACGCTCTCAAGACAGAGAGATATCCTCTTCCATCGAATCAAGACGATCTAAGGCGGACAACGCAAGCAAAGGCTTCTCCACGCTAGCACCCGGAGAATTCTTTGGCGACGTCCAGAGATACGAGGTACACGTGTGGATCACCGCTAGAGGGAGTCTACACTTGGCTTCTGCGATGCAACGATGGATCACATCGACAACGTGATCAAGAACATCAACGAAGAAAGAACACCCAAAAGGTATTTCTTTATAATTAATTAAATTAATTATAATCAACCTGTAACGATCCTTGTTTGTGGTTCCGGGACAAACCTTCTTCTTTGTCTTTTTCTATGATTCAATCTGTGGAGACCGACGTTTATCGTCGTATTGATCCCGGATTGATCATTTATAATGACAAAAAGCCAAGTGGGAACATCCACCCACGTTCTTCAGCTGCGCCCGAAACCTACATCAAACACATTACTGTGATTCCTTCCTTGTGGATATACCAATTCTCACCGCTAAACTAGTTTTGAGTAGGGTTATAAATAATTAAATTTCATGATTCCAATAAACTTCTCATTAATATACCTTACTGAGCCCAAATAATACTTCCCAATAACATTTTACTAATTAGAAAACACTATAATTATCTCATACATGAGGCTATCGTTCATCCATTTCAAGGTGCACACTCAAGGGTAGTCAACTCAACTAATCCTAAATGACTCATTCCATGCCTAAAATCCCAAGCATACAACCCTATACACATTCCTAATACTTGGATATATTTTACTATTTTTAAGTCATGCACATTGTACTCCACCTCTAAGGAGCCTACCACTTTGATAAAGACCTCACCAACTCATTTTGAAACTAAAATTAAAGGTCTCATAGGGCTATACACACACCTGAATGCAAATCATGGCATTTAATTTTACACAAATTCCATAAAATGGTAAGAACTTCCTATATCAAGGGTAATGAAGCTAAACCATAAAGAATAGCCACTCAAATCAATATCAGCATAAAAATTAAAATAAATAATACAAAAAATTATCAGATTAGGGTTTCAAAAAGAATAACTAAAGAGAAATAAGAATCTAAGGCCCATATGGGGTTATACTTAACCAAATAAACTCATAATAATGAAAGAAAATTCAAATGCCCATGAAATGATGGAGAGGAGTACAAAATCACCAAAGAGGATCCCCTCCCATCACCTAGTTCACATTGGGGTTAGAGGAGAAGAAGAAAAGGGAGATAAGGGGGTTCTATGTGTAAATTAAACCCTTTACATTTAAATTAAATTGCCCAGAAAACATTCTTGGCATGAAAGGTACTATCACACCCTTAAAGATAAACCTGGAACCCTTGGGAAGAATTAACATGATTTTTCATGATGTGAAGGGTTAATTCACACTGTGAAACCCTTACTATAGATCTCAGTAAACTATTTCTCTCTCCTAGTCATCTCAAATGCACTCCAATGCTTCCTTGGAACTTTTAATAGCAAAAAAAGACCAGTTTTCACACATCTAGGACAACCATTAAACCTGTAACACACCTCAAAATTCAAGTGGCGTTACACTAGAGGAGATATGTAACTTGAAATTAGGATAATATAAACATTTCATTATTAAATTATTTATCACATGTATTTTACACATTTCACATTTAGAATTTTAATGAAAAAGAAAGTTTATTTACTAACACATTAATAAAATCCACAAGATCATTTTACTATTAAAATGTATTTTGACTTATTATAAAATTGAATTTTCATGCACTTTATTTTATTTAATTAAATTTATAATAGATAATATATATTTTTTATATGAATGATTTATTAACATGGATCAAACTAGTAATTGATTGGAAATAAGAAGAAAAACAACTAAAAATTTAAAAATTTATTTTCCCATGATTTTTTTAAGTATATTTTTATTTAAAAGTTAAATTACAAAGTTTTTGAAATTTAATTTGACCAAATTAAATTATTTTTTTAATTTATAAAATAAATATTATCAATGGATAAATTTTTGGTATTTTTCTGAAAAGATTGATTTTTAGATGATTAATGCAAAATGACATTTTTACAAATACTGTGTCTTTAATGAAATTATTAGTATATAAATATGAATTGGGAATTTATGAAACCCATTTTGAGAAAAAATATTTATTTTATAAGATATATTTAAAATTTAAAAATATTTATTTTAATTTATAATCCTATGTTTGATATTTTAGAACTTAAGTTACAGTATTCTATAAAACTGTTTTTAATACATTATACATTTATTATTTTAAAATTAATTTTTATCACTTTTATAAAGTGAATATAATAATTTTTTTAAATATTAATTATAATTTATATATTATTTAATAAATACCATTTTATTTTTAGGCATAGAAAATGATTTACTTAGGTAAAAACTAGCCACCGTAGTAAAAACCAAAAAAGTAAAAAGGGTTAACCGAAGGGGTAAATGGAATAACATGTTAATAATATTATTATAATTTATTTTTTGAGGTTAAAATAGCCCAAAACTTATTTAAAATCCATTATTTTCTATTTTGGAGTCTTATTGATATGCGAAACATGTTTTATATTTATATTAAGATGAAATAATTACAAAAATGTCATTATCACCACTTCTAAAAGGGCCTATCACCACCCCTTAAAGACTACTAAAAATTTCAGTTTCCTATTTAAAATATTACATATATCCTTCCTCTATAATATTATTTTACTTAAATAATCTTTTGGACACAAGTGTTTTTTCTAAGTCCTATATTTTCATGGAATCCTCTAAGGGAAAACTCAAGTTCTCAACATGAGTGTTAATATTTCCAATTTTATTTTCTTTTTTGTCATAATTTTAAAATTATAATTTTATCATTCTTATATAATGATATTGGTATTTATTTTATACTTAATTTTTTTATTCTATAATAACAATAATTAACCACTTTTCCCTTTTTCCATTATGAAAAACTAAAACATCATTCTTGCGTTTGTGTAGACTACTGCCTCTATGAAGCAACATCTTCAATTTTCACCACCAAATCTATAAAATGGTTATAAAGAAGGAATTTATAAATAAAATTGACATATATAATATAATTATTATTATAAATACACAAATTATAATCCACTTTCATTCATTCTCAGTCATTGAAAAATGAATACATTAACTGTGCGTACATGTGGACTACCACCTCCACAGAGTAACATATCTTAATTTTAATATAGTTTATTTATTATTTATTAAAACATCTTCACATATGATTAAATAACTTAAAAAAATATAAATAATATCATCATTCTTCTATAATAATTATATCATGGAAAAAGAAACCACTTTCATAAACATACTCATCCATTAATTATGGTATGTTCATGTTTGGGTCAGCCTAACCATATACTTGAACAATGATTTAAAATAATATCATGTATGAAAATGAGAAATTAATTACTTATGATATATTATATAAATAATTAAATAATCATTTTATTTTGGTTTTGGAATGGTAACATTAATATTAAACTCATTAATTAAGATACCACACCTGTTAGTTAAAAATCACTGAAGCATGCTCATCATCAATTTCATCTTAAAGGAATGAAACAAAAAGATTCCATATAATGAAATTATAAAATTTTAAATAAATATAAATAATAAATTCAAGTACCTTTTATTATCTGGTAATTATGAACTTTTGGATAATAATGAATAACAACACTGCTATTACAAAACTAGTTCAAAACTATCAAGATTACTCACACCTGATATTGAAAATAGATAATAAATAACTATAAAAAGTAGATAATAATTATAAATGAAGTTTATAAAAGATTATATATATTAATAATGTTTTTAAATATGTGATTAAGATATTTATTTTGTTGTACAGGAGATTCAATCACTTTAGTGGATGTTGAGAATTAAGTTAAGTGGTTCTTTGTCTCAAATTTAATTTCTTGAGATATATTTCATATTTTTCACCATGATATATTTTATATGGTGTTGTTACTACCTAATTAATTTATTTTTTCATATTAATTAAATTAATGGTGTTTTATACATCCCCTCAAAATTTTATTTCCCCTTGGATCATATTTTACCCAAAGTGTTTCTTATAAGTGAAACTAACCCCATATCCTCTTTTCATTCAGGAACCTCCCATTTCCATGTCTATATTCATTGGATGGTTCTGAGAATGTCCTCATCTATTCCTCAATAATTTATTAAGGTAATTTCTTAATATTGTGACTTTCATTAAAAGTTTTAAGTAATTTTTTAACATTTTCCATATGGTTTGTTTTCATCAAAGTGTGAAAATAATATCTTACTAATTTTTTCCATGTAAAAAAATACTTCCACTATTTTTTCTTTTTCTATGAAACTTCCTCTATAAAATTTCTTGGTTTCTATAAGAAATTATAATCCTCCATGTTTTATAAAATATTTTTTTAAATAAATATTTTTAAATGGCCAAGGGTATTCCTTGTTTCCAAAGTGATTTTTCCAATGCCCCTAAAAAGTGTTTTTTTCACCCAAGTCAACATATTTTGATATATTTTATTCTCAATCAAGAATATTCTTCAAATGTTACCGTCTAATTTTTTTTCTTTGGATGGATTATAAAATTTTATTTTCTATCAAAGGAGTGATCCATCAATCCCTTTTTACAATGTAACCGTCAACTGTGAATACACCCAACTTTTCTTCCAATGAATTTCCTTTGTGAATACCCTATTTTACATTTATTTTATAGAAGTATGTTCACCAAGATTCCATGCATCAATTTATTGTTCAAATTATTTACTAAACAATACAACCTTTATTTATACAGTAGAAATAGATTATATTTCATTGAATAATATCTACCAAGATAGTTATTTAGTATCTTTGGATACCCATATATATTATATGGGATTTTTTTGTTTATTAATGGAATTATGATTTGATTACTTATATTATTTCATTTTAAATGGATATGAAACACATTTTCATTCCATGGGTCCTTTATGATATGATGATGATTGATTTTATATAGAACACATATGTATGGATGATGATGGGTGGGATAAAATATTTCCCTCTAATGCATTAGTTAAGTTTGATACCTCATGAGATAGTAAGGCATGTGCATAATGAGTTTTATCACAAAGGTGTGGGAATAATGAGTTTACTCACATTTTAACATGTGTACATAATGAGTTTGTTAAAAAAGGCAAGGGTATAATGAGTTTTCTCATAGGATATTCAATGATTAGGATTGATCCACCTTTTTAAGTTTTTTTCTTTTAGACTATGTTACTGTCCATTATTATGCCTCTTTTCTAAGGCATTATTCACTTTTATGTTATACACCATTGATTTGGGATTATTGTTTTATGCTTCTAATCCAGCTTATTGTTGTTGTTCCTTTTTGATATAAAACAATTCCATGACATGTTCTTATGTTATGTCAATTATTACTCCCTGATTTACAATCTATACTTCATTGGGTATGACTCCCTTATGTATCCTGATTATAACCACATGGAAATATTATTCTCACTTATTATATTTTATTATTATCACTTATTATTAACCTTATAGATCATTTTAGCTCACCCATTTCCTATGTTTCCATTTCTCCAGGATATGAAGAAAATTAAAAGAATGATGTATCTAGAAGAGTATCATGTGTGGATAATTTATGGGTGATGTTAAAGACTTGTTATGGGTCAAGCAATTTCTTATATAGTGTAGAAAATATCCATTATTTGAATAAGAAATAGGATTTTTTAGTTAATCTTTTTTCCTAATTCTAAAAAACTATAGACCTAAAATATCACAATAAGGTATTATAATGAAATATTTGTTTTAAGTATTGTAATTATGAGACAATCACATCCACGGGTTATCATAGTTGGTATCAAATCAGAGTTTAGATAACTTTGGGTATAGAATGTTATCGGTTAAGGATTTAAATATCATAAAGGGGTGATAAATAAAGTTTGATCATAATTTAAAAGGTATATATAACACTTTAGGCCAATTGAGTTAATTTTGAATGTTTTAGGGATTTAAATAAGATAAATTTAATGAAAACCCTTAGGATAAGTATAATGGATAAATCAAAGTATAGGATAACATCTCAAAGTTTTGGTAAAGTTTATATTGTGTGGTTCTCCTAGAAATTACATCCATGTTTGGATACTATATAGTTTATGTTGTTATGGAACATATGCACCTAGGGGTAATCACCCTGAAAAGTATGGTAGAGTATCAATTAAATCTTCACTCTTGTGCATAATGAGTGGGCCTATGACTGTACTCCTGTATATACACTCTTGAGGTATATTCTTTAGTTAATCAAATTATCTTTATAAGAAATTATGAAGTACTTAATATGTTAAGGAATTATATTATGGAATATGAGAGAACCCAACCTAAATAAACCTATATTAAACTAAGAGTGATTTATATTAAACTAAAATTTAATGTAATAATTTTAAAGAGTAGGAAAATTTGTGGTTGAATTTTTCATGTAATTATCTTACAATATTTCTTATATGGTTTTAATTGTTCATTACTCACAATTAACTACTTTTGGTTTTAGTAGTGGATAAATCCTGAAGGAATCAACTTAAAATAGTAATCCATGGAAAATATAGAGATTTTTACAATGATAAACCCATCGGGATAAAAACCGAAGTGAGAAACCTTGTTATTATATCAAATCAACTATTAAGAATCATGATTAATAATGTGAACAATTTTGAATTTCCAAAAAAACCAAAGAAGAGAAGAATAGATTCTCATGGGAGTTCATGTGACAAATACGATGAAGGAAAGAATGTTTAATCTTCTACATGTCAAAAATATGGGAAGAATAACCAAGGAAAATTTCTCAAAGTAACTCGGAGATGTTTTATATGTGGAAAAGGAGGACATAGAGAAACTAATTGTCTAAGAAAAGTGAATATATTAGTAGAAATGGTGAAAGTAAATTATGTTTTTATAGTGACACTATTAATATTTTAAAGTCTTAAATATAGAGAACTTGGACATTATCCAAGTTAATTCCCAAATCCAAGGGCTAACAAGGCTGATAAGCACCAATAACTTCCAAGAAAATGGAAATACTATGAAAGTATAACTACAAAAGTGGGTTCTAAAAAATGATATGGAATGAGGAACATTGATCACCAACTTAAGAATTGTGAGTCTTGTATTCATATCTTATTCAATCTACCCACCATGTACCTAGAATGGTTACTAAAAACATAAAATCGCCACCTCGATGGAAATATGTTGAATTATTAATAAAAACTTTTAGTGGTATGGTTACATAATCCCGATTATATAACCCATATTTAATATATGTTTATAGGAATGTACTTCCTATAAAATCCTATCATCCTTCCTTTAGTCAAATCTATCATGATATTAGGCATAGATTGGTTCTCTTGATATAAAGGGTATTATAATTGAAAATATAATAAAATAACATCTAAAAATCAACTCATGAATAACTATTAAGGATGACTATAAACTCTCTATGAAAAAAATTACTTTCATTATATTGGGGTATTTAGTAGAATTGCTTAAAGAAAAACTCAACTTTATATATATTCCTATTATGATGGAGAAGATGATTTCAATATTCATACCAAGGATAGTGAGGATGAATACTATTTAGAAATTAAACATAGAGGAATGTTTGTTTTATATAAACCCTTAACTATTCCATTAGTTAGGAATAAGTAAAATTCTAGGGACACAATTTATTTAAGGGGAGAATGTAATGACCTGAAATTTCACTCTATATTATCCTTAAATAAATATTATATTAATAGCTTGTTATACAAAAAAAAACTAAAAATAAAACATGATAAATTAAAAATAAAATTTTATTATTATAATATAACTGTTAATTTAGCGATTAAAAAAGGAGGTAACCACATTATGAAATCTATGAAGCAAAAGGAAAGAAATGACATCGGGTAGTAGAAGTGTCCCTTATGAAGTTGATTTTTTTGATCTTAGAAAGGAGGTAATATAAATAGGGTTTTACCTAGACTAATACCAATAACAACTCCAATAATTATGATATGAGTGAAATCAAATGTGAGATAAGTTCACGTTTGTGGAAATTTCCATGAGATCCATGTTAGTAGAATCACTACCCTCGACTGCCACCATAATATACCTTATTATTAGATCTTATATAGAGATCTTGAGGGTTTATGAAAATATAAATTATGATGATACAAAAATTTAGTTATTAATATATTTATCACATGTATTTTATACATTTTACTTTAAAATAAAAAGAAACGTTATTTATAAATGCATTGATAAAATTAACAAGATCATTTTACTCTTAAAAATGTATTTTTTAATTCTAAAACTATCTTTTTATACAATTTATTTTAAGATAATAAATAAATAATATATAAGATATATTATGGATATGATTTATGTATTAACACTAATCTAATTTTTAATTTATAGGAAATAAGAATATGGATAGTTAAAATTTTATAAAGTTACATTCTAATGAAAATGATTTTCATTATATTTTTTAAGATGTTAAATTATAAAATTTTATAATTTTAATTTTACCAAATTAAATTCAATTTTTTATTTAGAATAATAATATTATCTTAGGATGAGTTTCTGAGTTTTTTATGAAATGATTGATTTTTAGATGAATAATGAAAAATACCATTTTTATGAATACCACGACTTTTACAACATTATTATTATACAAGTATGACTTTGAAATTTATGAAACCATTTTATAGAAAAAATAATTATTTTATAAGATATATTTAATATTTAAAAATATTTATTTTAGTTTTAAAACCCATGTTTTATGTTTTAGTACTTAAGATACACTATTCTTTGAAATTATTTTTAATACATTATACATTTATTTTGGTAAAATAAATTTTTATTAGTTTCAAAAAGTGAATATATTAAAATTTATTTAAAATTAGTAATTATAAGTTCCATATTATGTAATAAGGACCTTTTTTTTATTCCTAAAAAATTAATTACTTAGGCAACAACTAGTTATCACAGTAAAAGTAAAAAAGGTAAAAAGTGTTAACAAAAGGGATAAAAGGAATAACATGTTAAAAAATAATTATAATTGAGTTTTGGAGGTTTGGACCAAACAAAATTTTCCCCACTTCATTATTTTCTATTTTTGAGTCTTCTTTACATGTGAAACATGTGCTCTTTTTATACTAAGATGAAATAATTACAATAATTCAATTTTCACCGCTTATAAAAGGGGCCTCTCACCACCCATTCAATTACATTATAAATTTTGGTTTCCTCATGAAAATATACCATATTTAATTCCCATAGAATACTATTTAACTTAATTAATCTTCTATGAATAATATTTTGGTCCATGTCTACCATTTCTAAGGGGAATTCCAAGGGAATACTCATGTTCTCAATGTGAGTTCTAATCTTTCCCAATTTCTTTTCTTTTCTAGATTACTTTTCCAAATATAATTTTATCATTCATACATAAATAAATAATTATTTTTTGTATACTGAATTTTATTATTATAAGTTAACAATCATTAACCACCATTCCTCTTTCCCATTAAAGAAATGAAAAAGTCATTCATACGTCTATACGGACAACCGCACCCACACAGCGACGTCATTTATTTTTCACTGCCAAAATATTAGCTAGTTATAAGGATAAAATTAATGAATACATTTTAAAAATATAATATAATAATGATTATGAATATATAAATTATAATCCACATTCATTCCCTCTCATCCATTGATAAATGAAAATGATAACTGTGCGCACGCACAGACTACCACATCTATGAAGTAACATATCTCATTTTTCATCTAGTTTCATTATTTTTTATTAAAATATCTTTAAATATAATTAAAAACCTTAAAAATATATAAATAATATCATTTTTAATCTATAATAATGATGTTATTCCAAAAGAAACCACTTTCATAACCATACCCATCCATTAATTATGGCATGTTTATGTTTGGGTTGGTCTAACCGCCTACTTGAACTATGCTATAAAATAATACCATGGATGTCCAGGAGAACTTAATTATAGATAATATATGATATAAATAATTAAATAATTATTTTATTTTGATTTTGTAATGATAAAATTAATATTAAACTCATTAATTAAGATACCAATGTTCGTTCGTTAAAAATCACCGAAGCATGCTCATCACCGATTTTGTATTTAAGGATCATAACCAAAACACAATTATAATGAAATTATAATATTTTAAATAATTATAAATAATTAATTAAATTACCTTGTATGATCTGGGAATGATAAAATTTAGGATAATAATGACGAACACCACCGCTAATACGAAACTAGATCAAAATGATCAAAATTTCTCACACTCAATATTGAAAATAGATAATAACTAACTAGCATACAGATAATGAATAATTATAAATAAATATTATAAAAGGTTATAAATATGAATAATTTTTTTACATATGTGATTAATATAGTCATTTTTATAAAGGAAATTCAGGTGATTTAGTGGAAGTCAGGAATTAAGGTAAGGGGTTCTTTGTCTAAAATTTAATTTTTCATGGAATATTTTATATCATGTACTATGATATATTTGATATGTTTTTATTACTACCTAATTAATTTATTTTACCATATTCATGTAATTCATGGATTTTTACATGCCCCTTCAAAATTTAATTTCCCCTTGACTCATATTTTACCCGAAGTGTTTCTTATAAGTGAAATCGACCCCATCTCTTCTTTTCATCTAGGAATATCCATTTTACATATTAGTATTAATTGGAAAATTTTTAGAATGTACTAATATATTAATTAATAATTTATTAAGGTCATTTTGAATACTTTAAATTTTATTAAAAATTTTAAATAATTATTCAACATTTTAGGTATGGGTCATTTTCATCAAAGTGTGAAAATAATATATTTTTAACATTTTTCATATGAACACATATTTCTGCCATTTTGTTATATGAAACTTCCTGTCTAAATTTTCTTAGTTTCTAAAAGATATTCTAATACTCAATGTTTTATAAAATATTTCATTTTCTTAAAAAAAATATTTTTAAAAGGTCAAAGATATTAATTATTTAAAATGTGATTTTTAATTCTCCTAAAAATTGTTTTTCACCTTCATTAATATCTTTTTACATATTTTATGCTTTATCAAATATATTTTTAAAATTTTACTATCTATTGTTTTTTACTGCATGGCTTATGAAATTTTCATTTCTATCAGAGGATCGATCCAACAATTCCCTTATCTTTACTAATCATCCACTATGAATATACATAAATTTTATTCTAATGCCTTTACTTTGTGAATAACCTATTTTCAATTTCTTTGATTGAAGGGTGTTGACCTAGATTCCATACATCAATTTATTAGGGAAATTATTTACTAAACCATATACCCTTTATCCATACAATGTAAATACCATATACTTCATTGAATGGTATCTACATATAAATTTTTCTAGTATCATTGTATAACCATTTATATTATGTGGTTTTATCATATTTATTGACGGAATTATGAATTTTTTCCTCATATAATTCCATTTTAAGGGGATATAAAGCCCATTTTATTTCCATGGGTTCTTTATGATATGATGATGATTGATTTTATGTGGAACACTTATGTATGGATGATGATGGGTGGGATTCTATATCACCCCCAATGCGTTGGTTAAGTTTGATATCTAATGAGATAGTAATGTTTGGTCATAATGAGGTTTTTCTAAAAAGAAGTGGGCATAATTAGTTTTCTTACATTTTTATGTGTTGACATAATGAGTATGTTCAAAAAGGTGTGGGAATAATTAGTTTTTATAAGGTTTCTTATGCTTATGATTGTTACACTTTTATAATTTTTTTTGTTCTTTTCGGGATACGTTACATTCCATGCTTATGACTATTTTTTAAGATATTCCACACTTTTATGTTAGGCTCCTATGATTCTAGATTATTGTTTTATGCTTATAAGTTAGGTTATTATTATTGTGACTCTTTGATATGTCATAATTCTATGATATGTTCTTCTGTTATGTCATGAATTATGCCATGATTTATGATCTACTCTTTTTTGGGAATGACTCTCTTATATATCTTGATTGTACCCACATTCCCATATTATTCTCACTTAGGATCTTTGATTTTTGTTGCTTATAATTACACATAATGAGTATTTTAGATACCCCCTTTATCATGTTTCCATTTCCCTAGGTTATGAAGAAAATTAATATATATGTTGTGTTTAGAAGTGTATCATGTGTGGAGAATTTATGTGATATGGTGAATACTTTTCATGGATTAAAAAGTTACTTATAAAGTGAAAAAATATCTATTATTTTAAAAAGACTTGGGTTTTTTAATTAATGTTTTCTCATTTATCTAAAACTATAAACCTAAAATATCATGGGAATGTATTAGAATGATATATTTGTTTAAAGTCATGTAATTATGAGATGGTCATGCTCATGGGTTATAATAGTATGTTCTAGTTCTAATGATGGTTGGATTTCTCAAATATCGTCATTATTTGATGGTATTGACTATGGATATTAGAAATATATAATGGAATATTTCCTAAAGTGTCTTGGTATTGATCATTGTACCATTATGGTAAAAACTTACACAATACCTGGGGCTAAACCATAAAATTTGATCGGTAATGTTGTTATTTCTTATGTCTTAAATTATAAGGTGATGAATATTTTATATTATATAATTGACATAAATGTGTTTAGTCATATATCAACATATAGCACTGCCTATCATATATAGATAATTCTAGAAGTTACACATTATAGAACTGATTAGTTAAAAAGAAAAACATGGAATGCTTAGAGATGAATATCATGATTTGGAAATGGTTGAGGAAAAAATTATAAATCAGAGGTACCATTAGTTTACTATTATTGTAAATGATATGAGTGCTTTAGGAGTAGCATTTGATAATAAAGTTCATATTGAAATAGTACCAAGATCTTTTCCAAAGAAATTTTATACTAAAAAGGTTTCTATCGAGGAAGGTAAAAACATTAAACAATATACACTTGATAAAATTATTGGTTAACTGTTTCAATATGAATCGAAACTTAAAAATATTATTGTTGGAGAAGATAAAAAAAATAAAAGGTTTTAGTTATAAATAAAAAATGAACGTTATTTATTATTCTTATGATTATGAGATATAAAAAAGTGAAAGAGATGATTTTTCTTAATTTGGAAAAGGAATATACAAAATAAATAAAGGATATTCCAGAGGAACTAGAAGGGATCGATTTAGATATGATTACAAAGGAAGCAAGAAAGGTAATGTTTCTTCAAATGATTATACTAAATTAATTTTTATGAATGTAGAAGAAATTGAAATATTAAAACTAGATTCCCAAAGATAAAAGGAAAGAGCAAGATACTAACCAAGAAATAAAAGAGTGCCTTAAGTGATGTTTGGAGTTTCAATGATGATTTGTATTCCAATGATGAATTTGGAAATAAAAAATAATCATAAAATTTATGTCTTATGGATTCAATCAATCAGATTAGTGATTATGATTATGATTGTAGTGAATCAGATTACGAAATAAGTACTATTAATGAGTTATACAATGAAATTGAAAGATTATAAAATTATGTAATCATAATTTATGATATATTTAAATAATTTAATGAAATGAATAAAAATAATGTCAATGAAAATAATATTCCTTCCTAAGAGAATATAAAAATTAAATATGAAAATGAAAATTATAAATATTTTTTTGGCTAAAAATAATAAATCTAAAGAAAATGAGTTCAAGGAATCATGTGATAACTTTTAAACTTCTCAAAGAGAAAATGAAATGATTAAAAATGAAATTGAATGTTTGAATAAGAATCTATACATAATTGTTCAACGTAGAGAGAGATATAATAAAATCAAGAATATGAAAAAATAAATAGAAATAAGAAAATAATTTTATATGACATTAAATTACCTAAAATGGACATGGATTTATTTGTAAAACATTCTAAAGGAAGTGTATAAACTGTTACTTATTTTAGATGTAGGATGAAAGGTAATTATGAAAGTGAATATTCTTTAGAATTTTAACAATATTGGGGAGACAAAAAATTCTCCCTTTCTAAATCTTTATCTTAAATATTTCCTATGAATAAATATTTGAAATATGTTTGGGTTTCCAAAAATTCATTTTTGATCCTATTAGAACCAAATTTTCATAGGAACCAAAACTGTATTAAAATTATCTTTGTAAGAAATATGTCCTAGAATACTTAAGAAGTAGACCTGGTATATAGATAGTGGTTTCTCTACGGACATGAAAAGTGATTCATCAAAATTTATATCATTTAATAGTTGTGATGGAGGAAATTACACCTTTGGAGAAAACTCAAGAGGAAAGGTTAATGGTTTTGGTGAAGTAGGTATTTCTAAATATATTATTATATATAAATTAATATATATTGAAGGTTTAAAACAAAATATAATTAGTATTTCATAGTTATGAAGTTATGGTATGTTTATCAAATTTAAAAATGATAAATGTATTATTTTTAAATGTGAATATGTTTTGTTTTATGCTAACCGAAATAAAAACATTTATTTCATTAATTTTAAAAAACTAATGGATAAAAATGTCAAGTGTTTTAATATTGAAAAATTAGAAAATATCCTCTAGAATATGAGGCTTAGTAATCCTAATTTTAGGCTACTTAAAAATTTATATAAATATGGGAAATTTCACACCTTCCTAAGTTAAAACTAGAAACTAATCATGTTTGTGATTCTTTCTTAAAGCTTAAAAAACATAAATAATATTTCAGATCTATCAAGGAAGTAAAAACTTTAAGGCCTTTTAAAATTATTTAACATGAATTATTCAGGCCTATATTGATAATAAGTATTGGTGGTAAGGAATATATATTTTTAATTTTTGTATATTATTTTAGTAGATTTACATGTGTTTATCTCCTTACACATAAAATAGAAAGATTATCTATATTTATTTCTTATTGTAAATTGTTTTAAAATGAGAACGATTATCTAATTTTATAAATTAGAATTGATAGAGGAGTATAATTTTTAAATATATAATTTAAAAAGTCATGTGAAGAAAATAATTATTTTCATAACTTTTCATCGCCTAAAACACCCAAAAAAATGGTGTAATTGAAAGAAAAAATAGGAATATATAATAAATTTTTAGAATAATGTTAAATGAATATAAAACACATAAATATGTTTTGATAGAATTTGTGAATACATATTGATATATTTCAAATATAATTCTTTAAATACCCATTCTAAAGAAAACCCATTATGAACTATGGAAGATAAGGAAACCAAAATCTGGATATTTTTTAATTTTTGGCTGTAAAGTTTTGATTCTTAATATTAAAGATTATTTATTCAAATATGAATCATGTAGAGTTTATAATAATAGAACCATGGTTTATAATGATTTTATACATGTTAAATTCAATGAGAATACTTTTAGAGAAAATAATAATGATTTAGATCATATTGAAGAATATTTTAGAGAATTTGACTTTGAAGAAGAAGAAAAGTTAGACTTGAATGTACCTGATGAAAATGAGGATCACCCTCATGAAATTTATAAGAAAACAC
Source organism: Viscum album (assembly GCA_963277665.1). Classification (NCBI taxonomy): domain Eukaryota; kingdom Viridiplantae; phylum Streptophyta; class Magnoliopsida; order Santalales; family Viscaceae; genus Viscum; species Viscum album. The sequence goes on from OY728122.1 coordinate 1,625,820,887, forward strand.
ATAAATATAACCCTATAGATATATTAAATGTTAATGTAGAATCTGGTGTTAAGACTAGAAATTATTTGAGAATTTTTTTTGATTACAATGCTTTCATTTATAATTTTTCCCTAAATATATTACTAAACCTTTAAATGATTCAAACTAGATGTTAAAAATGAAATATGAACTAAACTATTTTTTTAGAAATAATATTTGGGATTTAGTTGAACCACCTAAATATTCTCAACTTATTAGAAATAAATGGTTATTTATAAATAAACATGATGAATCTAGAAAAATTATAAGAAATAATTCTAGATTAGAAAATTAATGCTATTATTAAGAATAAGGTATAGATTATGATGAGATGTTTTAAATGGGTTTTAAATTAAATTCTATTATAATTTTGTTAGATTATAAAACTCATCATAGATTTAAATTATATCAAATGGATGAGAAAATTGATTTTCATAATGGTTTAATTTCTAAAGAAGTATATGTAAAACAACCCCCAAGTTTTTAGAATGTGAAGAAACCTCAACATGTTTTAAAACGTTTAAAATATATTTATGGACTTAAACAAACCCCTAGAGAATGGTATGAAAGTCTATCTCAATTTTTTTGAAAAATAATTTTGAAAAAGGAAAACTAGAACCTCCTTTATATAGTATTAAGAACACTAAATATATTTTTATTGTTTAAATTTATATTGATTATATTATTTTTGGATCTTCAAGTGAACTATTTTGTAAAGAATTTTCAAATTGTATGACTTTTGGATTTGACATGAGTCTCATGGAAGAATTAAAATTCTTTCTTGGAATTCAAAATTTTCAAAGTGATAATGGAATTATTCTAAATCACTCTAATTATGATAAAGAGTTAGTTAGCATATTTGGACTTGACATAAGTAAAAGTTAATATAACCCCATGAGTACTTATTATAAACTAGATTATGATAAATTTGGAAAATATATAGATAATAAACTTTTTAGGGAAATGATCATTAATTTATTGTATCTAACTACTTTTAGACCATATTTAATGTTTAGTGTATTCTTATGTTCTATATTTAAATCCATCCCTAATAAAATTCACTTGAAAGATGTTAAAAGAATTATAAAATATGTTAAAGTTTTTATAAATATTGGTTTGTTTTGTCTTAGAAAAATCACTTTTTAATTAAAAATTTATTTAGATTCTAACTTTGGTGGTTTTAAAATTGATAAAAAACATACTAGTGGTATGTGACACTTTTTATGAATATTTGGTTTCTTTAAGTTTAAAGAAATAACTATCTGCTATTTTATCTATAATTGATTAATAATATATAACTTCTACAAGTTGTTGTGATCAATCATTACGGATTCAAAAAACATTAATTGATTTTTATTTTTATTTTAGTATGTTTCCTATTTTGTGTGATAACTCATATTCTTACATCAGTCTAGTACTAAGCATATAGAAGTTAGATATCATTTTATTAAAGATCATATACAAGAAGGAGCAATCTATTTGTAATATGTTCCTACTGATGATCAAGTAGTAGATATTTTTACTAAAACTTTGGATTTAACCAATTTTTTGAAAATAAAGTATGAACTTGGTATGATGGAAGTTTTAAATGAATCTCTATTAATATGTTTTATTATCTTGCGAACATGAGTAATCTGTTTTATAATATGGTTTATTGGAATTTTATTTAACATTTTTTTATTTAATTAATTTCATATCATTTTATAATTTTTTGAATATCTAAATAGAATTTTGTAGGTTCTTATTGTTTTCCAAGTATTTTTCAAAAGGAGTTATCAATATTTAATACATAAAGTTTTTGAAATCTGTATATTGTATATTTGGTAATTTATTACACATTTTTGGAGATGTTATTATTTAAATAAAGAAAAAAATAAGATATCAAGTGTACATCTTATTGTTTTTCATCTATCTGCTTACTTTACAATTATTATTTAATTCTTCAATTGATATCTATTTTTAGAATTCATATATTTTAGAGGAGATATGAAATCCACAACTATAGTTTTTAAAATATATTTTAATTTTTTTTCATTTCTAATCATGATAAAATATTAGTTTAATAGTGTTTAACTTAGGGGCATTAATATTTTTTATTTTTAGGGAGTATAAATTGTTTTATTTTTTTAAAAGGGTGGAATGGTTTTTATATATTTTAGTTTTAAAAAAGGATTTTTTTTATTTCCAAAATGGGGATTATTTTGAAAATTTATTATTTTAATATTTTTGACTATTCCAAAAGGGGAAAGAATTTTTTATGGTTTTGTAACAATCAAAAAAGGGGATATTGTTGAATGTCTCCTTGAAACTTTATTTATATTTTTGTAATTAAAAAATTATATTTTTTATTTATTCCCTTTAACTTGATTTTTGAAAGGAAACAAAGGATTTTAATTTTTTGAAGATTGTACTTCTTGTATAAGAAAAGAATGATGGTAAATTAATGTGGGTATTTTATTATTCAATTGTTTTTTTATTTTTCGCATTTCTTAAGGAATTATTTTGGAGAAAAATTATTTTTTATCATGAGTTGTGGAATGACTCATATGCTAAAGGAATTTCCTAAAATATCTCTAAGTCTAATATATTACATACTAAAATCTTTATAATAATCATATTACCTATTATGTTTTATAATTTATCTGAGTATATAGAGACCCAATCCTTTTACACATATTATTTCATGATTTTAATCATAATTATCTATGAAATAAAAACCAATTATTTAATAGTTTAGTGTATTTAGAAGACTATATACTTAAGTAGAAAAAGTGAAACTAGAATAAAACATCATTTTATTAATCTCCACAATGAGAACCCAAATACCTTTGTTCTCATATAACTTCATAGGATAACCAGGAGAATATATAGACAAAAGGTATGAGCTAAAAAGCATAGTAAGGGAATAAACATTGGAATAAAGAATAACACAAGATTTAAAAGGCATGACATGATAACATAAAAGGCATGAATAATTAATAAACATATAAAAAAATAACATATAAAACATTGAATCATATGATCATAGAAATATTTGAATGTGTAAAAAACATATAATATTACATAAACATGAGTCAAGGATAACTTCCAAGACTATATCGCATGGTGGAAAAAGTCCCATAATGGATTAGGTTTACCGCCTAATGCCATACATGACTTCTCATGAGACTAAAAATTATCCAATTAATTAGAGGTCTATCTAGGTTCACCCATCATAAAATTTTCATGAATATACATTCCACAATAAGAAATAAAATATAAGTAATAAACATGAAAGTTACCTATGGAATGAAATGGGAATCTTAATCATTTCATAAGGCATAAAAAAAGGGTGTATCATATTTAAATATATTAAAGAATGGATTTAAATCATACTTGGAAATTAATAAATGAAAAATAAGTATATATAATGATAAATTATCTCCAAATAAAGTGAAAAAAATAAAAATGTTGGTTAATTAACCATGGAAATATTTCACTTAAGTAGAGTTTTAAGATAAGAGGTAAAGAGTTTTTAAAAGGGGACAATGAATAATAATTTACATTAAACTAGGAGTTAACTAAAATGGTTTTCAAAATAACAAGGAGTGTTTTTATAAATCATATAAGTTTTAAGACATTTCATTTAGTGGAACTTTAAAAGAAACAAATAAAATAAAGAAGTTCCCTTTAATCAAATTTTTGAAAGGAATTAATAATGAAACCTTTAATACATGTATATTACCAACAAAGAAATATTAAATAAAAAGGATATGTATGAATGATACATATATACATAATATAGAATAATTATATAAGAACAATTAAGTGATAAATTGAGTTATATAGAGAGAGAAACTTAAAAGGAAATATGGAGGTTTGGAAAAATCCCTTACCTTATGTCTGAATACGTTTCACACTTACAATAAATGTCCTGGATAGTAAAATTATATTCATAAATTACTTAATTTAGAACCTATTATATATTTATTTTATTTATTATAATTTTATTAAGTTCATTTATGACTATTTAAATGATTTATAAAGTTCAATTTCATCGTTCTGGTAGCGTTCATTTCATGGTTTCATGGTTGGTTCGCTCGTGTAAAATTATAGAAGTTCTAATAAAATGGGAATAATTATCTAAAAGTGAAATTATATAGTATTAATGCACTTAAATAAGTTTAAATGGTCCCATATATCATTTTTTCTGGTATGAGGATGATTTATTTTATAAAATGCTAATGATAATTGTTTAGTTTATTTTGGTGGTTCTTCTGACAATCATGAACTAGTTTTGTTTTATTGAATATTATGTTTATATATTAGTTCCATATCATGGAATAAATTATTATATACATATTACAACCTGATTTAACCATAATAATGGTTTTTTAACCATCCTTGAAGGAGGTAATGAAAAATGAAAAAATCATTCTCCACGGAGACAGTAAACCACCATAATTTGGAAAATGGTTTCGTTTCTTAGAATTAAAGATGACGAGAAAATGGGTTTATATAATATATTTCATTAGAAATATAAAATTATAGTATAAAAATAATAATTTAGTTATTATGATTTTATGGATGAAGGAAGTGAGGATAATGTAGGAGAAGAAAACAAATTAAAAGAGATGGTTTGAGAAAGTTACATCTTGAATATCACCTCCTTGAAGGACCCATTAAGAAACTTAGAATTGTTATTTTGTTGATAAAAGAAGATCTTGGATGTGAGAAAGAATCTTGAGAAGTGAATTGGGTAAAATATTGATAATATACAAGGATTAGAAGGTGTGAGGAGAATGAGTGGTATTTATTGAGGGAGAAAAGGGGTGTTTTTGATTATCATATTCATTAGTTTATTATCTTGGATCAAGATTGTCAATAGTGTTGATTATTATGACTAAATATAACGAATTATTTAGGAGAGTTCAAACTAATGGGTTCTTTCATCATCCATGTCTAAAAAATTCATGTATTTAACATATAATGTTAAATACCACAAATTATCATATTTCACTATTCACAAAAAATCAACTATTTTAGAAAAATCCCAAAAAATCCCCGTAACCTTTTTTCAAAATTTAGATTTAAAAAATGAACCCATTTTATGAAAATAATTATCTAAATATGAGAAATTTAATTTTTAAATAAATTCAACATTTTTTCTAAATAGAAGGTTCCTTGAGCAAGCCCCTCAACTAGGTGACTCCGCACTACCCCCCAAATATTTGATCTCATGCAGAACAGTCTCTCAAGTAGTTGTACCATGTATGTTTGTAAGTAAGTGATTTAGAAGATCTACTTAAATGAAAAGTGTGACAAGACTACGTGGATGATTTGTCCGGAGAGAGTAAATAACATGAAAATAGAAGGAAAGACCCATCAGAGGGTCAGCGGTATTTATAGACACTGTCGGTCTACACATCGGACCTATTACCCATACCTTCGCATCAGAAATATACACTTGAGATACTCCAATAACTTTCATGGGTAACCTACGTGGATAACCTACTCAACCTTTATAATATTTTCCCCCCTCCACCTTAGGACTAGACCCTCTTCTTCCAATCAGATCCAATCCCAGGGGGGATTTTGTTGAAACTCCATTTTTTCACTAGGAAAGGAGATATTTTATGAATATCACCCCAAGAATTAGATAGGTAAAGATACCCAAGAATAATCAAAGGAACTTGCCTAAACTGACCTACATGTACCAGCCTTGTGCATCTGAAGGCTTGTGCATGCCCCCTATGTGGACTAGAAGGTGTATCCACCCCTGCACATGGTTACTGCACTAGGTACCTGTATCGGGTACCTATGTAGACAATACCCTTTGACTAGGGTCCCATATTTTCCTATAATTAGGACCATGGGGATCCTCATTTGACAGACTTGAAAAATAGAAGAAGCCTCCAAGCTCTAGTCTTACAACCCCTTCACCCAGGTCCATAAAAATCTCTTAGGTAGCTCTCCAAAACCCAAGAGAAGAGGTAATTAAGGGTGATAGTGTGATAAAAGTCCCTCCTGGGTTTGAAACACAAGCCACCTATGCGAGGACCCATTCCCCCTAATTGAAAACCATTAGTGTGAATTTCCCTTCCCTAACTTGGCCATTAGTGTAAAGTTCCCTTCCCTAACTTGGGACCTGTAAGAGGTTCTTATAGGGATACTTGAGGAGAACCTTTGTGCCTAGATTAAGGACTTTCCAAAGATTTTCTACCTGGGTGGTCCATCAACTGAGGCACCTCCATCTTGCGCAAGACTACCCCCTATACGAATCACTTCCAACTCCTCCTAGGTCCTATGTGAAGCACCTTTTTCTCGCCAAGCCATGACATGTTCAAGACACCTTCTGATCCTTATTTCAATCCACCAATGGAAGAGCTCCCATTTTTGGATCCCTCATCCAAGGGGTACCAAATTGAATCCTCCAAAAAATCCTCTAAACTTGAAATACCATGGAAAGAGAAACACCGGTGTGTATCCCATTTGAATATTCATTCCATTAGTTAGAGGTGTCACACACTTTTCTTACCCGATGGGTAGGTTCCTCAGGGTGTATGCAAATATATATCCCACCAGTCACAAGGACCCTAACCCTAGGGGAAATGTCAGGGATTTCCCATTCTTGGATACCAGGGCTAGGACCATGTATTTCTCTAGTTATCTCAAATATTAGGGACCTTCAGTTACCATAAGGGAGGTATAGGATCACACTTGCCATTTACTTTAAGGGTTAGTGTTGTATTCTCTTATCTTCACCAGGAACCAAGAGCAGGGCATCCCATCAAGAGTAAGCCCTTACCATTTTCTTATGGGTAATACCCCAATGTATATTCTAATGTTACTATCCTAGATACGAAATGATAGAGGGAACAAGCACATCAAATCCCTTTCTTTTTCTCTTGTATCCCCGACCTCTTCCACCAGTGGAAGACGAATTGTTCAGTTTTTTAGGATCTTCCTCTTTCTCTTGTTTCTCACATCCAATAATGACTCACATGTTCCTAGTGGTTAGCTATGATCATGACACTCATGTGACCCGATGCATGTCTTGGTAGAGAATATTTTTTTGGATCTTTATCTCTCCTTACTTTAGAGGGCCTCCATAGGCATGGGTCGTCAAATCATTATATCCAACCATAAGGGAATCCTCCTATACAACATAATCCCGAAACCACCCCTTGATCTTCAAAAGGGCCATACTCCTAATGAAGCAAGTTAAAGGGAGTCCTTCTAAATGGTGTAAGGCCCAAAATCATTCCTTAATCCACTCAAAGAGCCATATTCCCTATGAGATAAACATTCAAAGTACATCCATAGGCATATTTCCTCACAACTAAACTATGTGGGGTTTGATTATCATCCAAATGGGATACATAGGTAGCCTCTTTGAGGTCCAAACCCAACACCCCAAATCAACCCTAATTCTTTCTAGTCAGTATTCCCAGTAGGTTTATATCTAACCCATAGGGCCATATTCCTTCTGGGTCTCTTTCATCACCACCCTTATTGGACCATATTCCCAGTAAGATCATATCCAACCTAGGAGACCACATTCTTTCCAGGTTCCTTAGGACACCTCTACATAAGTCCCACACAAAAAGTTGACTAAGAACCTTCCGTCTAGACATCCTTACCGCATGATGTTAAATTTCATGGTTTGGTCCTTATCGCATGACTGTAAAATGTATGATGTGTACTATTAAATAGCACCAAACTATGTGGGTTTTAATTCCTTTCATGAGGATATGTAGGAATCCCATCTCATGGGTGTGATCCTGACATCAAAGAAACTCCCATCTCCCTGGATGATGATAAACCTCAGAGCATCCCACCATGTGTCTTAAAACCAGCATCATAATAATAAACAAAAAAAGAATCTATAATCATTTAATAAAAGGGTATCATTGACAGATAATCTTGGATATATATGGATATCTTAATTGATTAATAACCATATATACATACATATGGTTCTAAATTCCATGCATGCTAATAATTGATTGCTAATTCAAGGGTGACCTACATCATACCTGAGAGTTAATGAAGGATTTTCAAACATATCTTAAATCTATAAGAGAGTCTCGAAGTAGGAAATAATTCCCTCCAAAATGGCATGATGAGATCTAAATTCCATCCTATAGAACAATATGAGTTCTTAAGTACCATTGGTCAAGTTCCCCAATGAGTTCCTGCCTTTTGGAAAGAAGGTCAATGAGTCATCATGGATATGAGAGCCATTGGGTGTTTCTAATTACATGAATAAACCCTATTGGAAACCACCTATAAAGGACTTGGGTATATGTGTCTAATGTTAAGGTTTTCCCAGAAACACCAAAAAACACCATTCCCACCCCACATGATATTTGGGAACAAATTAAAGATGGTGAACCCGATGTGAATGATTATACAAAATTCAAACCCCTACAATCAATCGTCGGGTGCTTGATTTTATTTGAAAACAAAAATGGTAAACCCAACTTGAATCCTTAACCAATATGATACTATCACTATCCTATCAGGCCCCTTTCACTCTCAAAATGAAAGAGTTCCAAACAAGACAATCAATTATGCATGTTTTTGTTTATTGAGATACCTCTTTGATGGGGTTTTCTTGTTTGTGTTTGTCACCTATATTTCAGTAACCTCTAATAATATCTCCCTTCAATATAAATGACATAATAACTATTATTGAAGGAATACACATAATCCACTACACAATATGGGTCCTCATCTAAGTAGAGGACACCATCGTCAACCTATCATATTCAATGCTAGGTATCAAATGTGATGGTTTGGGAGTACCGCCAAAATGGTACCATCCAAACCCTAAAGGTTACCTGAAAGGACCTATAAATCATTAATCCCAACTAGTTTCCCACTCAGTGATGGATTATGGTATAGAAGCAGTCAACACCAATTGAAATCTCCAACCGTTTCAAGAGTTTATCCCCGGAACTAAATAATCACCTCCTCCATTATCTTAGGGAGGTAGATAAAGAGAACACAAATGGAATGAACTAGAAGATACATGGTTCCTTTAAAATGTATCCTTACATTAGTCACTTCCACCCACACTACACGACAGTGAACCCTCAGCATGATGAGGGTGTTGTGATTGGAAGTCCGTACTAGGTCATCTAGACCCAAGAATGAGAAATGGCCCGCCAAGGGTAGTGATTGGTCAACAGGGAACAAGGACACACCTTTACCCTCTAGATAATCCTATTAATCAAATTTGACATAAAATCACAAGTAGATACAAACACCTTCCCACACTAATAAATCCTACTGGCAGACTCCTCTAGTATCATCTCTAGAAGCTCGCCAACAAAATATGACGACAAATAGTGAGAAGTTAAAAAAACTTTCCCACACTTAGAAATTCTTCTAGTAATATCCAACAATAATCCATGATTAGGGAAAAATGCCTTCCCACATCAACCAAGCCTTCCAGTAAACTCATCTGATAGTATCTAAAGATGCCCATCGGTAATTACCTAAAACTAATAGGGGGAATACCCAAGTCTATGCCCACACCTGAGTATTATCAGTATCCACTGGTCATAAATTGAGGAAAGGAGAAGAAACACACCCATTATCCATCCATGGAATGGGCATATATCCTTGTTATATCCATTGAAGTCACCAAGAACATCCTGATAATGGTTAAGGGGAAGGGACAAATTCTTGCCTACATCCTATAAACCTACTAGGATATCATAATGGAAATAATAATGTATAAGGGATGGATACAAAACTACATCCTCACAATTAGGTTGATTCATTAACATGTCACTCTAGTATAGATACACACCTATTCTCCTATCCAGGAGGTTTTTTTGCCAAACTTCCCCATGATATATAGACAACTAGATCAGGTCCATACCCCCATTCTAATTGGAGGTAATCATCCTATTCCAATATCCACTCCTACGTAGGCATAAAACCCTATCAAAATTGAATAAAACTACCAGGATGTTTTAGTATAAACATGAAAACTAGTAAAATAAGCTTCTTTACCTGAAAAACAATTCCCCCAACAAGTGTACCCATCCACTCATAAGAAGGAATCCAAAAGGAAGCCTCACCATATACGATTATAAAATAAAGAGCTGATCTAGGATCCTTTTATTCTTAATAATGGATTTCTTTAAGCCCCCATATGTTTATCTATGATATCTCAAGATCCTACTCTCCCATTAACAAATTTTAAGAATATTAATAGTAATTCTAAAGTTCCTCCCCATAAATTTCACCATGAAGGCTTACTTCATGTATTAAATATGATTGATCTCAAGATCCCATCTACTGATGAGAGTCACAACAACCCTTCATGTGGCCAGAAGATAAAATAGTAAGAAGGTATTCCCCTTACTTTTGTCTACCTTGAAGGTCCTCCCCAGGGTAAGGAATTATCCTTATAGTTGGACATCAATACATAATGGTATTCCTCCCAATAATAGAATTCACTATGAAATTTCTCTTCGTAGTAGTGTTTCAACTCATCAAAAGGGTCATCCTCTTAGTGATTTAATAATGAGAAATCCCTAACACCATGAGGCACTTGGGAAAATGTGGTCAGTCATGTTTGATTCCTTGTCATTAATAAGTGAAATACTTTCTCATCCGGAATACAACCCAAGGAGATAGTCACTCTATAAACTACCCTTAGATCTCCCCACCTTACAATGTGACAGAGAAAGTCCCCACCAATATTACTATTTATAATAAAGTAGCAGGGAAGCATCCACTTTGGTCAGAACAATTTGAGAATAATTCAATGAAAGATTAAGAAGACATGTTGAACATGAGAAAACAGTTGGCTAAAGATGACATACCAGTCATGTTCTTCCCATTAGCCACCCCTCAATTCAACATTCAAGAAGCATTATTATAAGATTGTGTGCATGACATCTAACTCAATATATGAAACACTCCTCATCACTTAAAATAAAAGTAATTACATTATGAAGAATATATAATCCACATCAAGGTAATAGAAGGGACACACCTCCAAATTGAATTGGTATCCCTATTGGATGCATGACAACCAAAATTGGGAGAACAAAAGGGTCACGTCAGTGCGTATGTATCAACATGTTAAAATAATTGCATCTTATGATTGCAGATACCCCATCCAATGTTCATATTTGAGGATGAGGTTAATATGGATCTTTACATTTCACCGCACTCCCCATTCATAAAATTCCGCCAAATAAGATGTCATACAATCTCATAGATTCAGGCAGACTTTAAAAAATGGACTCTATTCACAACAGATGATATTATCAACAAAATAGCCCCTAAGAAACTCTCACCGACATTGGGACAGAAGAGAGAAATCCATTAAAAGAATTTTGAATTAGGAATATGAAAATATCAATAATGAATATCACTTAATGGAATTCAATCGCTGGGTAGCACAAATTTCACAAATAGCATAAATGTATTCGGAGGAAGGAAGATTAGCTATAGGTCATACCATGAATCCAAACCATGTTTGAACATTAATCTATAAAATCAAAAGTGTAGTCACGGAAGTAGTAGCCAAAATAATATAGGAGAAACCACAGCCCGCAGAACCTAGTGATTTTTTAACACAACCTTCGAGATTATCAAACCAAGCTTGAAAGTTGGTTATGGAAATGGAGCTGGTGTAGCTCCATCCCACAAAGTTGGGTGTTTTTTTACCAAAACAACATCATAATTAAAAAAATTCAGTCTTCTCATGATTAGGGGGAACACTGTAGAATGAATCCTCCCACTTCATACCATCTTGTGACTTGGTATCCTCATTGGGAACATGCACGATGAAGTTTTCTGAAGATTCCCTTCGGATTAATGTCTTCCAAATAGCTCCACGAGAACTAGTTAAGGAGAGGAAAATTCCTCATGGAGGTCATGAGTAAAGGAATTCTTTAAAACAGGATAATGGAATTATTTCAATGCGTTACACATTGGTGAATTCCATTAACACCACCCCTACAAACCCTACATAACACAAGGCTAATACAGAGGATCAGAAGGGGGAAGTTTTGATTCATAATACAGTCTACCCTGAAATGATTGAAGGAGGTGTGAATACCTAGAACCAGAGTCTTGCTTTGAATTTGGACATTCACTTGACTATTCCATCACTACCTACTTAGAGAGTAGCCATCAAATAAAAGGGTAAAGGTAAAGTTGTGCCTCACCAGACTTTCGAAGAGGTTAAACCCCTTACACTCAAGGAAATGTTTTCGTATCAATAAAAAGAGATTAAAAAATTGACAAGAATCAATGAATAACTACTTTGAGGAAATATTCATATGTATATGTTCTACAAATAGAACCTCAACTTGCACTCCCAACTGAAACACCTCAAAAAAGAGGGTTCACTATGACTATTGAAATAGATCTAGAATATCCTATCAACATGGAGTACCAAAAAAAATATATTTAGACCCCACATTAGTAGATCAGGAGTTCCCTACATTGGGTATGCAACCAGAATAGGGCTAGGCACATCCTTATAGACCCACCCCTATAGGTTACCCACGATAGATACTGGTATGGACTCTATAGTTGGACCAAAAAACTACTACCCCTTCTCAAGATCCTTCTTATCTAGACATTCCTTAAGTGATCATCCATACTATTGAGTCACTAATGGCTCAATTATATGCTATGGAGGAGCAGCGTGTGCTGGTATAGCCGGAAAAGAAGCCTTACCCTAAATGGGTTGATCCAACCCCTCCCCAGTTGATCTTTGGAAACCCTATATTTCTGATTTTGAATGGATCAAGGGAATCGAAGTAGTATTTGACACATTTCATGTCCTATTGTGATCCCATGATGGGAACCCATGCACAACAGGAAGTAGTGAAACTTATGTTCTTCATGAAAACACTATAGGTGTTAGCCTTGTATAATAAAATCGTTTTTTGGCTTAGTCAATTACTAGATGGGAAGATATCCATCAAAAGTTTCTCTTCCAATTCATCTCAATTATAAATAAGAAAATAGTCCTCAACCTATTAAATTGAAAACAATAGGAGAATGAGAGGGTTTCATATTTCACTACTTGGTGGAAGGGGTTGACATACTCCCTAAGCCTATAGATTCCTCAAGAATTTTTTTTGTTCATATGTATATAGAATCTTCCTGGAGAGTTATAGACAACACTCATCCCTATGAAATATAGAGGAGGATTTTAGGATATTTCTAAAATTTCTCAAAGAATGGAAGATTCCATCATGTGAACCAAGGATAATTCCTGAGTAATTCCATAATCTCAAGGAAAAATAACAAGGAAAATAGAGGCTTCCAATGTTATGCTTAATCCATCCCCTAAACCCGCTCCAGCTCCAAATCCCATACCATATCGTGCGATCCCCCCTCCCAAGTGTTAGTAATAATGTCCGCCTTGTTAGGATGATCAAAGGGAGTAGATACAAAAATAGTTTGAGGAATTAAAGAATAAATTTTATTCTTTTCGAAATGAACAAGTCCCTATTTACTTCATGTCATCATTGGGAAACAACATGATTAAGTTTCCAAATCCCAATAAACCTAATCAGGATGGTGTCAAGGATCCCCCGAACTATTTACCCTTCCATTGAGCATTGGGGAACATAGTCTAGGAATTTTTTTTCAATTAAATCTTTCATAAAATGGTGGAATCTGGGGCGAAGTTGTGCAAGCCACCTGTGCAGGTAGAATGTGTTTCTTTTGCTAATCTGGAAGATGAGAATGAATGTAATGAAGTTAACAGAAAAGGTATGTAGAAGTTTGGTGATTGGATGATCATAAACGCGATCAACTGAACTCATTCTATCCTCTAAGCATAGATGAAATAACCAACTATTCCCTGACCACTTTTTCTACGACACAACTGACTCCATCAGCGCCACAGCCCTCCGGAATACAATCTTCCAAGAAATGACATGGATAGAAGAGCAGGATGAAAACACATGAATATGAACTTGTGTAAAGGATGAATTTGTATTTAACTATATCTGACTTGACACCTTCATTCCTAGAGGCACGAGCGCCACCCCCTAAATGGTGTAACAAGATTTTACCCACCAGACAGAGTCCTCATCAGACGAGGAGTTGATCTTTGGTTCCATTAATTTTATTCACTTAATGAATCACTTATCAGATGATGAGTGTGGCGATTAACCCAAAATACCTACACATTATTGGGGGATTAGGGAAAGAGTCCTCCAAATCTAGGGATATAGGGGAAGATTCGGTCGTGCCAGAAATCAATACTCCAACCATGTCCCTTCTCAAACTATCTACATGGATGAAACTTGTGGGAAATCTCTCCAATGAGCTCAACACAGGCAAGAAAATTCCCCCAAACATTCCATTGTTTTCCCTACACTGATTATCCTAGAAGATTGACTAGAGGGGACACCATTACCTAATCAAGCTTGGCACGTAGGAAAACCTAATCGACCTAATACCCAAATGGAAGAAGTTCCATCATCTCTTGTTCCAATGGCCGATCTGCCTATATCAAGTACTTAAGTTCCTAAATTTCCTACAAAATAGTATCCCCGTACTGGGAATCATAGACCTTTGGACTAGAAGTATGACATTTTAAATAAATTATCCCTGATGTCGGAAAAGTTTTTTGTAATGTATGAGATTTTTTCCATACTTTATTTTTAATAATATTTGGGAATTATTTCGAGACCAATATTCGAGACGGCATACAGTTCCGAGGCCCAGTGAGCCCGAAACAAATGTTGGAATTTAATTTAATAATTAAATTACACGCGCGTGTGGTTTTCCTGAAAAAGTGGAATAACTCCCAAATGGGTACTCGAATTAGAAATTCGAGGGCACCGTTGCGTTCAGAACATCGATTTTACCTTAGGCTAGGCCTAACATCGGCTAACGCAGGTCGGTGGTGAAATATAGTTTTTGGACGTAACAATAATAAAATATTTAATAAAAATATTTTATTCTGCAGCAAAATCTTTTTTAAATCTGTTTCAACAGATATCCTTTATCCTTTTTTAATAAAGGCTTGCGTAGGGGTCCATGGTTACAAACCTCATAACCCGAAAACCCTTGGTGACTCTGGAGGCTTTGGAGAAAACCTCCCAACATGGCGATGAAATTCTTGATGATTTTCACCGGCGACGATGACGCGACGACCATATTTTTGCCAAAGAACGCCGCGGATCTAGGTAGGAAGTTAGTTTTCTTGATTCTCCTTTCCCCTTTCTTGGTTCCTACGATTAACATGGACTAATCTGTGAACTGATTTTCCCGCGGATCGATCGTTTTGCAGGCGGGTGTGATTTGGGGTTTTATCAGGAGATCAAATACCCGAGAGTTATAATCTATTGATTGTTGTGGTTTTGATCTAATGGCGTCAAACCCAGATTGTCACAAAAAATGACTGAGGTTTGTCCCTCTTGTTCGATTCTTTATATTTTTTTTCTCCCTCACATTCTTCGTTGCGTTCTACACGTCCTTAGAGGAAATTGATCGTTGCACATTCGTTTGTTGGTGCAATGATCCGAGACTGTAGATCCAACCCCGAAGCGATGTCACGGAGGTGAGATAACGGTTTCTGTGGACGATTCGGAGCGGATCGAGAGATATGAGTTTTCGAGCGTTTTTCTTCGGATGGATTGTTCGAGGTTTATGATCTGATTTAAGGACCGAAAACACCCGTTTAGGTGTTTGTATGATGAAACGAACCAACCCCTGGAGTATCGGGATGAACGGATGAGAAACCGTGGATCCAGAGGATCAGCCGCGATGTGAGGAGGAAGACAGCATTTCTGAAAAAATTCCGACTACACGGCGTGTAGTATGGGCTACACGGCGTGTGTTCGTCGGCGAACCACCTGGCGTTTACTCTGGGAGTACACAGATAGGGGTTGGGTACACGGCCAAGGACACAACATGTATACCCCTCACCGACCAGACCCGACCATATACATAGGATACCCCGTGTACTGGTACACGGGCAGGCGACACGGACGAAGATCGTGTACAGGCACATGGCCAGCATACACGGAGTGAGCCCCAGGTGCTCGGACATGGAGTGTAATCCTACTACATGCTGTGTAGTTAATTTTTATATGATGAGACAAATGACACAGGACATTTACTCAGGCAGTACCTGGAGCCAAGGAACACAGCGTGTGATTCTTCTACACGTCGTGTAGTTGAGTTTTACACAGCTTGAACGGATGACACGGGCCGTTTACATGGGCAGTACTCGGGATCAAGGAACACGGCGTGTAACCATACTACATGCCGTGTAACCAATCTTACATGGCTTGAGCCAGTTTCCTTCTGTGACTTGGGCTATTTTCCTTAGGGTTCGTCCCCTTGGTATTTCTCCTGAAGGTTCCTGGTATCATTTCCTACATATAGGAGTATGATCCCTTCAGTAGGAATTACTGAATAGAGTTTTTGGAATCCCCTCTATGAGACTTAGAACTGGATCCTCTATTCATTCCTGGAACCCTAGGTAGAGTTCTTGGTATCGACGTGACCAACTTTACCTGGGCGCCTATCCTCTACTTAGCGGATTAGCTCAGACTGAGTTGTCGGAGTCACCCCATGACTTGGTGGTGATCCTCATCTGAGCATCATGTTCTCAAAGTACTTGTGGAGTGTGTTCTCCCAGAATGAGTACTTCATATCTCTCTCTTCGGACCTAGGAGTGTGTTCTCCCGATTGCATGATTATTAGAATATTCGAGCTGGATCTTAGTGGTGGTTTCGAAATGGTCGTTTGTGTAGGAGTATATCGGGATATTCTTGTTATATGTTCTGTAGACATATGCTGTGTAGAGCTGACTGTATCTTTCTTTTGTGGTATTTACCTTTTTGTATTCCTTTGTGGTTTCAGGGTGTCCTACTGGGTACTGTTATACTCACCCATGCACGGGCTTTTCCCACACGTGTCGTGTCTTGTGCAGACGAGTGAGCCTTTGACAGGATTCTAGGCGGACCAGGATCGGACGGTACTCAGTGAGATCATACAGGCCGAGGTGTGTTCCTACGACTACAGATTGCAGTCCCAACACCTTTCTTTATAGGTTGGACTTTGTTACAGACTCTCTTTTGGTGGGCTTGTACTTTTGGCCCAGGGTTTTACATTACTCTACTTTACCTTCCTGTCGTACTCTGTTGGTTGGGTTTTTAGTGTATGAATTCATTTTTCATTTTTAGTAGTTTTTACTTTTCAGCTTTGTGGGCTTGTAGATGTGTGTGTGTGTGTACAGGTTTTTAGGAAATGCCTCCCATGTTAGTAGCATGCCTACTCAGTGCTAGTCACCAGCCCCTGGCCTATTGGAGGCGGGCTTGGGGAGTTGAAGCTCGGGCCCCACTGGTATGGGTCGCAACAGAGTGGTATCAGAGGTGGTCGGTTCTACCGTAGGACCGAGAGTCTATGAGTCGGTTTGGGGCAACAATATTAAGTGTTTCGAGTTCAGCTTTCAGGCCAGGGACCCCAGTGTTGGTGCGGGCGGCCGACGTATCCATACACCAGGACTCTTATAACCTGCTTTTCGACTTAGAACATGAAAACACCGGTTTCAAGGGAAAATAATGGTACATGCATCATATAGGAATGGGTTGTGGTGTCCATTTCCTTCTTGAGTCAGCTCTCCAGATATACTCACTGACTGAGATACATCTTGTTTCTTTACAGGATGCCTCCGCGATGTGCACCCGCTAGGATCTAGCATCTCAATCATGAGGATGACCCCCTTAGTGATGAGGCTTCGATACAGGGATTTAATCCCCCCAGTTTTAACTTCAGGTGGTGTTCCAGTTATCCCGCCACCTGTGGAGCAGTGTTTAGTGCCTGCTGTACCAGTGGAGGAGGAGCGCAGGATGAGCACACTCCATGAGTTTTAGAGATAGAGACCCCTTAGGTTTCGAGGCGAGCCTGACCCTCAGGCAGTAGAGGACTGGCTTGAGGTAGTGGCTAGAGTCTTCCGTTTGGTCAAGATAGTAGCAGACCAGATGGTGATCCTGGCAGTGAGCCTCCTGCAGGGCTCGGCAGGGCGATGGTGGAGTTTGGTTATTCAGACTCACGATGAGGTGACTCTTGCATGGTCGGAGTTTGATCATCTCTTCATAGAGGAGTTTTCACCGATTACCCTGAGAGAAGTATGTATACAAGAGCTTCTTCAACTCCAGTAGGGAACCATGATGGTGGATGACTATTCATCAAGGTTTACCAACATCTCGTGGTACTCGATGGATATGTTCATAAATCAGTACTTCAGAGCTCAGACTTTTGAGCGGGGCTTGCGCAAAGATATCTGAGCTATCATCATCCCTATGAGAATTCCTACTTATTCTGGGGTGCTCGAGCGGGCTTTGGTGGTTGAGAGCTTCTTGGCAGAGCAGAGACAGCCAGCAGTTGTCGGTAGTGAGCGAGCTGGAGCTGAGACCTCGATAGTAGGGAGCCGACGTTAGGGACCCAGGCGTGGGAGAAGTTTTCATAGGAGATCCCAGGATGGGGGATCTGCCGTACAGGGTTCGAAGGGTGCATCCAGCCAACCTCGAGAGAGGTGATGCTACTCATGTGATGGCAGGGGACATCTCGCTCGAGATTGTCCGACCTGCCGTACTATTGACATGGGAGCAGTGGATGGACCACCAAGGCAGAGGCAACGTGTGAAGCAGATAGATCTACAGGGCAGTAGACGCGGTATAGGAGCTGGGAGAGCAGCTGGAGGTGGTCGGCGTTTTGACCCTTTACCACCACCACCCCAGGAGGTCCACCCCAGGCTCAAGGAGCTGGTGGACAGAGGCAGGGACAACTACAAGCGGTAGAGGCTTATGACCCATGTACTCCCGGAATTATTAGAGGTACAATATGTGTCTTTTCTACTTTAGTTGCCATACTGATAGACACAGGAGCTAGTAATTCCTTTCTAGCTGCTTATCTTGTTCGAGACCTTGAGATTATAGTTGAGCCGTTGACTTGACCCTTATGCTTAGAAACACCTACTGGAGAAGATTCAGAGACCACACACCTCTGTAAATAGTGTGACCTGACCCTTGGAGGCAAGAGTTTCGGTTGGAACCTCTTGGTGGTATCTTCTAGGCATTAAGATGTCATTCTTGGTATGGATTGGCTATCCAAATTTCATGCCCAGATTGACTGTTTTAGGAAAAGGGTGCGGTGTGTCCGCAGTGATGGAACAAGGTTCTCTTTTGTCAGTGAAAGAGAGACCCAGGAAGTGCAGGATGGACTCGTGTATAGGAAGGTGAAACCGATATCCTATCAGTTGGCTAGCCTAGCCCTTGGCGCAACAGATGTTATGAGTTTCCAGTTTCCAACAGTAGTGACTGAGTACGAGGACATCTTTCTGGAGGATATCCCCGGACTACCTCCCCATCAGGAGATAGATTTCTGCATTGAGTTGCAACCCGGGACGACACCGATATCAGCATCAGCATATCGGATGACTCCTACAGAGCTTCATGAACTGAGGGTGCAGCTGGAAGACTTGCAGAAGAAGGGATTTTTAAGGCCCAGTGTTTCACCCTGGGCAGCCCCAGTGTTGTTTTCCAAGAAGGCAGACGAGATCTTGAGGCTATGTATGGATTATTGGTGCTTGAATCAGGTGACCGTGAAGAACCGGTATCCACAACCGAGGATCGATGACCTATTCGACCAGTTGAGAGGGGAACGATGGTTCTCGAAGGTTGATCTATGATTAGGCTATCATCAGTTGCAATTACGGGATGAGGATGTACTGAAGACGACTTTCAGATGTCACTACGGTCACTATGAGTACTTGGTGATGCCCTTCGGCGTGACGAACGCCCCGACAGTGTTCATGGGACTCATGAACCGGATCTTTCATCCCTATCTAGATCGGTTCGTAGTGGTCTTCATCAATGATATCCTTGTGTACTCTACGTCCGAGGAGGAGCACGCGAGACACCTAAGGATGGTTCTGGACACACTCCGAGAGCACCGGTTGTATGGGAAACTCTCTAAGTGGAAGTTCTGTATATAGGAGGTCCACTTTCTGGGACACGCTATCTCATCAGATGGTGTAGCAGTGGACCCAGCCAAGGTGGAGGCAGTTCTAGCATGGGAGCCACCCCGAAGCGTGACAGAGGTATGAAGTTTCCTTGGGCTGGCAGGCTACTATCGGAGATTCATTCTTGATTTCTCCAAGAATTTAGCACCCATGAAATCTTTGACCCGAAAGGGGCAGCCTTTCGTGTGGACCAAGGGATGCCAGTAGGATTTCCAGCAGTTGAGACAGGGTCTGACGAGCGCCCCGATCTTGAGATTACCGGAGGAGGGTGTCGAGTACATAGTGTTCTGCGACGCATCCGGAACCGGGTTTGGTTGTGTCCTGATTCAGAGGCAAGCGGTGATTTCCTATGGCTCATGTCAGTTGAGTCCACACGAGCAGAACTATGCGACCCATGATCTTGAGTTGGCAGCGGTGGTCTTCGCGTTGAAGATGTGGTGGCACTACCTGATGGGTGAGTGGTTTACCATCTACTTTGATCACAAGAGTCTCAGATATATCTTTTCTCATAAGGATCTAAATTTGAGACAAAGATGATGGCTTGAGTTCCTCCAGGATTACGACTTTGAGATCATTTACACACCTGGAAAGGGGAACATTGTGGCAGATTCTCTCAGCAGGAAATCCAGTTCGCAGTTACTGGATGAGGCGACGAGGTAGTTGGCCTCCTTATAGTTATCCTTCGTGGATGGAGATGAGGGATATTACCTTCAATCAATGGTTGTTACCCCTCCACTCTTATAGCGAGTCAGGGAAGCACAACACAAGGATGATAGCTGTGAGACTCTATGTGCTCATATATCCACAGGTAATGCTGCTGATGAGTATTCAGAAGGAGGGGAGCACATTGTTCTTTTCAGAGGGCGTACAGTAGTACCAGTGACGTTGCAGGAGGAGGTTCTGAGGGAGTTCCATACATCTCCTTTGGTGGTGCATCCAGGCATGGAAAAGATGTACTAGGACCTCCGACATCAGTTCTAGTGACCATGAATGAAGAAGAGTGTGGCAGAGTTTGTTTCTTAGTGCCTTACTTGTCAGCAAGTAAAGGCTGAGCACCAGGTGCCAGCAGGTTTGACTCAGCCCCTTGAGGTGCTAGAGTGGAAGTGGGATGTGATATCCATGGACTTCATGATGGGTTTACCATGTATGTCCAGGGGACATGATTCCATCTTGGTGATCGTTGATCGACTCACCAAGTCGGCCCACTTCCTAGCCATACGGGAGCAGAGTTCAGTAGAGATCATGGGACACCTCTACGTGTAGAAGATAGTTCAACTTCATGGAGTTCCATCCACGATCATCTCAGATTGTGATGCTCGTTTTACATCCTGGTTGTGGAAGGTATTGCAGGAAGCTTTTGGGACTCAGTTACATTTGAGCACAATGTTTCATCCCCAGACTGATGGTCAGACAGAGCGGACCATCCAGGTTATGGAGGATATGATTCGAGCTTGCATACTTGACTTCGGTCATAGCTGGGAGGATCACCTGCCACTGGTGGAGTTTTCTTACAACAATAGTTATCATTCCACTATTGGTATGGCACCATTTGAGGCTTTGTACGGGTGACCTTGCAGGTCACCACTTTGATGGACTAACCCAGGATAGTCAACACTCATGGGCCCATAGATGGTGAGAGCTACTACAGAGAAGGTGCAGACCATCAAGGAGTGGATGAAGACTTCACAGATTCGGAAAAAGTCTTATGCCGACAGGAGGCAGAGACCCTTGAATTTCAAGGAGGGAGACCATGTGTTCCGTAGGGTCTCACCTCGACAGGGATTGTGGAGGTTTGGCCGAGGCGACAAGATATCTTCAAGGTTCATCAGCCCTTTCCAGATTTTGAGTAGAGTTGGTGAGGTGGTGTATCGCTTGGCTCTACCTCCTCAGATGGACCGGGTACACAACATCTTCCATGTGTTGCAGTTACGGAGGTACGTGCATGATCCATCACACTTCATCGACTGTGGCGAGCTGGACATTGATGATGGAGCGACCTTTGATGAGTACCCAATAGAGATCGAGGATCGGCAGGAGAAGGTCCTTCATGGGTGAGCTATTCCCTTGATGCATGTCCGGTGGCAGCACGGGAATCTCCAGGAGAGCACGTGGGAGCGGGAGGCTCAGATACGTGTGCAGTACCCACATATTTTTGAGTAGCCCTTGTTTTGGCTTTTCGGGGACGTAAAATCCCTAAGGTGGGTGTGATGTAATGTCTCGGATTTTTTTCATGATTTATTTTTAATAATATGTGGGAATTATTTTGAGACCAGTCTTTGAGAGGACGTACAGTTCCGAGGCCTGGTGAGCCTGGAACAAATGTTGGAATTTAATTTAATAATTAAATTACATGTGCATGCGGTTTTCCTGAAAAAGTAGAATAACTCCTGAACGGGTGATTGGATCAGAAATCTGAGGGCACTATTGTGTTCAGAACAACGATTTTACCTTAGGCGAGGCCTAACATCGGCCAGCACAGGTCAGTGGTGAAATCTAGTTTTTGGAAGTAACAATAGTAAAATATTTAATAAAAATATTTTATTCTGCAGCGAAATATTTTTTAAATCTGTTGCAACAGATATCCTTTATCCTTTTTTAATAAAGGATTGCGCAGGGGTACAAGGTTACAAACCTCATAACCCGGAAACCCTTGGCGGCTCTGGATACTCTAGAGAAAACCTCCCAATGCGGCGATGAAATTCTTGACGATTTTTGCCAGCGAAGATGACGTGGCGACTGGATTTTCACCAACGAATGTCGCAGATCCAGGTAGGATGTTAGTTTTTTTTATTCTCCTTTCCCCATTCTTGGTTCCTATGACGAACACGGACTAATCTTCGAACCGATTAGCCCGAGGATCGATTGTTTTGTAGGAGGGTGTGTTTTGGGGTTTTATCAGGAGATCAAATACTCAAGAGTTATAATATGTTGATTGTTGTGGTTTTGATCTAACGACGATGAACCCAGATCGTCACGAACAACGATCGAGGTTCGTCCCTCTTGTTCGATTCTTTGTATTTTTTTTCTCCCTCGCGTTCTTCATTGCATTCTACATGTTCTTGGAGGAAATAGATTATTGCGCATTCGTTTTTTGGCACAATGATCTGATATTGTAGATCGAACCCTAGAGCGATGTCACGGAGGTGCGGCGAAGGTTTTGGCGGACAATTCAGAGCGGATCGAGAGATATGAGTTTTCTAGCGTTTTTCTTCGGATGGATCATTCGAGGTTTATGATCCGATTTAAGAACCTAAAACACCTGTTTCGGTGTTCGTATAATGAAACGAACCAACCCCTGGAGTATCGAGACGAACAGACGAGAAACTGTGGATCCGGAGGATCAGCCGCGGCGCGAGGAGGAAGACGGCGTTTCTGGAAAAATCCAGACTACACGGCGTGTGTTCGTCGGCGAACCACCTGGAGTGTACTCCGGGAGTACACATACATGGGTTGGGTACATGTCCAAGGACACGGTGTGTATACCCCTCCCCGACTAGACCCGTCCAGATACACGAGATACCCCGTGTACTGGTACACGGGCAGGCGACACGGACAAAGACTGTGTATGGGCACATGGCCAGCGTACACGGAGCGAGCCCCAGGTGCTCAGACATGGCGTGTAATCCTACTACACACTGTGTAGTTACCTTTTATACGATGAGCCAAATGACACGGGCCGTTTACACGGGCAGTACCCAAAGTCAAGGAACACGGTGTGTGATTCTTCTACACGCTGTGTAGTTGAGTTTTACACAGCTTGAACGGATGACACATTCCGTTTACACAGGAAGTACCCAGGGTCAAGGAACATGGTGTGTAACAATACTACACGCCGTGTAACCAATCTTACATGGCTTGAGCAAGTTTCCTTCTGTGAATTGGGATAGTTTCCTTAGGGTTTTTCCCCTTGGTCTTTCTCTTGAACATTCCTGGTATCATTTCCTACATACAGGAGTATGATCCCTTCAGCAGGACTTCCTGAATAGAGTTTTTGGAATCCCCTCTGTGAGACTTAATGTCAGATCCTCTATTCATTCCTGGAACCCTAGGTAGAGTTCTTGGTATCAACATGACCAACTTTACCCAGACACCGATCATCTACTTAGCGGATTAGCTCAGACTGATTTGTCGGAATCACCCCATAACTTGGTGGTGATCCTCATCTGAGCATCATGTTCTCAAAGTACTTGTGGAGTGTGTTCTCCCAGAATGAGTACTTCATATCTATCTCTTCGGACCTAGGAGTGTGTTCTCCCGGTTGTATACTTAGTGGAATCTTCGAGCTGGATCTTAGTGGTGGTTTCGAAATGGTCATTTGTGTATGAGTATATCTGGATATTGTTGTTATATGTTCTGTAGACATATGCTGTGTAGAGCTGACTGTATATTTCTTTTATGGTATTTCCCTTGTTGTATTCCTTTGTGGTTTCAGGGTATCCTACTGGGTATTGTTATACTCACCCCTGAACAGGCTTTGCTCGCACATGTCATGTCTTGTGTAGATGAGCGAGCCTTTGACAGGATTCTAGGCGGACCGGGACCGGATGGTACTCAGTGAGATCAGACAGGCCGAGGTGTGTTCCTATAGCTATAGATTACAGTCCCAACACCTTTCTTTACAGGTTGGGCTTTGTTACAGACTCTCTTTTGGTGGGCTTGTACTTTTGGCTCAGGGTTTTACATTACTTTACTTTACCTTCCTGTCATACTCTATTGGTTGGGTTTTTAGTGTATGCATGCATTTTTCCTTTTTAGTAGTTTTTACTTTTCAGCTTTTTGGGCTTGGAGATGTGTGTGTGTGTACAGGTTTTTAGACAATGCCTCCCATGTTAGTAGCATGCCTACTCGGTGCTAGTCACCAGCCCTTGGCCTATTATAGGCGGGCTTGGGGAGTTGCATCTCGGGCCCCACTGGGATGGGTCGTGACATTTTTGATCTTGGATGCTTTGAGACTATCAAAATAACTCTAGGAGGCACTCATAAAGGCTTTCTTAAGACCTAAAGAATTTGAGTCTAAAGTTGCTGCTACTGAAGTATATCATGTAGAGAAAGATCTTGAAAAATGCCACACAATCATCTCTTTCATAGAGAAGGAAAAATATTCTATTATACAGGGACACATCAATCCTTTGTATGTATCTATAAGGATAAATGAAATTGATATTTGATGCACCTTCATTGAAAATTGCTCAGGATTCAACCTCATTCCAATATAAATTCTTATCCAACTGGGTTAAAATGAGTCCACTTTACCTCTCTTCTCTAACACTATAGGTTTATGAAAAGAAATAGAGAAATCCTCTTAGTGAAATAAAGATCAGGACTTAGTTTGAGGATCTCATATTTGACTCTGAATTCCTGGTTGTTCAGAAAGAAATGGCCTTCAATGTTTTTCTGGGAAGGACTTGGTCACATCATTATGTGACCATTAAATAATCATACCACCAATGCCTCAAATATTTTATTAATGGTAAAATTGGGACATTTCATGGTGATAAGGCCCCATTTAAGTACTATGAATCACAATACATTGATGCTGGATTTTATCTAAAGGAAGGTAAACAACCCATGATTGAAAATGTTCCTCGAATCAATGCCCATAATAGTTTTAAGATAACCCTGAATAATCCCTTAAAACAACTCAGTGAAGAGTATGTACTTCCCATCAATCAGATTGAAGAGGTGGGTCCAAATTTGGGTGCATATTTAAATAATTTCATGATATCAGTTATGAAAATTGAACCCGATAGTGCTGGATAAGTCATTTACTCTCCATACAGTGATGAAATACCAAGTGTAAATGTCATAATTCCATCCCCTAAGCTTCCAAAAATCACTACCTTGTTAGCTGGGTCATTAGATGTTGTCCATCACTGAGATAAAATGAAGATTCTCATTCTCTATCCCCTATCTCCCCCTAAAAGATATAGAAAGGCCTTGCATCATCAATCAGGTTGGAAGTAGTTACTCCACCTTCCAAATGTAAAAATAATGTATCCTCCCCTAACTCCAAAAAAATTTCCTCATTACCTACTTCCCTTAAGAACAAGGCAGAGATTGAAGAGGAGAAGGAGGAAGAGGAAGAGTAGGAAGACCTTAGGGATTTCCCTCTAGCATTTGTGGATGTTGTCTCTATCACCATTGATGAACATAGAGAAATAAATATGGGTACATAAAAAGATTCGTGAGCCACTTTGATCATTGTGACCTTGAATTCTGAAGAACAATATGTATACACCTCTTTCCTAAAACAATATTGGGATGTGTTCTCTTTTAATTACATAGAGATTCCAGGACTCTATCCTGAGGTGGAAACTCACCACTTGGGCTTTCTTAAAAACCATCAGGGATATAAATAGGCATCCAGAAGAACACGCCCGATTCAAGCCTCCAAAATTGATGTTGAAGTGGAAAATATTATCAGGTATGACTTCATCTAGGAAGTTCAGTATCTGAAATTTTTAGCTGACATCATCCTAGTAAATAAAAAGAATGGGTAAATCATAGTTTGCATTGACTTAAAAGATCTCAATCAGCACTATCTGAAATATGACTTCTTGATTCCAATCATAGAGGTACTAATTGATGAAATGGCTAGTTATCAAGCCCTATCCTTCATGGATGACTATTCATGGTACAACCAAATTTGGATGTACCAAGAAGATAAATAATACACCACCTTCAGGCCCCCAAGGAGTATTCAACTATTGTGTAATTCCCTTTGGATTAAAGAATGCTAGTGCCACATACCAACATGCCATGAATCACATATTCAAACCCTTCCTAGGGAATCTTGTATAATGCTACGTCGATGATCTAGTGGTTATGTACCAATATTATTTTGACCACTTGGATAATTTTGAAACCATCTTCAACAAAATATGACAGCATAGATCAAGGATAAACCCCTTGAAATTTGATTTTTGGGTAACCTCAGGAATGTTTATCATCTTTGATGTACACCATCATGGCATTAAAGTCAACCTTGAGAATACAAAAACTATCCTAAATATTTCACCACCTAGAAACCTCAGAGAGTTGAGGGGTTTATTGGGACACCTTTCCTATATTCATTTCTTTATAGCCAAACTCACAAGAAATTGTTTTCCCTTCACCAAGTTGATGAAGAAGGGGGTCTCATATCAGTGGAACAATGATTGTAAGAAATCATTCAAGAGTATTAAGAAATATCTTTTGAATCCATCAGTGATGATTCCACCTATTGAAGGGAATCCACTCATTTTGTATGTTTTAAACCTAGAGAGATCACTGGGTTCATTCATCACACAAAATAATGACACCAATAATTAAAACAACCTTCACTATCTTAGTCAAACCATGCTCGACACTAAGACTCATTATTCATATATTGAGAAGAGCTATATGGAGTTAATCTTCATAGTTCAGAAACTAAGGCACTAACTACAGTACCATGAGGTCCATTTTCTCTCTCATAATAACCCACTCAAATTTATCCTTATAAATCCTAGGTTGAAAGGACTTTTGAAATGGTGGATAGTTATTATGTAGCAGTTTGACATATAGTTTGTGCCTCAGAAAGCGGTGAAAGGCCAATCTATGGCATATTTTCTTGAAGAACACCCATCCGCAGAAACAACATTGTTAGATACTGAATTATATTATAAAGAGATATTTTGTAACGACCTGAACTTTTTAATTATATTTGTTTCCTAATTCAGTGTGTTATTTTATTTTATACTCAACAAAACTATATCGTTTAATTAATGAAGTGGGTATAATTAAAATGAGACCATTGGGTTTCGACTATTATATGACCGTTGGTCAATATGACCGTTGGTTAATATGACCATTGGAAACTATAATCTTAACATTTTGTTTTTATAAATACGGCTATCTTGGTTAATTAATACAGAAAGAAGATGGAATGACCTCATCTAGTAGACTCGAGCCATATGAAGCCCATCTGTCGGAACTTGGGAAGGAGGTAGCATCACTGGGATTTGTTTTGGACCAAGCCCAAGCCAAACTTCAACGTATGAAGCTTGAATGGAATCGCTTAAGGGAGAAGTTCAAGATGATAAAAATCACCACTCGGACAATGTTGTCCGAGCCACCCCAAGATTCTATCACCATAGCACACCTTACACTTAGGTCCTATTCTGGTGTTATAAGGGACTATGTAACGAGACCTTAGCTACTTTGTGTAATCCTTTTATATAAATAAAATTGTTATTGCTTATTATGGCCAAGTTTGTGAATTTAAAATATCCAGATAAATATAGGATGTGTATTATTGATGAATTTAGAAAAAGAAGTGTATTTTAAAATATTTTTGTATTCTTTAAATAATTAATAATGTGAAATGATTTTCAAGAAATGGTCTTCTATAGTTGTGTTTAGTAAGAAATTTAGAGTCTAATAAGATCAACTTGTTTTTTAGTGAATAGTAAAGTAGGAATAGTAACTTACCCATATGAATAGTAATGAATAGTAAATTGACCAAAAAATAGAAAATTCACCCATGAGCGTATAAATACATTTTATACATCTTAAAAGTGAAAAAAAAACGATCATAGTTTGAGTTTTGGTTTTTTTTGTAAGCCATAAATATTTTATTTACAATTTTATAATTAATTTTATAATTTAAAATGGAAATGTATTTTCATAAAATTTAATCATAAATTTTTACTTTATTTTCTTATTGGTATACGATATTTTTATGGGACCTTGATTACTTTTTTAAGGTGTTACAAAATAGGTTATAGTTTTAAAGTTGTATTTTTGGAATAAATAATGATTTTATTTAAAAATTAAATTAAATATATTTAGAAAATTATTTTCATAAATTGGAATTCATTTTTGAATTCAGAGCATAGATATTAGGTTAGGATGAATTTTTGGGATTTTTATGAAATAGTTGAATTTTCAGTGAATATTAGAAATGCAGTTTTGAGTTTCGGGTGTTTAATGACATCATTAATGATGTAATAATGATGTAAGACTTCTGGTAGACTTATGAATAGTGATATATTCTATGAGGTGTCCCAAGTGGCCAATACCATGGGAAAATACCATGGGTAAGCCCATGGGTTTTCAAATACCACCGATGAGGTGTCCCTTGGAAATTAATAATTTATTCACTCACTTTTCCTATAAATACCAAGACATTTCCCTCATTCATTTCATTACAAAATCATCCTCAATGAAGTTATGGTCTCCTTACATCCCAAGGAGTCCTACCAAGGTTCCCTCAAGCCTCTCAAGGTCCTGACCTTCAAGCTTTCGAAGTTACTCTTCAAGGTAAGGGATCCTTTCACCCTTCTCTTTTAAGTCATGACTTCCTTTATGTCGTGTCTTCTAATTTACATATATTTATGTTTAGGGTATGTTCTTATATGTTCTCATTACTTTCCATACCATGATCTTATTAAGTACCCATACTTTATTATGAATTATTTATGAGTGTGTGACCCTTTTCCCCTCTCTTTTAAATGTTTTCTAAAACCATGTTATATAGCCGTTATGCTACATAAATTTCATCTCAAAATTTCTATCTCTTTATCTCAAGAAATTCTATTGTTTATTTATGTGAATACCCAGACTTATTTCGTTTTTATGGGTGTTCATAAATATATAAAAATGATATATTTTATTCTTGAATTGACATACATATAACCCTCACTCCCTTTACACGGGTTATAAATGACATAATAATCTATTTTTTTAAGATCTTTTTAAACGTCAGGATTTTGAAATGAAACCCATTTCTTTTAATCTCTATGGGTTATTTATGAAATGTTTGATTATGATCTATGTGGATCACATGAATGTAAATACATATTAAGGGTGCACCCTGATAGCACTCCAATTCATTGGGTAAATAATTAATATCTAGAGATGACAAGTTTCACGATACCTTGGTGAATAACCTTGATAATTTTTATGACACATTGGGGATAAACCTTGGTGATATGTTTATGAATGTCTAAATGAAATGTTTTAGCCACATATTCAAGTTATGATTCAATTAATTTTTATTATTATATTCCTATTCTTCTATTTCTCATGACTTTATGACTTTTATCAGGTTCTTGTTAATATTGCTCAAGATCACATGTCAACTGTTTCACTTGTTTTCCTTACTGAGCCTTCTACTCACCCTTTCCTTTGATGTATGTCTCTAGGTTATGATATACAGTAATCGTACATAGTATTAACCTATTATGAAGCCTTAAAAGTGTATTAGAATGATATTTTATGTTGTTTTCATGTATTATGTTCCTGATTTCCAAGACACTAGACTTTAAAGATCCTCTGTTTGTAAAATGTAATGAAAAGTTATGTAATAAAAAGTAGGGATTCCATAGTTGGTATCAAATTATAGTTTAGTTATTTATGGAAATTAGGCTATTAAATATTTAGTAATAATCCTATAGAAAAGCTTAAATATAGGAAAACTTCCTAGTATTTTGGTGTGTATTAAGTAAGTGGTTTATCAAGAAAATACATCCCTATCTAGATATGAGTACGTAGAGGCGGCTCTGGCACAGAGGTACCTAGGAGTGAAAACTCCAACAAGGAGTTTAGGTCTTGACCTGAGGTATCATGGTACACGACAACGGGCCTTTATGCACTATTTTTTATGACACTCCTGGGGGATATGTTTGGTTAATCATAAGCTTTTTATGAATCATTATGAAGGATTTGTAGAGAAATGTAATTGTTTAAAGAAGTTTTAAGACATAAATCCTTTATAGTTAAAAGATTCATAAATGAAATAAGTTTCTCACTAAGGTTTTATTATTTTAGAAATGGTAGGAAATAGGAGGAACCGTTAAAATGGTGACCGCAATGGACCATGCGCTGATGGCCCTCTGATGGAAGCTGGAATGGAAACATTCATGCGAATGATGAACCAACTGACTCAAGTTATGGGAAATAACTTGAATCAAGATGAGAGACCAATATAACTACCAAGGGAACAACATTTTCTTGAGTCCTTTATGTTTCAATGACCACAAACCTTTAGTGGATCAACCAACCCATTGATTTCTGAACTGTGGATCAGCTCTATAGAGAAGATCTTTTCTGTGCTCCACTATTCAAATCAAGAGAAGGTCACCCTGGCTGTCTATCATTTAGAAGGAGAAGCTGATCAGTGGTGGGAACTGATTAAAAACACAAGGAAAAGAGTGGAAGTTGAATCTATGGAGTGTGAAGAGTTCAGAGGGATCTTTTTTATTAAGTATTTCCCTCGTTCCATGAGAACAAGAATGGAGAAGGAGTTTCTCAAGCTGAAGAAGAAGGAGAACGAATCTGTCAGAAGCTATGAGATAAACTTCACCCGGATTTCATGTTACACCTATAGATTTTTCATGGATTCAAATGGAAAGGTTGATAGATTCTTTGGTGGACTGATACCTCATCTGCAGAAAAATCTAGCCAACTGAGATTATGACAGCTATGAGGAGATCGTGAGAAGTGCAATGAAAGTCGAACTGGAGTTTGGTGAGATGCAGTGGTCTCATAAATCCAATGACAAAAAGAGATCAATGGATCCAAGATTAGGGAGGATCTTTGATCAAGGAATAGGAGAAAAGAAAGTGCAACGTCCCATGTGTAATAAATGTGGTAAGAAGCATTTGGGGAACTGCTTTCCCAGGAGCGGGAAATGCTACAAGTGTGGAAGAGATGACCATATTGCGAGGAATTGTCGTAGTGAGGTGAAACCTCAACTTCCAAACACAAACGATAAGGGGAAGATGGTGCAGGACCTACCTGATGTTCTGTTCTTTAAGTGTGTAAAACTTGGTAACTTTTAAAATCACTGTCCAAATCCGTGGGCAGTGGAGGGGAACCACCATCAGCCTCAGCAAAGGACAAGGTAGCAAGGTCGTAATTTTTCTATCATGACAGCTGAAGTTGAAGCTCCAAATGATGTGGTAGTAGGAACTCTTGTTGTTCTCTCCAATCTAGCAAGTACTTTGTTTGATTATGGTTCTACACATTCCATTATTTCCTCTAAGTTTGCAAAGAATTTAGAATAAACTCCTGATTTTCTAAAAGTAGAGTTATCAGTCAAGACTCCTGGTGGGATTATCCAAGCATCATCAGTGTTTAGAAACTCTAGTATTTAATTTGGTGAGCACAATATTATCACAAATATAGTAGTCATTCACATGCTAGAATTCGACATTATATTAGGGATAGACTGGCACTCAAAGTATAATTCTAGGATCAAATGCAGAAGTAAGGAAATCTCAGTAGTTTTGAATAGAAAACCTATAGTTATCTTCTAAGGAGAGATATCTCAACCTGATTTTTGTCTAGAAGAACCTATTATATCCTTCTTTATAGAATTGATCGGTGAAGAAGAAGAAGTAAATGAGAGTTTTAGGATAGTAAATTTACCCATCATCCAAGAATACATTGATGTATTTCCTAAGGAGTTTCCTAGACCTCCCCCAGAAAGAGAGTTAGAGTTCTATATTGAACTCGTACCTGGATCTCATCTAATATCAAAGACCCTGTATAGGATGGATAATGTGGAGTTTGAGGAATTAAAGAAACAACTCCAAGATCTTTTGGATGAGGGGTTTATCTGACCAAGTGTGTCTCCTTGGGGAGCACCCGTTCTCTTCATGAAGAAGAAGGATTAATCGATGTGACTATGCATTGATTATAGAGAAATTAACGGGATCCCAGTAAAGAAAAAAATACCCTCTTCCAAGAATTGATGACTTATTTGACCAACTTTGTGGGGGTTAATTCTTCTCTAAGATTGATCTTCGATCTGGTTATCATCAATTGAGGGTGAAGAAAGAAGATATTCAAAAAATTGCCTTCTGATCAAGATATAGGCATTATGAGTTTGTTGTTATGCCTTTTGGACTGACTAATGCACCTACTATCTTTATGTATTTGATGAATAGAGTCTTTAAAGACTACCTTGATAACTTTGTGGTAGTTTTTATTGATGACATTCTGATATATTACAAAATTCGTGAGGATCATGAGGATCATCTAAGGGTTATTTTTCAAACTATACGGAAGGAGATACTTTTTAGAAAGTTTAGTAAATTTGAATTCTGGTTACAACAAGTTTCTTTCTTGGGGAACATTGTTACCAATGAAGGAATCACAATTGACCCTGCAAAGACAAAAGTTGTTGAGGGGTGGCCTCAACCTATAATAATAACTGAGATTCACAGTTTCCTTGGATTAACAGGATATTATAGGAGGTTTGTGAAATTTTTTTCATGACTTTCTAATCCATTAACCAAGTTAACTCGAAAAGGGGTCAAGTTAATCTAGAAAAAGGAGTGTGAGGAAAGATTCCAAGAGCTGAAGAATAGATTGGTTATTGAACCTCTGTTAACTCTTCCCTCAAGTGGAGAAGGATTTATTATTTTTAGCGATGCATCTCTGAAAGGGATTGGGTGCATCCTAATGAAAAATGAAAAGGCCATTGATTATGCATCTCAACAGTTGAAGACTCATGAGTAGAACTATGCTATGCATGATCTGGAGCTGGATGTGCTTGTTTTTGCTCTGAAGATATGGAGGCACTATCTTTATGGGGAGAAATGTGATATATACATAGACCATCAAAGTTTGAAGTATATTTTCACACAAAAGGAATTGAACATGAGAAAAAGGATATGGTTGGAACTCTTTAAAGACTATGATTATTTAATTCATTATTATCCCAGAAGAGAAAACAAAGTCACTGATGCAGTAAGAAAGAGAGACCCAGTTGTTCTATCCATTATGAGGATTCAAAGAGATCCTTTGATCAATGAACTTGTAAAACTAGACATGGGAATTATAAAGGAAGGTACATCATCAACCCTAACCCAAATGATTTCTCAACTGTCACTACTAGAGAAGATCAAGAAATATCAGAAAGAATATCCTTTATTATAGAAGAAGTTTGAGGATTTGAAGGATGGGAAGTTTCCCGAGTTCAGTACTGATCAAGAAGGTGTACTAAAATTTCATACAAGACTATGTGTTCCATATATTCAGGAAATAAAGAAGGAGATGATGGATGAAGCTCATAGCTCTACTTTCTCTATACATCCTGGTATCAAAAAAATGTATAGGGACCTTTGTGATCATTATTTTTGGGATAATATGAAAAGGGAGATTGCTGACCACACTTCAAGGTGCCTGATATGTCAGCAAGTGAAGGTTGAGAGACAACTTCCTAAAGGGGAATTGAAACCACTACCCATACCAACATGGAAGTGGGACAATATAACTATGGACTTCTTCACTGGTCTCCCAAGAACTTCCAAATGAAATAATGCGATATGGGTTATTGTGGACTGTCTCACCAAGACTGCCCATTTTATCTCAATTCAGGAAGATTTATCTCTTGATCAAATTCCCAGGATTTACGTGAAGGAAGTGGTAAGGCTGCATGGAGTTTCAATTTCTATCGTATCTGATCATGATAGAAGGTTCACATCAAAATTCTGGAGAAGTCTTCAACAAGCTCTATGCACTGAATTTAATTTCAGTACGACCTATCACTGCCAAACTGATGGCCAATCTGAAAGGACTATTCAAACACTTGAGGACATGCTGAGAACTTTCTCAATGGAATTTAAAGGTGGATGGGATCAACATCTCTCTTTAGTTGAGTTCTCTTACAACAACAGCTTCCACTCGAGCATTCAAATGGCACCCTATGAAGCTCTATATGGGAAGCGATGTAGAACTCCTACTTTTTTGGATGAAGCTAGTGAGAGAAATCTTCTTGGGCCTAATCTTGTGCAAGAGATGATAGAAATGGTCCATTCCATCCAACAACACATTAAGGATGCTCAGATTCGGCAAAAGAACTATGCCGACAACTGTCGAAGGGACTTGGAGTTTGATGTTGGTGACAAAGTCTTTCTTCGGATTTCACCTTGGAATAGAGTCATGAGGTTTGGGAAGAAATGGAAGCTTAGCCCTAGGTACATTGGCCCCTATGAAATCCTTGATCGTGTGGGAGAAGTGGCCTATCAGCTTGCACTTCCTCCAAATCTAGCACAAGTTCATGAGTTCTTCCACGTATCCCTCTTGAGGAAGTACATACTTGACCCTTCACATGTACTAAATCCAGAGGTGATACAACTAGAACATGACCTCTCTTATGAGGAGCAGCTGGTGGAGATCTTGGATCATAGAGACAAGGTTCTACGTGACAAGAATACCCACCTTGTTAAGGTATTATGGAGGAACCACAAAAATGAATAAGCCACATGGGAACCAGATGAGTCTATAAGGAAGAAGTACCCACACCTGTTCTCTTCAGAGGGTACAAGTTAAAATTTCAGGGATAAAATTTCTTAAGGGGGGAAGAATGTAACAACCCGAAATTTTTAATTATATTTTTTTCCTGATTTTGTGTGTTATTTTATTTTATACTAAAAAAATACATCCTTTAATTAATGAAGTGGTAATAATTAAAATGAAACCATTGGGTTTTGACTGTTATATGACCGTTGGTCAATATGACCGTTGGAAACTATAATCTTAACGTTTCATTTTTATAAATACGGTTATCTTGGTTAATTAATACAGAAAGAAGATTGAATGGCCTCATCTGGTAGACTCGAGCCATATGAAGCCCATATGTCAGAACTTGGGAAGGAGGTAGCATCACTGGGCTTTGCTCTAGACCAAGCCCAAGAGGAACTTCAACGTATGAAGCTTGAACGGAATCGACTAAGGTAGAAGTTCAAGATGATAAAAATCACCACTTGGGCAATGTTGTCTGATCCACCTCAAGATTCTATCACCATAGCACACCATACACTTAGGTCCTATGCTGGTGTTATAAGGGGCTATGTAATGAGACCTTAGCTACTTTGTGTGATCCTTTTATATAAATAAAATTTTTATTTCTTATTATGGCCAAGTTTGTGAATTTAAAATATCCAAATAAATATAGGATCTGTATTATTGATGAATTTAGGAAAGAAATCATATTTTAAAATATTTTTGTATTCTTTAAATAATTAATAATGTGAAATGATTTTCAAGAAATGGTCTTCTACAGTTGTGTTGAGTAAGAAATTTAGAGTCTAATAAGATCAATTTGGGTTTTAGTGAATAGTAAAGTTGGAATAGTAACTTAACTATATGAATAGTAATGAATAGTAAATTGACCAAAAAAATAGAAACTTCACCCATGAGTGTATAAATACATTTTAGACATCTTAAAAGTGAAAAAAAAACGATCATAGTTTGAGTTTTGGTTTTTTTTTACGCCATAAAAATTTTATTTACAATTTTATAATTAATTTAATAATTTAAAATGGAAATGTATTTTAATAAAATTTAATAATAAATTGTTACTTTATTTTCTTATGGTTATATGATATTTTTATGGGACCTTGATTACTTTTTAAGGTGTTACAGAATGGGTTATAATTTTAAAGTTGTATTTTTGGAATAAATAATGATTTTATTTAAAAATTAAATTAAAAATATTTAGAAAATTATTTTCATAAAATGTAATTCATTTTTGAATTCATAGCATCGATATTAGGTTAGGATGAATTTTTGGGATTTTTCTGAAATAGTTGAATTTTCGGTGAATAGTAAAAATGCAGTTTTGAATTTTGGGTGTTTCATGACATCATTAATGATGTAAGATTTCTGGTCGACTTATGAATAGTGATATATCCTATGAGGTGTCCCAATTGGACAATACCATGGGAAAATTCCATGGGCAAGCCCATGGTTTTGCAAATACTACCGATAAGGTGTCCATTGGAAATTAATAATTTATTCACTCACTTTTCCTATAAATACCAAGCCATTTACCTCATTCATTTCATTCAAAAATCATCCTCAACGAAGTTCTGGTCTCCTTACCTCCCAATGAGTTCTCCCAAGGTTCCCTCATGCCTCTCAAGGTCCCGACCTTCAAGCTTTCGAAGTTACTCTTCAAGGTAAGGGATCCTTTCACCCTCCTCTTTTAAGTCATGACTTCCTTTATGTTGTGTCTTCTAATTTCCATCTCTTTATGTTGAGAGTATGTTCTTATATGTTCTCATTACTATCAATTTCATGTATAATTGTTGATATACCCTTTATTCTCTCATCAATTTGTTTTCTGAATTTTTAAGTGATGTCGTTTGGATGCCGAATTTCTCGTCAAAGAAATCACATCTTCTCTTTTATTTCATGTTTCCTTTTCATGTGGTATTTCATTCAAATATCCATACCATGGTCTTATTCAGTACACATACTGTATTATGAATTATTTATGAGTGGGTGACCCTTGTCCCCTCTCTTTTAAATGTTTTCTAAAACCATGTTATATAGCCGTTATGCTGTAGAAATTTCATCTCAAAATTTCTATCTCTTTCTCTCAAGAAATTCTATTGTTTATTTATGTGAATACCCAGACTTATTTCGTTTCTATGGGTGTTAATAAATATATAAAAATGATATATTTGATTATGTAATTGACATATATATAACCCTCACTCCCTTTCCATGGGTTATAAATGACATAATAATCTTTTTTAAGCACTTTTTAAACGTCATGATTTTGAAATGAAACCCATTTCTTTTAATCTCTATGGGTTATTTATGAAATGTTTGAATATGATATATGTGGATCACATGAAATTAAATACATATTAAGGGTGTTCCCTGATAGCGCTCCAATGCATTGGGTAAAGAATTAATCTCTAGAGATGACAAGTTTCACGATACCTTGGTGAATAACCTTGGTAATATTTATGACACCTCGGGGATAAACCTTGGTGATATGTTCATGAATGTCTAAATGAAATGTTGTAGCCATATATTCAAGTTAGGATTCAAGTAATTTTTATTATGATATTCCTATTCTTCCATTGTTCATTCCTTTATGATTATCATGTTCTTGTTAATATTGCTCAAGATCACATGTCAACTGTTTCACTTGTTTTCCTTACTGAGCCTTCTGCTCACGCTTTCCTTTGATGTATGTCTCTAGGTTATGAGATGTAGTAATTTTACATAGGACGAACCTATGATGAATCCTTACAAGTGTATTAGAAGTATGTTTTATGTTTTTTTCATGTATTATGTTCCTGATTTCCAAGACACTAGACTTTAAAGATCCTCTGTTTGTAAAATGTAATGAAAAGTTATGTAATAAAAAGGCGGGATGCACTACGGCAAAAAAGGCATTTAGCGGCGGTTTTGAAAAACCGCCGCTAAATCGTGCGTCGGGAAACTATTTCGCGGCGGTTTTCAAAACCGTCGCAGAACGTTTCGCGGCGGTTTAAACTGCCGCTAAATGATTTAGCGGCGGTTTTTTTATTTTTTTATTTTTGTTATTTTTGTTATTTTTGTTATTTTTTTTATTTTTGTTATTTTTGTTATTTTTGTTATTTTTAATTTTATATATTTATTTATATATATATATATATATATATATTTCTATATATATTTATATATATATATATATATATATTTATTTATTTATTTATATATTTATTTATATATTGCATATTTTTCAAAGACTTTACCACTCCAGCAAGCTCGCCATGTGGTTAATAAACAGAATTTAATATTCTTATATATATTAATTGAAAAAATAGATAATACATAAATAATAAATATAAACTCAATAATAATAAATAATAAATAATAAATAATAAATAATAAATAAGGAATAATAAATATAAATAATAAATAATAAATAAATATAAATAATAAATAATAAATAAATATAAATAATAAATAATAAATAATAAACAATAAATAATAAATAATAAATAATAAATAATAACTAATAAATAATAAATAATAAATAAATATAAATAATAAATAATAAAAAAATATAAATAATAAATAATAAATAATAAATAAATATAAATAATAAATAATAAATAATAAATAATAACTAATAAATAATAACAATAAATAAATATAAATAATAAATAATAAATAATAAATAAAAAATAAAAAATAAAAAATAAAAAATAAAAAATAAAAAATAAAAAATAAAAAATAAAAAATTATAAATAATAATAAATAATAAATAAATATAAATATTAAATAATAAATAAATATAAATAATAAATAATAAATAAATATAAATAATAAGTAAATATAAATAATAAATATAAATAATAAATAATAAATAATAACTAATAAATAAATATAAATAATAAATAATAAATAATAAATAATTAATAAATATAAATAATAAATAATAAATAGAAAATAATAAATAATAAATAAATATAAATAATAAATAATAAATAATAAATAATAAATAATAAATAAATATAAATAATAAATAATAAGTAATAAATAATAAATAATAAATACATATAAATAATAAATAATAAATATAAATAATAAATAAATATAAATAATAAATAATAAATAAATATAAATAATAAATAATAAATAATAAATAATAAATAAATATAAATAATAAATAATAAATAATAAATAAATATAAATAATAAATAAATATAAATAAATATAAATAATAAATAAATATAAATAATAAATGAATATAAATAATAAATAATAAATAATAAATAAATATAAATAATAAATAATAATAAATAATAAATAAATATAAATAATAAATAAATAATAAATAATAAATAAATAAAAATAATAAATAATAAATAATAAATAATAAATAAATATAAATAATAAATAATAAATAAATATAAATAATAAATAATAAATAATAAATAATAAATAAATAATAAATAAATAATAAATAATAAATAAATAATAAATAAATAATAAATAAATAATAAATAATAAATAATAAATAAATATAAATAAATATAAATAATAAATAAATATAAATAATAAATAAATATAAATAATAAATAATAAATAAAAATAAATAATGAATAAATATAAATAATAAATAATAAATAATAAATAAATATAAATAATAAATAATAAATAAATATAAATAATAAATAATAAATAATAAATAATAAATAAATATAAATAATAAATAATAAATAATAAATAATAAATAATAAATATAAATAATAAATAAATTTAAATAATAAACAATAAATAATAAATATATATAAATAATAAATATAAATAATAAATAATAAATAATAAATAATAAATAATAAATAATAGATAAATAATAAATAATAAATAAATAATAAATAAATATAAATAATTAATAATAAATAAATATAAATAATAAATAATAAATAATAAATAATAAATAAATATAAATAATAAATAATAAATAATAAATAATAAATAATAAATAATAAATAAATAATAAATAAATAATAAATAATAAATAAATATAAATAATAAAAATAAATAATAAATAAATTTAAATAATAAATAATAAATAATAAATAAATATAAAAAAAATAAATAAATATAAATAGTAAATAATAAATAATAAATAAATATAAATAAAAAATAAATATAAATAAAAAATAAAAAATAAATATAAATAATAAATAATAAATAAATATAAATAATAAATAATAAATAAATATAAATAAATATAAATAATAAATAAATATAAATAATAAATAAATATAAATAATAAATAAATATAAATACTAAATAATAAATAATAAATAAAAATAAATAATAAATAAAAATAAATAATAAATAAATATAAATAATAAATAATAAATAATAAATAAATATAAATAATAAATAATAAATAAATATAAATAATAAATAATAAATAATAAATAATAAATAAATATAAATAATAAATAATAAATAATAAATAATAAATAATAAATAATAAATAATTATAAATAATAAATAATAAATATAAATAATAAATAAATATAAATAATAAATAATAAATAAATATAAATAATAAATATAAATAATAAATAATAAATAATAAATAATAAATAATAACTAATAAATAAATATAAATATAAATAATAAATAATAAATAATAAATAATAAATAATAAATAAATATAAATAATAAATAATAAATAATAAATAATAAATAAATAATAAATAATAAATAATAAATAAATATAAATAATAAATAATAAATAAATATAAATAATAAATAAATATAAATATAAATAATAAATAAATATAAATAAATATAAATAATAAATAAATATAAATAATAAATAAATATAAATAATAAATAATAAATAATAAATAAATATAAATAATAAATAAAAATGAATATAAATAAATATAAATAATAAATAATAAATAATAAATAATAAATAATAATAAATAATAAATAAAAATAAATAATAAATAAATATAAATAATAAATAATAACTAATAACTAATAAATAATAAATAAATATAAATAATAAATAATAACTAATAAATAATAAATAATAAATAATAAATAATAAATAATAAATAATAAATAACCAGTTACAAATAATAGATAATAAATAAATTAATGTATATTATAAATAATAAATAATAAATAATAAAGGAAACACATGAAAAAGTATGAAAAGACGTGATAAGGGATGAAAAATCATGAAAACGCATGAAAAAGGATGGAGTAGCATATGAAGAATGAGGCATTAGAAAAAATGAGAACGCATGAAAACTCGTGACAACTCTGAAAAAATCCTTAATAATTCAACGTAATCATCATAATAACCCATAAAAAACCATTGATAAAGATAAAAAGTCATGGAAACCCAAATAAACCTTAATAAATGGAGCTACCGTTAAAACCTGTCAAAACGGTCATAAAGAGACAAAAACATTGGACTCACATTAACGGAGATAAATTATGATCCGAGAGTCCGTTTTAGATCCGCGACCTGTCAAATCAAAGATCCTGAAACGCTCTTCAACCTGAAAGGTGGAAGAGTCTGAATGGACAGACGGATCAGAATTTATGACCATTTAAAAAAAACTGACGGAGAACGGGTGCTAGAAACGAGACATTGAAAAACATAACAAACCTGATACCCACTAAAAATTCCATAACATATGATCTAGGAGTGCATGTGGGTGCCGCGACTAGTCAAACTGAAGCTCATGGAACGAGCTATGATCTGGAAGGTGGAGGAGGCCGAACTGACACGCGGATCAAAAGTTAGGTCGGTTTGAAGACAAGTTCGACGGGACACCGGTGACGGAAATGGGGTTTTGGAGGCATTCGGAGGAGTTTTTGGGGTCGAAAAACACGACAGAAGCTTACTTGTCGTTATTTAGTGCGTATATCTCTTCGCTGGCTTCGATTTGATATGTGGTAGAGCCCAAACGGACACCCGAAGCGAAAGTTATGGCCGTTTGAAGTTGGAGAACTTTTTTCAACTTTTTTATAACTCTAATATCTTCCATAGCACACCTTACACTTAGGTCCTTTGCTGGTGTTATAAGGGACTATCTAACGAGACCTTAGCTACTTTGTGTAATCCTTTTATATAAATAAAATTGTTATTTCTTATTATGGCCAAGTTTGTGAATTTAAAATATTCAGATAAATATAGGATGTGTATTATTGATGAATTTAGAAAAAGAAGTGTATTTTAAAATATTTTTGTATTCTTTAAATAATTAATAATGTGAAATGATTTTTCAAGAAATGGTCTTCTACAGTTGTGTTTAGTAAGAAATTTAGAGTCTAATAAGATCAACTTGTTTTTTAGTGAATAGTAAAGTAGGAATAGTAACTTACCCATAT
Organism: Viscum album; assembly: GCA_963277665.1. Classification (NCBI taxonomy): domain Eukaryota; kingdom Viridiplantae; phylum Streptophyta; class Magnoliopsida; order Santalales; family Viscaceae; genus Viscum; species Viscum album. Next base: position 1,625,863,563 of record OY728122.1, read on the forward strand.
GAATAGTAATGAATAGTAAATTGACCAAAAAATAGAAAATTCACCCATGAGTGTATAAATACATTTTATACATCTTAAAAGTGAAAAAAAAACGATCATAGTCTGAGTTTTGGTTTTTTTTGTACGCCATAAATATTTTATTTACAATTTTATAATTAATTTTATAATTTAAAATGGAAATGTATTTTCATAAAATTTAATCATAAATTTTTACTTTATTGTCTTATGGGTATACGATATTTTTATGGGACCTTGATTACTTTTTTAAGGTGTTACAAAATAGGTTATAGTTTTAAAGTTGTATTTTTGGAATAAATAATGATTTTATTTAAAAATTAAATTAAAAATATTTAGAAAATTATTTTCATAAAGTGGACTTCATTTTTGAATTCAGAGCATAGATATTAGGTTAGGATGAATTTTTGGGATTTTTATGAAATAGTTGAATTTTCAGTGAATAGTAGAAATGTAGTTTTGAGTTTCAGGTGTTTAATGACATCATTAATGATGTAATAATGATGTAAGATTTCTGGTAGACTTATGAATAGTGATATATTCTATGAGGTGTCCCAAGTGGCCAATACCATGGGAAAATACCATGGGTAAGCCCATGGGTTTTCAAATACCACCGATGAGGTGTCCCTTGGAAATTAATAATTTATTCACTCACTTTTCCTATAAATACCAAGACATTTCCCTCATTCATTTCATTAAAAAATCATCCTCAATGAAGTTATGGTCTCCTTACCTCCCAAGGAGTCCTACCAAGGTTCCCTCAAGCCTCTCAAGGTCCTGACCTTCAAGCTTTCGAAGTTACTCTTCAAGGTAAGAGATCCTTTCACCCTTCTCTTTTAAGTCATGACTTCCTTTATGTCGTGTCTTCTAATTTACATATCATTATGTTTAGGGTATGTTCTTATATTTTCTCATCACTTTCCATTTCATGTCTATTTTTTGAGAGACCCTTTCCTCTCTCATCAATTTGTTTTCTGAATTTTTAAGTGACGCCGTTAGGCTGCCGAATTTCTCGTCAAAGAAATGACATCTTCTCTTTTCTTTCATGTTTCCTTTTCATGTGGTATGTCATTCAAATATCCATACCATGATCTTATTAAGTACCCATACTTTATTATAAATTATTTATGAGTGTGTGACCCTTGTCTCCTCTCTTTTAAATGTTTTCTAAAACCATGTTATATAGCCGTTATGCTACATAAATTTCATCTCAAAATTTCTATCTCTTTATCTCAAGAAATTCTATTGTTTATTTATGTGAATACCCAGACTTATTTCGTTTCTATGGGTGTTCATAAATATATTAAAATGATATATTTTATTCTTGAATTGACATTCATATAACCCTCACTCCCTTTCCATGGGTTATAAATGACATAATAATCTATTTTTTAAAGATCTTTTTAAACGTTAGGATTTTGAAATGAAACCCATTTCTTTTATTCTCTATGGGTTATTTATGAAATGTTTGATTATGATCTATGTGGATCACATTAAAGTAAATACATATTAAGGGTTCACCCTGATAGAACTCCAATTCATTGGGTAAATAATTAATATCTAGAGATGACAAGTTTCACGATACCTTGGTGAATAACCTTGGTAATTTTTATGACACATCGGGGATAAACCTTGGTGATATGTTCATGAATGTCTAAATGAAATGTTTTAGCAACATATTCAAGTTATGATTCAATTAATTTTTATTATTATATTCCTATTCTTCCATTTCTCATGACTTTATGACTTTTATTAGGTTCTTGTTAATATTGCTCAAGATCACATGTCAACTGTTTCACTTGTTTTCCTTACTGAGCCTTATACTCACCCTTTCCTTTGATGTATGTCTCTAGGTTATGATATATAGTAATCGTACATAGTATTAACCTATGATGAAGCCTTAAAAGTGTATTAGAATGATTTTTTATGTTTTTTTCATGTATTATGTTCCTGATTTCCAAGACAGTAGACTTTAAAGATCCTCTGTTTGTAAAATGTAATGAAAAGTTATGTAATAAAAAGTAGGGATGCCATAGTTGGTATCAAATTATAGTTTAGTTATTTATGGAAATTATGATATGAAATATTTAGGAATAATCCTATAGAAAAGCTTAAATATAGGAAAACTTCCTAGTATTTTGGTGTGTATTAAGTAAGTGGTTTATCAAGAAAATACATCCCTATCTAGATATGAGCAGGTAGAGGCGGCTCTGGCACAGAGGTACCTAGGAGTGAAAACTCCAACAAGGAGTTTAGGTCTTGACCTGGGGTATCATGGTACACGAAAACGGGCCTTGATGTACTATTGTTTATGACACTCCTGGGAGATATGTTTGGTTATTCATAAGCTTTTTATGAATTATTATGAAGGATTTGTAGAGAAATGTAATTGTTTAAAGAAGTTTTAAGACATAAATCCTTTATAGTTAAATGATTCATAAATGAAATAAGTTTCTCACTAAGGTTTTATTATTTTAGAAATGGTAGGAAATAGGAGGAACCGTGAAAATGGTGACCGCAATGGACCATGCGCTGATGGCCCTCTGATGGAAGCCGGAATGGAAACATTCATCCGAATGATGAACCAACTGACTCAAGTTATGGGAAATAACTTGAATCAAGCTGAGAGACCAATATCACTACCAAGGGAACAAAATTTTCTTGAGTCCTTTATGTTTCAATGACCACCAACCTTTAGTGGATCGACAGACCCATTGATTGCTGAACTGTGGATCAGATCTACAGACAAGATCTTTTCTGTGCTCCACTATTCAAATCAAGAGAAGGTCACCCTGGATGTCTATCATTTAGAAGGAGAAGCTAATCAGTTGTGGGAAATGATTAAAAACACAAGGAAAAGAGTGTAAGTTGAAACTATGGAGTGTGAAGAGTTCATAGGGATCTTTTTTATTAAGTATTTCCCTCGTTCCATGAGAACAAGAATGGAGAAGGAGTTTCTCAAGCTGAAGCAGAAGGAGAACGAATCTGTTAGAAGCTATGAGATGAACTTCACCCAGATTTCATGTTACACCTCTAGATTTTTCATGGATTCAAATGGAAAGGTTGATAGATTCTTTGGTGGACTCAGACCTCATCTGCAGAAGAATCTAGCCAACTGAGATTATGACAGCTATGAGGAGATCGTGAGAAGTGCAATGAAAGTCGAACTGGAGTTTGGTGAGATGCAGTGGTCTCATAAATCCAATGACAAAAAGAGATCAATGGATCCAAGATTAGGGAGGATCTTTGATCAAGGAATAGGAGAAAAGAAAGTGCAACGTCCCATGTGTAATAAATGTGGTAAGAAGCATTTGGGGAACTGCTTGCTCAGGAGAGGGAAATGCTACAAGTGTGGAAGAGATGACCATATTGCGAGGATTTGTCGTAGTGAGGTGAAACCTCAACTTCCAAACACTAACGATAAGGGGAAGATGGTGCAGGACCTACCTGATGTTCTGTGCTTTAAGTGTGTAAAACTTGGGAACTTTTCCAATCACTGTCCAAATCCGAGGGCAGTGGAGGGGAACCACCATCAGCCTCAGTAAAGGACAAGGTAGCAAGGTCGTAATTTTTCTATCATGATAGCTGAAGTTGAAGCTCCAAATGATGTGGTAGTAGGAACTCTTGTTGTTCTCTCCAATCTAGCAAGTACTTTTTTTTGATTATGGTTCTACGCATTCCTTTATTTCCTCTAAGTTTGCAAAGAATTTAGAATAAACTCCTGATTTTCTAAAAGTAGAGTTATCAGTCAAGACTCCTGGTGGGATTATCCAAGCATCATCAGTGTTTAGAAACTCTAGTATTTAATTTGGTGAGAACAATATTATCACAAATATAGTAGTCATTCACATTCTAGAATTCGACATTATATTAGGGATAAAATGTCTCTCAAAGTATAATTCTAGGATCAAATGCAGAAGTAAGGAAATATCAGTAGTTTTGAATGGAAAACCTATAGTTATCTTCCAAGGAGAGATATCTCAACCTGATTTTTGTCTAGAAGAACCTCTTATATCCTTCTTTATAGAATTGATCGGTGAATAAGAAGAAGTAAATGAGAGTTTGAGGATAGGAAATTTACCCATCATACAAGAATACATTGATGTATTTCCTAAGGAGTTTCCTAGACCTCCCCCAGAAAGAGAGTTAGAGTTCTATATTGAACTCGTACCTGGATCTCATCTAATATCAAAGACCCTATATAGGATGGATAATGTGGAGTTGGAGGAATTAAAGAAACAACTCCAAGATCTTTTGGATAAGGGGTTTATCTGACCAAGTGTGTCTCCTTGGGGAGCACCCGTTCATTCGTGAAGAAGAAGGATGGATCAATGCGACTATGCATTGATTATTAAAAAATTAACGGGATCCCAGTAAAGAAAAAAATACCCTCTTCCAAGAATTGATGACTTATTTGACCAACTTTGTGGGGATTAATTCTTCTCTAAGATTTATCTTCGATCTGGTTATCATCAATTGAGGGTGAAGAAAGAATATATTCCAAAAATTGCCTTCTGATCAAGATATAGGAATTATGAGTTTGTTTTTATGCCTTTTGGACTGACTAATGCACCTAGTATCTTTATGTATTTGATGAATAGAGTCTTTAAAGACTACCTTGATAACTTTGTGGTAGTTTTTATTGATGACATTCTAATATATTCCAAAAGTCGTGAGGATCATGAGGATCATCTAAGGGTTATTTTTCAAACTCTACGGAAGGAGAGACTTTTTAGAAAGTTTAGTAAATTTGAATTCTGGTTACAACAAGTTTCTTTCTTGGGGAACATTGTTACCAATGATGGAATCACAATTGACCCTGCAAAGACAAAAGTTGTAGAGGGGTGGCCTCAACCTACAACAATAACTGAGATTCACAGTTTCCTTGGATTAACAGGATATTATAGGAGGTTTGTGAAAAACAATTCATGACTTTCTAATCCATTAACCAAGTTAACTCGAAAAGGGGTCAAGTTAATCTAGAAAAAGGAGTGTGAGGAAAGTTTCCAAGAGCTGAAGAAGAGATTGGTTATTGAACCTCTGTTAACTCTTCCCTCAAGTGGAGAAGGATTCGTTATTTTTAGCGATGCATCTCTGAAAGGGATTGGGTGCATCCTAATGAAAAATGAAAAGGCCATTGATTATGCATCTCAATAGTTGAAGACTCATGAGTAGAACTATCCTATGCATGATCTGGAGCTGGCTGTGGTTGTGGTTGTTTTTTCTCTGAAGATATGGAGGCACTATCTTTATGGGGAGAAATGTGATATATACATAGACCACCAAGTTTGAAGTATATTTTCACACAAAAGGAATTGAACATGAGAAAATGAATATGGTTGGAACTATTTAAAGACTATGATTATTTAATTCATTATTATCCCAGAAGAGCAAACAAAGTCACTGATGAAGTAAGCAAGAGAGACCCAGTTGTTCTATCCATTATTAGGATTCAAAAGAGATCCTTTGATTAATGAACTAGTAAAACTAGACATGGGAATTATAAAGGAAGGTACATCGTCAACCCTAACCCAAATGATTTCTCAACTGTCACTACTAGAGAAGATCAAGAAATCTCAGAAAGAATATCCTTTATTATAGAAGAAGTTTGAGGCTTTGAAGGATGGGAAGTTTCCTGAGTTCAGTACTGATCAAGAAGGTGTACTAAAATTTCATACAAGACTATGTGTTCCATCTATTTAGGAAATAAAGAAGGAGATGATGGATGAAGCTCATAGCTCTACTTTCCCTATACATCCTGGTATCAAAAAAATGTATAGGGACCTTTGTGATCATTATTTGTGGGATAATATGAAAAGGGAGATTGCTGACCACACTTCAAGGTGCCTGGTATGTCAGAAAGTGAAGGTTGAGCGACAACTTCCTAAAGGGGTATTGAAACCACTACCCATACCAACATGGAAGTGGGACAATATAACTATGGACTTCTTCACTGGTCTCCCAAGAACTTCCAAATGAAATAATGAGATATGGGTTATTGTGGACTGTCTCACCAAGACTGCCCATTTTATCTCAATTCAAGAAGATTTATCTCTTGATAAAATTGCCAGGATTTACGTGAAGGAAGTGGTAAGGCTGCATGGAGTTTCAATTTCTATCGTATCTGATCATGATTGAAGGTTCACATCAAAATTCTGGAGAAGTCTTCAACAAGCTCTGTGCACTGAATTGAATTTCAGTACGACCTATCACCCCCAAACTGATGGTCAATCTGAAAGGACTATTCAAACACTTGAGGACATGCTTAGAACTTTCTCAATGGAATTTAAAGGTGGATGGGATCAACATCTCTCTTTAGTTGAGTTCTCTTACAACAACAGCTTCCACTCGAGCATTCAAATGGCACCCTATGAAGCTCTATATGGGAAGCGATGTAGAACTCCTACTTTTTGGATGAAGCTAGTGAGAGAAAGCTTCTTGAGCCTAATCTTGTGCAAGAGATGATAGAAAAGTTCCATGCCATCCAGCAACACATTAAGGCTGCTCAGATTCGGCAAAAGAGCTATGCCGACAACTGTCGAAGGGATTTGGAGTTTGATGTTGGTGACAAAGTATTTCTTCGGATTTCACCTTGGAAGAGAGTCATGAGGTTTGGGAAGAAATGGAAGCTTAGACCTAGGTACATTGGCCCATATGAAATCCTTGATCGTGTGGGAGAAGTGGCCTATCAGCTTGCACTTCCTCCAAATCTAGCACAAGTTCATGATGTCTTCCATGTATCCCTCTTGAGGAAGTACATACTTGACCCTTCAGATGTACTAAATCCATAGGTGATACAACTAGAACATGACCTCTCTTATGAGGAGCAGCTGGTGGAGATCTTGGATCATAGAGAGAAGGTTCTACGTGACAAGAATACCCACCTTGTTAAGGTATTATGGAGGAACCACAAAAATGAATAAGCCACATGGGAACCAGATGAGTCTATGAGGAAGAAGTACCCACACCTATTCTCTTCATAGGGTACAAGTTAAAATTTCAGGGATGAAATTTCTTAAGGGGGGAAGAATGTAACAACCTGAACTTTTTAATTATATTTTTCCCTGATTTTGTGTGTTATTTTATTTTATACTCAAAAAAACTACATGCTTTAATTAATGAAGTGGGAATAATTAAAATTAAACCATTGGGTTTTGACTGTTATATGACCGTTGGTCAATATGACCATTGGAAACTATAATCTTAACATTGCATTTTTATAAATACGGTTATCTTGGTTAATTAATACAGAAAGAAGATTGAATGGCCTCATCTAGTAGACTCGAGCCATATGAAGCCCATCTGTCGGAACTTGGGAAGGAGGTAGCATCACTGGGCTTTGGTCTAGACCAAGCCCAAGAGGAACTTCAACGTATGAAGCTTGAATGGAATCGACTAAGGGAGAAGTTCAAGTTGATAAAAATCACCACTTGGGAAATGTTGTCTGAGCCACCTCAAGATTCTATCACCATAGCACACCATACACTTAGATCCTATGCTGGTGTTATAATGGGCTATGTAATGAGACCTTAGCTACTTTGTGTGATCCTTTTATATAAATAAATTTTTATTTCTTATTATGGCCAAGTTTGTGAATTTAAAATATCCAAATAAATATAGGATCTGTATTATTGATGAATTTAGGAAAAAATCATATTTTAAAATATTTTTGTATTCTTTAAATAATTAATAATGTGAAATGATTTTCAAGAAATGGTCTTCTACAGTTGTGTTGAGTAAGAAATTTAGAGTCTAATAAGATCAATTTGGGTTTTAGTGAATAGTAAAGTTGGAATAGTAACTTAACTATATGAATAGTAATGAATAGTAAATTGACCAAAAAATAGAAGCTTCACCCATGAGTGTATAAATACATTTTAGACATCTTAAAAGTGAAAAAAACGATCATAGTTTGAGTTTTGGTTTTTTTTACGCCCTAAAAATTTTATTTACAATTTTATAATTAATTTAATTATTTAAAATGGAAATGTATTTTAATAAAATTTAATCATAAATTGTTACTTTATTGTCTTATGGTTATATGATATTTTTATGGGACCTTGATTACTTTTTTAAGGTGTTATAGAATGGGTTATAATTTTAAAGTTGTATTTTTGGAATAAATAATGATTTTATTTAAAAATTAAATTAAAAATATTTAGAAAATTATTTTCATAAAATGTAATTCATTTTTGAATTCATAGCATCGATATTAGGTTAGGATGAATTTTTGGGATTTTTCTGAAATAGTTGAATTTTCGGTGAATAGTAAAAATGCAGTTTTGAGTTTTGGGTGTTTAATGACATCATTAATGATGTAAGATTTCTGGTCGACTTATGAATAGAGATATATCCTATGAGGTGTCCCAATTGGCCAATACCATGGGAAAATTCCATGGGCAAGCCCATGGTTTTGCAAATACCACCGATAAGGTGTCCATTGGAAATTAATAATTTATTCACTCACTTTTCCTATAAATACCAAGCCATTTACCTCATTCATTTCATTCAAAAATCATCCTCAACGAAGTTATGGTCTCCTTACCTCCCAATGAGTTCTCCCAAGGTTCCCTCATGCCTCTCAAGGTCCCTACCTTCAAGATTTCGAAGTTACTCTTCAAGGTAAGGGATCCTTTCACCCTCCTCTTTTATGTCATGACTTCCTTTATGTTGTGTCTTCTAATTTCCATCTCTTTATGTTGAGAGTATGTTCTTATATGTTCTCATTACTGTCAATTTCATGTATAATTGTTGATATACCCTTTCTTCTCTCATCAATTTGTTTTCTGAATTTTTAAGTGACGCCGTTAGGATGCCGAATTTCTCGTCAAAGAAATCACATCTTCTCTTTTATTTCATGTTTCCTTTTCATGTGGTATTTCATTCAAATATCCATACCATGGTCTTATTCAGTACACATACTGTATTATGAATTATTTATGAGTGGTTGACCCTTGTCCCCTCTCTTTTAAATGTTTTCTAAAACCATGTTATATAGCCGTTATGATGTAGAAATTTCATCTCAAAATTTCTATCTCTTTCTCTCAAGAAATTCTATTGTTTATTTATGTGAATACCCAGACTTATTTCGTTTCTATGGGTGTTAATAAATATATAAAAATGATATATTTGATTATGTAATTGACATATATATAACCCTCACTCCCTTTCCATGGGTTATAAATGACATAATAATCTTTTTTAAGCACTTTTTAAACGTCATGATTTTGAAATGAAACCCATTTCTTTTAATCTCTATGGGTTATTTATGAAATGTTTGAATATGATATATGTGGATCACATGAAATTAAATACATATTAAGGGTGTTCCCTGATAGCGCTCCAATGCATTGGGTAAAGAATTAATCTCTAGAGATGACAAGTTTCACGATACCTTGGTGAATAACCTTGGTAATATTTATGACACCTCGGGGATAAACCTTGGTGATATGTTCATGAATGTCTAAATGAAATGTTGTAGCCATATATTCAAGTTATGATTCAAGTAATTTTTATTATGATATTCTTATTCTTCCATTGTTCATTCCTTTATGACTTTTATCATGTTCTTGTTAATATTGCTCAAGATCACATGTCAACTGTTTCACTTGTTTTCCTTACTGAGCCTTCTGCTCACGCTTTCCTTTGATGTATGTCTCTAGGTTATGAGATGCAGTAATTTTACATAGGATGAACCTATGATGAATCCTTACAAGTGTATTAGAAGTATGTTTTATGTTTTTTTCATGTATTATGTTCCTGATTTCCAAGACACTAGACTTTAAAGATCATCTGTTTGTAAAATGAAATGAAAAGTTATGTAATAAAAAGGCGGGATGTACTACGGAAAAAAAGGCATTTAGCGGCGGTTTAAACCGCCGCTAAATTATGCGTCGGGAAACTATTTCGTGGCGGTTTTCAAAACCGTCGCAGAACGTTTCGCGGCGGTTTTTTAGCGGCGATTTTTTTATTTTTTTTTATTTTTTTTATTTTTTTTATTTTTGTTATTTTTTTGTTATTTTTTGTTATTTTTGTTATTTTTGTTATTTTTGTTATTTTTTTTTTTTGTTATTTTTGTTATTTTTGTTATTTTTTTATTTTTGTAAAATGTAATGAAAAATTATGTAATAAAAAGGCGGGATGCACTACGGTAAAAAAGGCATTTAGCGGCGGTTTAAACCACCGCTAAATCGTGCGTTGGGAAACTATTTCGCGGCGGTTTTCAAAACCGTCGCAGAACGTTTTGCGGCGGTTTTTTAGCGGCGGTTTTTTTTATTTTTTTATTTTTTTTATTTTTGTTATTTTTGTTATTTTTAATTTTATATATTTATATATATATATATTTATATATATATATATTTATATATACATATATATTTATTTATTTATATATTTATTTATATATTTATTTATTTATTTTATTTATTTATTTTATTTATTTATTTATCCATGCATGCACTTATTTATTTTATTTATTTATTTTATTTATCCATGCATGCACATCCCATGCACATGCACATCCCATGCACATGCACATGCACATGCACATGCACCTGCATACCCATGCACATGCAAATGCATACCCATGCAATATAAAGAAATTCTGTGTTTGGTGAGATTTGAACCCCTAACCTCTTGCATATTTTCCAAAGACTTTACCACTCCAGCAAGCTCGCCATGTGGTTAATAAACAGAATTTAATATACTTATATATATTAATTGAAAAAACAAATAATACATAAATAATAAATATAAACTCAATAATAATAAATAATAAATAATAAATAATAAATAAGGAATAATAAATACAAATAATAAATAACAAATAAATATAAATAATAAATAATAAATAAATATAAATAATAAATAATAAATAATAAATAAATATAAATAATAAATAATAAATAATAAATAATAACTAATAACTAATAAATAATAACTAATAAATAATAACTAATAAATAAATATAAATAATAAATAATAAATAATAAATAATAAATAATAAATAAATAATAAATAAATAATAAATATTAAATAATAAATAAATATAAATAATAAATAATAAATAAATAAAAATAATAAATAATAAATAAATATAAATAATAAATAAATATAAATAATAAATATAAATAATAAATAATAAATAATAAATAATAAATAATAAATAAATATAAATAATAAATAATAAATAGAAAATAAAAAATAAATATAAAAAATAAAAAATAAATAATAAATAAATATAAATAATAAATAATAAGTAATAAATAATAAATAATAAATAAATATAAATAATAAATAATAAATAATAAATAATAAATAAATATAAATAATAAATAATAAATAAATATAAATAATAAATAATAAATAATAAATAATAAATAATAAATAATAAATAAATATAAATAATAAATAAATATAAATAATAAATAATAAATAATAAATAAATATAAATAATAAATAATAAATAAATATAAATAATAAATAAATATAAATAATAAATAAATATAAATAATAAATAATAAATAAATATAAATAAATATAAATAATAAATAAATATAAATAATAAATGAATATAAATAATAAATAATAAATAATAAATAAATATAAATAATAAATAATAATAAATAATAAATAAATATAAATAATAAATAATAAATAATAAATAAATAATAAATAATAAATAAATAAAAATAATAAATAATAAATAATAAATAATAAATAAATAATAAATAATAAATAAATAATAAATAACAAATAAATATAAAAAATAAATAATAAATAAATATAAATATAAATAATAAATAATAAATAATAAATAAATAATAAATAATAAATAATAAATAAATAATAAATAATAAATAAATATAAATAATAAATAAATATAAATAATAAATAAATATAAATAATAAATAATAAATAATAAATAATAATAAAAATAAATAAATAATAAATAATAAATAAATATAAATAATAAATAATAAATAAATATAAATAATAAATAATAAATAATAAATAATAAATAATAAATAATAAATAAATATAAATAATAAATATAAATAATAAATAATAAATAATAAATAATAAATAATAAATAATAAATAATAAATAATAAATAATAAATAATAAATAAATATAAATAATAAATAATAAATATAAATAATAATTAAATATAAATAATAAATAATAAATAAATATAAATAATAAATAATAAATAAATATAAATAATAAATATAAATAATAAATAATAAATAATAAATAATAAATAATAAATAATAACTAATAAATAAATATAAATAATAAATAATAAATAATAAATAATAAATAATAAATAATAAATAATAAATAATAAATAATAAATAAATAATAAATAATAAATAATAAATAAATAATAAATAATATATAAATATAAATAATAAATAATAAACAAATATAAATAATAAATAATAAATAATAAATAATAAATAAATATAAATAATAAAAATAAATAATAAATAAATATAAATAATAAATAATAAATAATAAATAATAAATAAATAACAAATAAATAATAAATAATAAATAAATATAAAAATAATAAATAAATATAAATAATAAATAATAAATAATAAATAAATATAAATAATAAATAAATATAAATAATAAATAAATATAAATAATAAATAAATATAAATAATAAATAAATATAAATATAAATAATAAATAATAAATAAATTTAAATAATAAATAAATATAAATAATAAATAATAAATAAATATAAATAAATATAAATAATAAATAAATATAAATAATAAATAATAAATAATAAATAAAAATAAATAATAAATAAATATAAATAATAAATAATAAATAATAAATAAATATAAATAATAAATAATAAATAATAAATAAATATAAATAATAAATAATAAATAAATATAAATAATAAATAATAAATAATAAATAATAAATAATAAATAATTATAAATAATAAATAATAAATATAAAAAATAAATAAATATAAATAATAAATAATAAATAAATATAAATAATAAATAATAAATAAATATAAATAATAAATAAATATAAATAATAAATAAATAATAAATAATAAATAAATATAAATAATAAATAAAAATGAATATAAATAAATATAAATAATAAATAATAAATAATAAATAATAAATAAATATAAATAATAAATAAAAATAAATAATAAATAAATATAAATAATAAATAATAAATAATAACTAATAAATAATAAATAAATATAAATAATAAATAATAAATAATAAATAATAAATAATAAATAATAAATAATAAATAATAAATAACCAGTTACAAATAATAGATAATAATTAAATTAATGTATATTATAAATAATAAATAATAAATAATAAAGGAAACACATGAAAAAGTATGAAAAGATGTGATAAGGGATGAAAAATCATGAAAACGCATGAAAAAGGATGGAGTAGCATATGAAGAATGAAACATTAGAAAAAATGAGAACACATGAAAACTCATGACAACTCTGGAAAAATCCTTAATAATTCAACGTAATTATCATAATAACCTATAAAAAACCATTGATAAAGATAAAAAGTCATGGAAACCCAAATAAACAGTAATAAATGGAGCTACCGTTAAAACCCGTCAAAACGGTCATAAAGAGACAAAAACATTGGACTCACATTAACGGAGATAACTTATGATCCGAGAGTCCCTTTTAGATCCGCGACCTGTCAAATCAAAGATCCTGAAACGCTCTTCAACCTGAAAGGTGAAAGAGTCCGAATGGACAGACGGATCGGAATTTATGACCATTTTAAAAAAACTGACGGAGAACGGGTGCTAGAAACGAGACATTGAAAAACATAACAAACCCGATACCCACTAAAAAGGCCATAACATATGATCTAGGAGTGCATGTGGGCGCCACGATCAGTCAAACTGAAGCTCATGGAACGAGCTATGATCTAGCAGGTGGAGGAGGCCGAACTGACACACGGATCGAAAGTTAGGTTGGTTTGAAGACAAGTTCGACGGGACACCGGTGACAGAAACAGGGTTTTGGAGGCCTTCGGAGGGGTTTTTTGGGTCGAAAAACACGACAGAAGCTTACTTACATTTTTTTAGTGCGTAGCTCTCTTCGCTGGCTTTGATTTGATATGTGGTAGAGCCCAAACGGACACCCGAAGCGAAAGTTATGGCCGTTTGAAGTTGGAGAACTTTTTTCAACTTTTTTATAACTCTAATATCTTCCATAGCACACCTTACACTTAGGTCTTATGCTGGTATTATAAGGGACTATGTAATGAGACCTTAGCTACTTTGTGTAATCCTTTTATATAAATAAAATTGTTATTTCTTATTATGGCCAAGTTTGTGAATTTAAAATATCCAGATAAATATAGGATGTGTATTATTGATGAATTTAGAAAAAGAAGTGTATTTTAAAATATTTTTGTATTCTTTAAATAATTAATAATGTGAAATGATTTTCAAGAAATGGTCTTCTACAGTTCTGTTTAGTAAGAAATTTAGAGTCTAATAAGATCAACTTGTTTTTTAGTGAATAGTAAAGTAGGAATAGTAACTTACCCATATGAATAGTAATGAATAGTAAATTGACCAAAAAATAGAAAATTCACCCATGAGTGTATAAATACATTTTATACATCTTAAAAGTGAAAAAAAACTATCATAGTTTGAGTTTTGGTTTTTTTGTATGCCATAAATATTTTTTTTACAATTTTATAATTAATTTTATAATTTAAAATGGAAATGTATTTTCATAAAATTTAATCATAAATTTTTACTTTATTGTCTTATGGGTATACGATATTTTTTTGGGACATTGATTACTTTTTTAAGGTGTTACCAAATAGGTTATAGTTTTAAAGTTGTATTTTTGGAATAAATAATGATTTTATTTAAAAATTAAATTAAAAATATTTAGAAAATTATTTTCATAAAGTGGACTTCATTTTTGAATTCAGAGCATAGATATTAGGTTAGGATGAATTTTTGGGATTTTTATGAAATAGTTGAATTTTCAGTGAATAGTAGAAATGCAGTTTTGAGTTTCGGGTGCTTAACGACATCATTAATGATGTAATAATGATGTAAGATTTCTGGTAGACTTATGAATAGTGATATATTCTATGAGGTGTCCCAAGTGGCCAATACCATGGGAAAATACCATGGGTAAGCCCATGAGTTTTCAAATACCACCGATGAGGTGTCCCTTGGAAATTAATAATTTATTCACTCACTTTTCCTATAAATACCAAGACATTTCCCTCATTCATTTTATTAAAAAATCATCCTCAACGAAGTTATGGTCTCCTTACCTCCCAGGGAGTCCTACCAAGGTTCTCTCAAGCCTCTCAAGGTCCTGACCTTCAAGCTTTCGAAGTTACTCTTCAAGGTAAGGGATCCTTTCACCCTTCTGTTTTAAGTCATGACTTCCTTTATGTCGTGTCTTCTAATTTACATATCTTTATGTTTAGGGTATGTTCTTATATGTTCTCATTACTTTCCATTTCATGTCTATTTGTTGAGATACCCTTTCCTCTCTCATCAATTTGTTTTCTGAATTTTTAAGTGACGCCGTTAGGCTGCCGAATTTCTCGTCAAAGAAATCACATCTTCTCTTTTCTTTTATGTTTCCTTTTCATGTGGTATGTCATTCAAATATCCATACCATGATCTTATTAAGTACCCATACTTTATTATGAATTATTTATGAATGTGTGACCCTTGTCTCCTCTCTTTTAAATGTTTTCTAAAACCATGTTATATAGCCGTTATGCTACATAAATTTCATCTCAAAATTTCTATCTCTTTATCTCAAGAAATTCTATTGTTTATTTATGTGAATACCCAGACTTATTTCGTTTCTATGGGTGTTCATAAATATATAAAAATGATATATTTTATTCTTTAATTGACATACATATAACCCTCACTCCCTTTCCATGGGTTATAAATGACATAATAATCTATTTTTTTAAGATCTTTTTAAACATTAGGATTTTGAAATGAAACCCATTTCTTTTAATCTCTATGGGTTATTTATGAAATGTTCGATTATGATATATGTAGATCACATGAAAGTAAATACATATTAAGGGTGAGCCCTGATAGCACTCCAATTCATTGGGTAAATAATTAATATCTAAAGATGACAAGTTTCACGTTACCTTGGTGAATAACCTTGGTAATTTTTATGACACATCGGGGATAAACCTTGGTGATATGTTCATGAATGTCTAAATGAAATGTTTTAGCCACATATTCAAGTTATGATTCAATTAATTTTTATTATTATATTCATATTCTTCCATTTCTCGTGACTTTATGACTTTTATCAGGTTCTTGTTAATATTGCTCAAGATCACATGTCAACTGTTTCACTTGTTTTCCTTACTGAGCCTTCTACTCACCCTTTCCTTTGATGTATGTCTCGAGGTTATGATATACAATAATTGCACATAGTATTAACCTATGATTAAGCCTTAAAAGTGTATTAAAATGATGTTTTATGTTGTTTTCATGTATTATGTTCCTGATTTCCAAGACACTAGACTTTAAAGATCCTCTGTTTGTAAAATGTAATGAAAAGTTATGTAATAAAAAGTAGGGATTCCATAGTTTGTATCAAATTATAGTTTAGTTATTTATGGAAATTAGGATATTAAATATTTATGAATAATCCTATATAAAAGCTTAAATATAGGAAAACTTCCTAGTATTTTGGTGTGTATTAAGTAAGTGGTTTATCAAGAAAATACATCCCTATCTAGATATGAGAAGGTAGAGGCGGCTCTGGCACAGAGGTACCTAGGAGTGAAAACTCCAACAAGGAGTTTAGGTCTTGACCTGGGGTATCATGGTACACAACAATGGGCCTTGATGCACTATTGTTTATGACACTCCTGGGGGATATGTTTGGTTAATCATAAGCTTTTTATGAATCATTATGAAGGATTTGTAGAGAAATGTAATTGTTTAAAGAAGTTTTAAGACATAAATCCTTTATAGTTAAAAGATTAATAAATGAAATAAGTTTCTCACTAAGGTTTTATTCTTTTAGAAATGGTAGGCAATAGGAGGAACCGTGAAAATGGTGACCGCAATAGACCATGTGCGGATGGCCCTTTGATGGAAGCTGGAATGGAAACATTCATGCGAATGATGAACCAACTGACTCAAGTTATGGGAAATAACTTGAATCAAGCTGAGAGACCAATATCACTACCAAGGTAACAACATTTTCTTGAGTCCTTTATGTTTCAATGACCACCAACCTTTAGTGGATCGACCGACCCATTGATTGCTGAACTGTGGATCAGCTCTATAGAGAAGATATTTTCTGTGCTCTACTATTCAAATCAAGAGAAGGTCACCCTGGCAGTCTATCATTTAGAAGGAGAAGCTGATCAGTGGTGGGAACTGATTAAAAACACAAGGAAAAGAGTGGAAGTTGAATCTATGGAGTGTGAAGAGTTTAGAGGGATCTTTTTTATTACGTATTTCCCTCGTTCCATGAGAACAAGAATGGAGAAGGAGTTTCTCAAGCTGAAGCAGAAGGAGAACGAATCTGTCAGAAGCTATGAGATGAACTTCACCCGGATTTCATGTTGCACCTCTAGATTTTTCATGGATTCAAATGGAAAGGTTGATAGATTCTTTGGTGGACTGAGACCTCATATGCAGAAGAATCTAGCCAACTGAGATTATGACAGCTATGAGGAGATCGTGAGAAGTGCAATGAAAGTCGAAATGGAGTTTGGTGAGATGCAGTGGTCTCATAAATCCAATTACAAAAAGAGATCAATGGATCCAAGATTAGGGAGGATCTTTGATCAAGGAATAGGAGAAAAGAAAGTTCAATATCCCATGTGTAATAAATGTGGTAAGAAGCATTTGGGGAACTGCTTGATCGAGAGCGGGAAATTCTAAAAGTGTGGAAGAGATGACCATATTGCGAGGAATTGTCGTAGTGAGGTGAAACCTCAACTTCCAAACACTAACGATAAGGGGAAGATGGTGAAGGACCTACCTGATGTTCTATGCTTTAAGTGTGTAAAACTTGGGAACTTTTCCAATCACTGTCCAAATCCGAGGGCAATGGAGGGGAACCACCATCAGCCTCAGCAAAGGACAAGGTAGCAAGGTCGTAATTTTTCTATCATGACAACTGAAGTTGAAGATCCAAATGATGTGGTAGTAGGAACTCTTGTTGTTCTCTCCAATCTAGCAAGTACTTTGTTTTATTATGGTTCTACACATTCCTTTATTTCCTCTATGTTTGCAAAGAATTTAGAATAAACTCCTGATTTTCTAAAAGTAGAGTTATCAGTCAAGACTCCTGGTGGGATTATCCAAGCATCATCAGTGTTTAGAAACTCTAGTATTTAATTTGGTGAGAACAATATTATCACAAATATAGTAGTCATTCACATTCTAGAATTGGACATTATATTAGTTATAGACTGGCTCTCAAAGTATAATTCTAGGATCAAATGCAGAAGTAAGGAAATCTCAGTAGTTTTGAATGGAAAACCTATAGTTATCTTCCAAGGAGAGATATCTCAACCTGATTTTTTTTCTAGAATAACCTCTTATATCCTTCTTTATAGAATTGATTGGTGAAGAAGAAGAAGTAAATGAGAGTTTGAGGATAGGAAATTTACCCATGATCCAAGAATACATTGATGTATTTCCTAAGGAGTTTCCTAGACCTCCCCCAGAAAGAGAGTTAGAGTTCTATATTGAACTCGTACTTGGATCTCATCCAATATCAAAGACCCTGTATAGGATGGATAATGTGGAGTTGGAGGAATTAAAGAAACACCTCCAAGATCTTTTGGATAAGGGGTTTATCTGACCAAGTGTGTCTCCTTGGGGAGCACCCGTTCTCTTCGTGAAGAAGAAGGATGGATCGATGCGACAATGCATTGATTATAGAGAAATTAACGGGATCCCAGTAAAGAAAAAAATACCCTCTTCCAAGAATTGATGACTTATTTGACCAACTTTGTGGGGCTTAATTCTTCTCTTAGATTGATCTTCGATCTGGTTATCATCAATTGAGGGTGAAGAAAGAAGATATTCCAAAAATTGCCTTCTGATCAAGATATAGGCATTATGAGTTTGTTGTTATGCCTTTTGGACTGGCTAATGAACCTACTATCTTTATGCATTTGATGAATAGAGTCTTTAAAGACTACCTTGATAACTTTGTGGTAGTTTTTATTGATGACATTCTGATATATTACAAAAGTCGTGAGGATCATGAGGATCATCTAAGGGTTATTTTTCAAACTCTACAGAAGGAGAGACTTTTTAGAAAGTTTAGTAAATTTGAATTCTAGTTACAAAAAGTTTCTTTATTGGGGAACATTGTTACAAATGAATGAATCACAATTGACCCTTCAAAGACAAAATTTGTAGAGGGGTGGCCTCAACCTACAACAATAACTGAGATTCACAGTTTCCTTGGATTAACAGGATATTATAGGAGGTTTGTGAAAAAATTTTCATGACTTTCTAATCCATTAACCAAGTTAACTCGAAAAGGGGTCAAGTTAATCTAGAAAAAGGAGTGTGAGGAAAGTTTCCAAGAGCTGAAGAAGAGATTTGTTATGGAACCTCTGTTAACTCTTCCCTCAAGTGGAGAAGGATTCGTTATTTTTAGCGATTCATCTCTGAAAGGGATTGGGTGCATCCTAATGAAAAATGAAAAGGCCATTGATTATGCATCTCAATAGTTGAAGACTCATGAGTAGAACTATCCTATGCATGATCTGGAGCTGGCTGTGGTTGTTTTTGCTCGGAAGATATGGAGGCACTATCTTTATGGGGAGAAATGTGATATATACATAGACCATCAAAGTTTGAAGAATATTTTCACAAAAAAGGAATTGAACATGAGAAAAAGGATATGGTTGGAACTCTTTAAAGACTATGATTATTTAATTCATTATTATCCCAGAAGAGAAAACAAATTCACTGATGCAGTAAGCAAGAGAGACCCAGTTGTTCTATCCATTATGAGGATTCAAAGAGATCCTTTGATCAATGAACTAGTAAAACTAGACATGGGAATTATAAAGGAAGGTACATCGTCAACCCTAACCCAAATGATTTCTCAACTGTCACTACTAGAGAAGATCAAGAAATCTCATAAAGAATATCCTTTATTATAGAAGAAGTTTGAGGCTTTGAAGGATGGGAAGTTTCCTGAGTTCAGTACTGATCAAGAAGGTGTAATAAAATTTCATACAAGACTATGTGTTCCATATATTCAGTAAATAAAGAAGGAGATGATGGATGAAGCTCATAGCTCTACTTTCTCTATACATCCTGGTATCAAAAAAATGTATAGGGACCTTCGTGATCATTATTTGTGAGATAATATGAAAAGGGAGATTGATGACCACACTTCAAGGTTCCTGGTATGTCAGCAAGTGAAGGTTGAGAGACAACTTCCTAAAGGGGTATTGAAACCACTACCCATACCAACATGGAAGTGGGACAATATAACTATGGACTTCTTCACTGGTCTCCCAAGAACTTCCAAATGAAATAATGCGATATGGGTTATTGTGGACTGTCTCACCAAGACTGCCCATTTTATCTCAATTCAGGAAGATTTATCTCTTGATCAAATTGCCAGGATTTACGTGAAGGAAGTGGTAAGGCTACATGGAGTTTCAATTTCTATCGTATCTGATCATGATTGAAGGTTCACATCAAAATTATGGAGAAGTCTTCAATAAGCTCTGTGCACTGAATTGAATTTCAGTACGACCTATCACCCCCAAACTGATGTCCAATCTGAAAGGACTATTTAAACACTTGAGGACATGCTGATAACTTGCTCAATGGAATTTAAAGGTGGATGGGATCAAAATCTCTCTTTAGTTGAGTTCTCTTACAACAACAGCTTCCACTCGAGCATTCAAATGACACCATATGAAGCTCTATATGGGAAGCGATGTATAACTCCTACTTGTTTGGATGAAGCTAGTGAGAGAAAGCTTCTTGGGCCTAATCTTGTGCAAGAGATGATAGAAAAGGTCCATGCCATCCAACAACACATTAAGGCTGCTCAGATTCGGCAAAAGAGCTATGCCGACAACTGTCGAAGGGACTTGGAGTTTGATGTTGGTGACAAATTCTTTCTTCGGATTTCACCTTGGAAGAGAGTCATGAGGTTTGGGAAGAAATGGAAGCTTATCCCTAGGTACATTGGCCCCTATGAAATCCTTGATCGTGTGGGAGAAGTGGCCTATCAGCTTGCACTTCCTCCAAATATAGCACAAGTTCATGATGTCTTCTACGTATCCCTCTTGAGGAAGTACATACTTGACCCTTCACAAGTACTAAATCCAGAGGTGATAGAACTAGAACATGACCTCTCTTATGAGGAGAAGCTGGTGGAGATCTTGGATCATAGAGACAAAGTTCTACGTGACAAGAATACCCACCTTGTTAAGGTATTATGGAGGAACCACAAAAATGAATAAGCCACATGGGAACCAGATGAGTCTATGAGGAAGAAGTACCCACACCTGTTATCTTCAGAGGGTACAAGTTAAAATTTCAGGGATGAAATTTCTTAAGGGGGGAAGAATGTAACAACCCGAACTTTTTAATTATATTTTTTTCCAGATTTTGTGTGTTATTTTATTTTATACTCAAAAAAACTACATCCTTTAATTAATGAAGTGAGAATAATTAAAATGAAACCATTGGGTTTTGACTGTTATATGATCGTTGGTCAATATGACCGTTGGAAACTATAATATTAACGTTGCATTTTTATAAATACGGTTATCTTGGTTAATTAATACAGAAAGAAGATTGAATGGCCTCATCTGGTAGACTCGAGCCATATGAAGCCCATCTGTCTAAACTTGGGAAGGAGGTAGCATCACTGGCCTTTGCTCTAGACCAAGACCAAGAGGAACATCAACGTATGAAGCTTGAACGGAATCGACTAAGGGAGAAGTTCAAGCTGATAAAAATCACCACTTGGGCAATGTTGTCTGAGCCACCTCAAGATTCTATCACCATATCACACCATACACTTAGGTCCTATACTGGTGTTATAAGGGGCTATGTAATGAGACCTTAGCTACTTTGTGTGATCCTTTTATATAAATAAAATTGTTATTTCTTATTATGGCCAAGTTTGTGAATTTAAAATATCCAAATAAATATAGGATCTGTATTATTGATGAATTTAGGAAAAAATCATATTTTAAAATATTTTTGTATTCTTTAAATAATTAATAATGTGAAATTATATTCAAGAAATGGTCTTCTAAAGTTGTGTTGAGTAAGAAATTTAGAGTCTAATAAGATCAATTTGGGTTTTAGTGAATAGTAAAGTTGGAATAGTAACTTAACTATATGAATAGTAATGAATAGTAAATTGACCAAAAAAATAGAAACTTCACCCATGAGTGTATAAATACATTTTAGACATCTTAAAAGTGAAAAAAAAACGATCATAGTTTGAGTTTTGTTTTTTTTTACGCCATAAAAATTTTATTTACAATTTTATAATTAATTTAATAATTTAAAATGGAAATGTATTTTAATAAAATTTAATCATAAATTGTTACTTTATTGTCTTATGGTTATATGATATTTTTATGGGACCTTGATTACTTTTTTAAGGTGTTACAGAATGGGTTATAATTTTAAAGTTGTATTTTTGGAATAAATAATGATTTTATTTAAAAATTAAATTAAAAATATTTAGAAAATTATTTTCATAAAATGTAATTCATTTTTGAATTCATAGCATCGATATTAGGTTAGGATGAATTTTTGGGATTTTTCTGAAATAGTTGAATTTTCGGTGAACAGTAAAAATGCAGTTTGAGTTTTGGGTGTTTAATGACATAATTAATGATGTAAGATTTCTGGTCGAATTATGAATAGTGATATATCCTATGAGGTGTCCCAATTGGCCAATACCATGGGAAAATTCCATGGGCAAGCCCATGGTTTTGCAAATACCACCGATAAGGTGTCCATTGGAAATTAATAATTTATTCACTCACTTTTCCTATAAATACCAAGCCATTTACCTGATTCATTTCATTCAAAAATCATCCTCAACGAAGTTCTGGTCTCCTTACCTCCCAATGAGTTCTCCCAAGGTTCCCTCATGCCTCTCAAGGTCCCGACCTTCAAGCGTTCGAAGTTACTCTTCAAGGTAAGGGATCCTTTCACCCTCCTCTTTTAAGTCATGAATTCCTTTATGTTGTGTCTTCTAATTTCCATCTCTTTATGTTGAGAGTATGTTCTTATATGTTCTCATTAATGTCAATTTCATGTATAATTGTTGATATACCCTTTCTTCTCTCATCAATTTGTTTTCTGAATTTTTAATTGACGCCGTTAGGATGCCGAATTTCTCGTCAAAGAAATCACATCTTCTCTTTTCTTTCATGTTTCCTTTTCATGTGGTATTTCATTCAAATATCTATACCATGGTCTTATTCAGTACACATACTGTATTATGAATTATTTATGAGTGGGTGACCCTTGTCCCCTCTCTTTTAAATGTTTTCTAAAACCATGTTATATAGCCGTT
>OY728122.1:1625889679-1625902179 GCA_963277665.1 Viscum album
AAATAATAAATAATAAATAATAAATAATAAATAATAAATAATAAATAATAAATAATAAATAATAAATAATAAATAATAAATAAATAATAAATAATAAATCAATATAAATAATAAATAATAAATAAATATAAATAATAAATAATAAATAAATATAAATAATAAATAAATATAAATAATAAATATAAATAATAAATAATAAATAATAAATAATAACTAATAAATAAATATAAATAATAAATAATAAATAAAAAATAAAAAATAAATATAAATAATAAATAACGAATAGAAAATAATAAATAATAAATAAATATAAATAATAAATAATAAATAATAAATAAATATAAATAATAAATAATAAGTAATAAATAATAAATAATAAGTAAATATAAATAATAAATAATAAATATAAATAATAAATAAATATAAATAATAAATAATAAATAAATATAAATAATAAATAATAAATAATAAATAACAAATAAATATAAATAATAAATAACAAATAAATATAAATAATAAATAAATATAAATAATAAATAATAAATAATAAATAATAAATAATAAATAATAAATAATAAATAATAAATAAATATAAATAATAAATAAATATAAATAATAAATAAATATAAATAATAAATAAATATAAATAATAAATAAATATAAATAATAAATAATAAATAAATATAAATAAATATAAATAATAAATAAATATAAATAATAAATGAATATAAATAATAAATAATAAATAATAAATAAATATAAATAATAAATAATAAATAATAATAAATAGATATAAATAATAAATAATAAATATATATAAATAATAAATAATAAATAAATAAAAATAATAAATAATAAATAATAAATAATAAATAAATAATAAATAATAAATAAATAATAAATAATAAATAAATATAAATAATAAATAATAAATAAATATAAATAATAAATAATAAATAATAAATAATAAATAAATAATAAATAAAAATAAATAATAAATAATAAATAAATATAAATAAATATAAATAATAAATAAATATAAATAATAAATAAATATATATAATAAATAATAAATAATAAATAAAAATAAATAATAAATAAAAATAAATAATAAATAATAAATAAATAATAAATAAATATAAATAATAAATAATAAATAATAAATAAATATAAATAATAAATAATAAATAAATATAAATAATAAATAATAAATAATAAATAATAAATAAATATAAATAATAAATAATAAATAATAAATAATAAATAATAAATATAAATAATAAATAAATATAAATAATAAATAATAAATAAATATAAATAATAAATAATAAATAATAAATAAATATAAATAATAAATATAAATAATAAATATAAATAATAAATAATAAATAAATATAAATAATAAATATAAATAATAAATAATAAATAATAATTAATAATTAATAAATAATAAATAATAAATAATAAATAATAAATAAATATAAATAATAAATAATAAATAATAAATAATAAATAATAAATAATAAATAATAAATAAATATAAATAATAAATAAATATAAATAATAAATAAATATAAATAATAAATAATAAATAAAAATAAAAATAAATAATAAATAAAAATAAAGAATAAATAAAAAGAAATAATAAATAAATATAAATAATAAATAATAAATAATAAATAATAAATAAATATAAATAATAAATAATAAATAAATATAAATAATAAATAATAAATAATAAATAATAAATAATAAATAATAAATAATAAATAATAAATAATAAATAATTATAAATAATAAATAATAAATACAAATAATAAATAAATATAAATAATAAATAATAAATAAATATAAATAATAAATAATAAATAAATATAAATAATAAATATAAATAATAAATATAAATAATAAATAATAAATAATAAAAAATAAAAAATAAATAATAACTAATAAATAAATATAAATAATAAATATAAATAATAAATAATAAATAATAAATAATAAATAATAAATAATAAATAATAAATAATAAATAAATATAAATAATAAATAATAAATAATAAATAATAAATAAATAATAAATAATAAATAAATATAAATAATAAATAATAAATAAATATAAATAATAAATAATAAATAAATATAAATAATAAATAGATATAAATAATAAATAATAAATAAATATAAATAAATATAAATAATAAATAAATATAAATAATAAATAAATATAAATAATAAATAATAAATAATAAATAAATATAAATAATAAATAAAAATGAATAAAAATGAATATAAATAATAAATAATAAATAAATATAAATAATTAATAAAAATAAATAATAAATAAATATAAATAATAAATAATAACTAATAAATAATAAATAATAAATAAATATAAATAATAAATAATAAATACTAAATAATAAATAATAAATAATAAATAATAAATAATAAATAATAAATAATAAATAATAAATAATAAATAATAAATAACCAGTTACAAATAATAGATAATAAATAAATTAATGTATATTATAAATAATAAATAATAAATAATAAAGGAAACACATGAAAAAGTATGAAAAGACGTGATAAGGGATGAAAAATCATAAAAACGCATGAAAAAGGATGAAGTAGCATATGAAGAATGAGGCATTAGAAAAAATGAGAACGCATGAAAACTCTGGAAAAATCCTTAATAATTCAACGTAATCATCATAATAACCCATAAAAAACCATTGATAAAGATAAAAAGTCATGGAAACCCAAATAAACAGTAATAAATGGAGCTACCGTTAAAACCCGTCAAAACGGTCATAAAGAGACAAAAACATTGGACTCACATTAACGGAGATAACTTATGATCCGAGAGTCCGTTTTAGATCCGCGACCTGTCAAATCAAAGATCCTGAAACGCTCTTCAACCTAAAAGGTGAAAGAGTCCGAATGGACAGACGGATCAGAAGTTATGACCATTTAAAAAAAACTGACGGAGAACGGGTGCTAGAAACGAGACATTGAAAAACATAACAAACCCGATACCCACTAAAAAGGCCATAACATATGATCTAGGAGTGCATGTGGGCGCCGCGACCAGTCAAACTGAATCTCATAGAATGAGATATGATCAAGCAGGTGGAGGAGGCCGAACTGACACGCAGATCGAAAGTTAGGTCGGTTTGAATACAAGTTCGACGGGACACCGGTGACGGAAACGAGGTTTTGGAGGCCTTCGTAGGGGTTTTTGGGGTCGAAAAACACGACAAAAGCTTACTTGTGTCAAATTGGTGCGTAGCTCTCTTCGCTGGCTTCGATTTGATATGTGGTAGAGCCCAAACGGACACCCGGAGCGAAAGTTATGGCCGTTTGAAGTTGGAGAACTTTTTTCAACTTTTTTATAACTCTAATATCTTCCATAGCACACCTTACACTTAGGTCCTATGCTGGTGTTATAAGGGACTATGTAACGAGACCTTAGCTACTTTGTGAAATCCTTTTATATAAATAAAATTGTTATTTCTTATTATGGCCAAGTTTGTGAATTTAAAATATCCAGATAAATATAGGATGTGTATTATTGATGAATTTAGAAAAAGAAGTGTATTTTAAAATATTTTTGTATTATTTAAATAATTAATAATGTGAAATGATTTTCAAGAAATGGTCTTCTACAGTTGTGTTTAGTAAGAAATTTAGAATCTAATAAGATCAACTTGTTTTTTAGTGAATAGTAAAGTAGGAATAGTAACATACCCATATGAATAGTAATGAATAGTAAATTGACCAAAAAATAGAAAATTCACCCATGAGTGTATAAATACATTTTATACATCTTTAAAGTGAAAAAAAAACGATCATAGTTTGAGTTTTGGTTTTTTTTGTACGCCATAAATATTTTATTTACAATTTTATAATTAATTTTATAATTTAAAATGGAAATGTATTTTCATAAAATTTAATCATAAATTTTTACTTTATTGTCTTATGGGTATACGATATTTTTATGGGACCTTGATTACTTTTTTAAGGTGTTACAAAATAGGTTATAGTTTTAAAGTTGTATTTTTGGAATAAATAATGATTTTATTTAAAAATTAAATTAAAAATATTTAGAAAATTATTTTCATAAAGTGGAATTCATTTTTGAATTCAGAGCATAGATATTAGGTTAGGATGAATTTTTGGGATTTTTATGAAATAGTTGAATTTTCAGTGAATAGTAGAAATGCAGTTTTGAGTTTCGGGTGTTTAATGACATCATTAATGATGTAATAATGATGTAAGACTTCTGGTAGACTTATGAATAGTGATATATTCTATGAGGTGTCCCAAGTGGCCAATACCATGGGAAAATACCATGGGTAAGCCCATGAGTTTTCAAATACCACCGATGAGGTGTCCCTTGGAAATTAATAATTTATTCACTCACTTTTCCTATAAATACCAAGACATTTCCCTCATTCATTTCATTACAAAATCATCCTCAACGAAGTTATGGTCTCCTTACCTCCCAAGGAGTCCTACCAAGGTTCCCTCAAGCCTCTCAAGGTCCTGACCTTCAAGCTTTCGAAGTTACTCTTCAAGGTAAGAGATCCTTTCACCCTTCTCTTTTAAGTCATGACTTCCTTTATGTCGTGTCTTCTAATTTACATATCTTTATGTTTAGGGTATGTTATTATATGTTCTCATTACTTTCCATTTCATGTCTATTTGTTGAGAGACCCTTTCCTCTCTCATCAATTTGTTTTCTGAATTTTTAAGTGACGCCGTTAGGCTGCCGAATTTCTCGTCAAAGAAATCACATCTTCTCTTTTCTTTCATGTTTCCTTTTCATGTGGTATGTCATTCAAATATCCATACCATGATCTTATTAAGTACCCATACTTTATTTTGAATTATTTATGAGTGTGTGACCCTTGTCTGCTCTCTTTTAAATGTTTTCTAAAACCATGTTATATAGCCGTTATGCTACATAAATTTCATCTCAAAATTTCTATCTCTTTATCTCAAGAAATTCTATTGTTTATTTATGTGAATACACAGACTTATTTAGTTTCTATGGGTGTTCATAAATATATAAAAATTATATATTTTATTCTTGAATTGACATACATATAACCCTCACTCCCTTTCCATGGGTTATAAATGACATAATAATCTATTTTTTAAGATCTTTTTAAACGTCAGGATTTTGAAATGAAACCCATTTCTTTTAATCTCTATGGGTTATTTATGAAATGTTTGATTATGATCTATGTGGATCACATGAAAGTAAATAAATATTAAGGGTACACCTTGATAGCACTCCAATTCATTGGGTAAATAATTAATATCTAGAGATGACAAGTTTCACGATACCTTGGTGAATAACCTTGGTAATTTTTATGACACATCGGGGATAAACCTTGGTGATATGTTCATGAATGTCTAAATTAAATGTTTTATCCACATATTCAAGTTATGATTCAATTAATTTTTATTATTATATTAATATTCTTCCATTTCTCATGACTTTATGACTTTTATCAGGTTCTTATTAATATTGCTCAAGATCACATGTCAACTGTTTCACTTGTTTTCCTTACTGAGCCTTCTACTCACCCTTTCCTTTGATGTATGTCTCTAGGTTTTTATATACAGTAATCGTACATAGTATTAACCTATTATGAAGCCTTAAAAGTTTATTAGAATGATGTTTTATGTTGTTTTCATGTATTATGTTCCTGATTTCCAAGACACTAGACTTTAAAGATCCCCTGTTTGTAAAATGTAAGGAAAAGTTATGTAATAAAAAGTAGGGATGCCATAGTTGGTATCAAATTATAGTTTAGTTATTTATGGAAATTAGGCTATGAAATATTTAGGAATAATCCTATAGAAAAGCTTAAATATAGGAAAACTTCCTAGTATTTTGGTGTGTATTAAGTAAGTGGTTTATCAAGAAAATACATCCCTATCTAGATATGAGCAGGTAGAGGCGTCTCTGGCACAGAGGTACCTAGGAGTGAAAACTCCAACAAGGAGTTTAGGTCTTGACCTGGGGTATCATGGTACACGACAACAGGCCGTGATGCACTATTGTTTATGACACTCCTGGGGGATATGTTTGGTTAATCATAAGCTTTTTATGAATCATTATGAAGGATTTGTAGAGAAATGTAATTGATTAAAGAAGTTTTAAGACATAAATCCTTTATAGTTAAAAGATTCATAAATGAAATAAGTTTCTCACTAAGGTTTTATTCTTTTAGAAATGGTAGGGAATAGGAGGAACCGTGAAAATGGTGACCGCAATGGACCATGCGCTGATGGCCCTCTGATGGAAGCCGGAATGGAAACATTCATGCGAATGATGAACCAACTGACACAAGTTATGGGAAATAACTTGAATCAAGCTGAGATACCAATATCACTGCCAAGGGAACAACATTTTCTTGAGTCCTTTATGTTTCAATGACCACCAACCTTTAGTGGATCGACCGACCCATTGATTGCTGAACTGTGTATCAGCTCTATAGAGAAGATCTTTTCTGTGCTCCACTATTCAAATCAAGAGAAGGTCACCCTGGATGTCTATCATTTAGAAGGAGAAGCTGATCAGTGGTGGGAACTGATTAAAAACATAAGGAAAAGAGTGGAAGTTGAATCTATGGAGTGTGAAGAGTTCAGAGGGATCTTTTTTATTAAGTATTTCCCTCGTTCCATGAGAACAAGAATGGAGAAGGAGTTTCTCAAGATGAAGCAGAAGGAGAACGAATCTGTCAGAAGCTATGAGATGAACTTCACCCGGATTTCATGTTACACCTCTATATTTTTCATGGATTCAAATGGAAAGGTTGATAGATTCTTTGGTGGACTGAGACCTCATCTGCAGAAGAATCTAGCCAACTGAGATTATGACATCTATGAGGAGATCATGAGAAGTGCAATGAAAGTCGAACTGGAGTTTGGTGAGATGCAGTGGTCTCATAAATCCAATGACAAAAAGAGATCAATGGATCCAAGATTAGGGAGGATCTTTGATCAAGGAATAGGAGAAAATAAAGTGCCACGTCCCATGTGTAATAAATGTGGTAAGAAGCATTTGGGGAACTGCTTGCTCAGGAGCAGGAAATGCTACAAGTGTGGAAGAGATGACCATATTGCGAGGAATTGTCGTAGTGAGGTGAAACCTCAACTTCCAAACACTAACGATAAGGGGAAGATGGTGCAGGACCTACCTAATGTTCTGTGCTTTAAGTGTGTAAAACTTGGGAACTTTTCGAATCACTGTCCAAATCCGAGGGTAGTGGAGGGGAACCACCATCAGCCTCAGCAAAGGACAAGGTAGCAAGGTCATAATTTTTCTATCATGACAGCTGAAGTTGAAGCTCCAAATGATGTGGTAGTAAGAACTCTTGTTGTTATCTACAATCTAGCAAGTACTTTGTTTGATTATGGTTCTACGCATTCCTTTATTTCCTCTAAGTTTGCAAAGAATTTAGAATAAACTCCTGATTTTCTAAAAGTAGAGTTATCAGTCAAGACTCCTGGTGGGATTATCCAAGCATCATCAGTGTTTAGAAACTCTAGTATTTAATTTGGTGAGCACAATATTATCACAAATATAGTAGTCAAGACTCCTGGTGGGATTATCCAAGCATCATCAGTGTTTAGAAACTCTAGTATTTAATTTGGTGAGCACAATATTATCACAAATATAGTAGTCATTCACATGCTAGAATTCGACATTATATTATGGATAGACTGGCTCTCAAAGTATAATTCTAGGATCAAATGCAGAAGTAAGGAAATCTCAGTAGTTTTGAATGGAAAACCTATAGTTATCTTCCAAGGAGAGATATCTCAACCTGATTTTTGTCTAGAAGAACCTCTTATATCCTTCTTTATAGAATTGATCGGTGAAGAAGAAGAAGTAAATGAGAGTTTGAGGATAGGAAATTTACCCATCATCCAAGAATACATTGATATATTTCCTAAGGAGTTTCCTAGACCTCCCCGAGAAAGAGAGTTAGAGTTCTATATTGAACTCGTACCTGGATCTCATCTAATATCAAAGACCCTGTATAGGATGGATGATGTGGAGTTGGAGGAATTAAAGAAACAGCTCCAAGATCTTTTGGATAAGGGGTTTATCTGACCAAGTGTGTCTCCTTGGGGAGCACCCGTTCTCTTCGTGAAGAAGAAGGATGGATCGATGCGACTATGCATTGATTATAGAGAAATTAACGGGATCCCAGTAAAGAAAAAAATACCCTCTTCCAAGAATTGATGACTTATTTGACCAACTTTGTGGGGCTTAATTCTTCTCTAAGATTGATCTTCGATCTAGTTATCATCAATTGAGGGTGAAGAAAGAAGATATTCCAAAAATTGCCTTCTGATCAAGATATAGGCATTATGAGTTTGTTGTTATGCCTTTTGGACTGACTAATGCACCTACTATCTTTATGTATTTGATGAATAGAGTCTTTAAAGACTACCTTGATAACTTTGTGGTAGTTTTTATTGATGACATTCTGATATATTCCAAAAGTCGTGAGGATCATGAGGATCATCTAAGGGTTATTTTTCAAACTCTACAGAAGGAGAGACTTTTTAGAAAGTTTAGTAAATTTGAATTCTGGTTACAACAAGTTTCTTTCTTGGGGAACATTGTTACCAATGAAGGAATCACAATTGACCCTGCAAAGACAAAAGTTGTAGAGGGGTGGCCTCAACCTACAACAATAACTGAGATTCACAGTTTCCTTGGATTAACAGGATATTATAGGAGGTTTGTGAAACAATTTTCAAGACTTTCTAATCCATTAACCAAGTTAACTCGAAAAGGGGTCAAGTTAATCTAGAAAAAGGAGTGTGAGGAAAGTTTCCAAGATCTGAAGAAGAGATTGGTTATTGAACCTCTGTTAACTCTTCCTTCAAGTGGAGAAGTATTCGTTATTTTAAGCGATGCATCTCTGAAAGGGATTGGGTGCATCCTAATGAAAAATGAAAAGGCCATTGATTATGCATCTCAATAGTTGAAGACTCATGAGTAGAACTATCCTATGCATGATCTGGAGCTGGCTGTGGTTGTTTTTGCTCTGAAGATATTGAGGCACTATCTTTATGGGGAGAAATGTGATATATACATAGACCATCAAAGTTTGAAGTATATTTTCACACAAAAGGAATTGAACATGAGAAAAAGGATATGGTTGGAACTCTTTAAAGACTATGATTATTTAATTCATTATTATCCCAGAAGAGCAAACAAAGTCACTGATGCAGTAAGCAAGAGAGACCCAGTTGTTCTATCCATTATGAGGATTCAAAGAGATACTTTGATCAATGAACTAGTAAAACTAGACATGGGAATTATAAAGAAAGGTACATCGTCAACCCTAACCCAAATGATTTCTCAACTGTCACTACTAGAGAAGATCAAGAAATCTCAGAAAGAATATCCTTTATTATAGAAGAAGTTTGAGGCTTTGAAGGATGGTAAGTTTCCTGAGTTCAGTACTGATCAAGAAGGTGTACTAAAATTTCATACAAGACTATGTGTTCCATCTATTCAGGAAATAAAGAAGGAGATGATGGATGAAGCTAATAACTCTACTTTCTCTATACATCCTGGTATCACAAAAATGTATAGGGACCTTCGTGATCATTATTTGTGGGATAATATGAAAAGGGAGATTGCTGACCACACTTCAAGGTGCCTGGTATGTCAGCAAGTGAAGGTTGAGCGACAACTTCCTAAAGGGGTATTGAAACCACTACCCATACCAACATGGAAGTGGGAAAATATAACTATGGACTTCTTCACTGGTCTCCCAAGAACTTCCAAATGAAATAATGCGATATGGGTTATTGTGGACTGTCTCACCAAGACTTCCCATTTTATCTCAATTCAGGAAGATTTATCTCTTGATCAAACTTCCAGGATTTACGTTAAGGAAGTGGTAAGGCTGCATGGAGTTTCAATTTCTATCGTATCTGATCATGATTGAAGGTTCACATCAAAATTCTGGAGAAGTCTTCAATAAGATCTGTGCACTGAATTGAATTTCAGTACTACCTATCACCCCCAAACTGATGGAAAATCTGAAAGGACTATTCAAACACTCGAGGACATGCTGAGAACTTGCTCAATGGAATTTAAAGGTGGATGGGATCAACATCTCTCTTTAGTTGAGTTCTCTTACAACAACAGCTTCCACTCGAGCATTCAAATGGCACCCTATGAAGCTCTATATGGGAAGCGATGTATAACTCCTACTTGTTTGGATGAAGCTAGTGAGAGAAAGCTTCTTGGGCCTAATCTTGTGAAAGAGATGATAGAAAAGGTCCATGCCATCCAACAACACATTAAGGCTGCTCAGATTCGGCAAAAGAGCTATGCCAACAACTGTCGAAGGGACTTGGAGTTTGATGTTGGTGACAAAGTCTTTCTTCGGATTTCACCTTGGAAGAGAGTCATGAGGTTTGGGAAGAAATGGAAGCTTAGCCCTAGGTACATTGGCCCCTATGAAATCCTTGATCGTGTGGGAGAAGTGGCCTATCAGCTTGCACTTCCTCCAAATCTAGCACAAGTTCATGATGTCTTCCACGTATCCCTCTTGAGGAAGTACATACTTGACCCTTCACATGTACTAAATCCAGAGGTGATACAACTAGAACATTACCTCTCTTATGAGGAGCAGCTGGTGGAGATCTTGGATCATAGAGACAAGGTTCTACGTGAAAAGAATACCCACCTTGTTAAGGTATTATGGAGGAACCACAAAAATGAATAGGCCACATGGGAACCAGATGAGTCTATGAGGAAGAAGTACCCACACCTGTTCTCTTCAGAGGGTACAAGTTAAAATTTCAGGGATGAAATTTCTTAAGGGGGGAAGAATGTAACAACCTGAACTTTTTAATTATATTTTTTCCTGATTTTGTGTGTTATTTTATTTTATACTCAAAAAAACTACATCCTTTAATTAATGAAGTGGGAATAATTAAAATGAAACCATTGGGTTTTGACTGTTATATGACCGTTGGTCAATATGACCGTTGGAAACTATAATCTTAACGTTGCATTTTTATAAATACGGTTATCTTGGTTAATTAATACAGAAAGAAGATTGAATGGCCTCATCTGGTAGACTCGAGCCATATGAAGCCCATCTGTCGGAACTTGGGAAGGAGGTAGCATCACTGGGCTTTGCTCTAGACCAAGACCAAGAGGAACTTCAACGTATGAAGCTTGAATGGAATCGACTAAGGGAGAAGTTCAAGCTGATAAAAATCACCACTTGGGCAATGTTGTCTGAGCCACCTCAAGATTCTATCACCATAGCACACCATACACTTAGGTCCTATGCTGGTGTTATAAGGGGCTATGTAATGAGACCTTAGCTACTTTGTGTGATCCTTTTATATAAATAAAATTGTTATTTCTTATTATGGCCAAGTTTGTGAATTTAAAATATCCAAATAAATATAGGATCTGTATTATTGATGAATTTAGGAAAAAATAATATTTTAAAATATTTTTGTATTCTTTAAATAATTAATAATGTGAAATGATTTTCAAGAAATGGTCTTCTACAGTTGTGTTGAGTAAGAAATTTAGAGTCTAATAAGATCAATTTGGGTTTTAGTGAATAGTAAAGTTTGAATAGTAACTTAACTATATGAATAGTAATGAATAGTAAATTGACCAAAAAAATAGAAACTTCACCCATGAGTGTATAAATACATTTTAGACATCTTAAAAGTGAAAAAACGATCATAGTTTGAGTTTTGGTTTTTTTTTACGCCATAAAAATTTTATGTACAATTTTATAATTAATTTAATAATTTAAAATGGAAATTTATTTTAATAAAATTTAATCATAAATTGTTACTTTATTTTCTTATGGTTATATGATATTTTTATGGGACCTTGATTACTTTTTTAAGGTGTTACAGAATGGGCTATAATTTTAAAGTTGTATTTTTGGAATAAATAATGATTTTATTTAAAAATTAAATTAAAAATATTTAGAAAATTATTTTCATAAAATGTAATTCATTTTTGAATTCATAGCATCGATATTAGTTTAGGATGAATTTTTGGGATTTTTTTGAAATAGTTGAATTTTCGGTGAATAGTAAAAATGCAGTTTTGAGTTTTGGGTGTTTAATGACATCATTAATGATGTAAGATTTCTGGTCGACTTATGAATAGTGATATATCCTATGAGGTGTCCCAATTGGCCAATACCATGGGAAAATTCCATGGGAAAGCCCATGGTTTTGCAAATACCACCGATAAGGTGTCCATTGGAAATTAATAATTTATTCACTCACTTTTCCTATAAATACCAAGCCATTTACCTCATTCATTTCATTCAAAAATCATCCTCAATGAAGTTATGGTCTCCTTATCTCCCAATGAGTTCTCCCAAGGTTCCCTCATGCCTCTCAAGGTCCCGACCTTCAAGCTTTCGAAGTTACTCGTCAAGGTAAGGGATCCTTTC